>SSNR01000167.1:1278654-1300776 GCA_006937965.1 Callopanchax toddi | reverse complement strand
GGAAGGATCTTCTAGTGGTCTATGATGGACAGGAAGGACCTTCTAGTGGTCTATGATGGACAGGAAGGATCTTCTAGTGGTCTATGATGGACAGGAAGGATCTTCTAGTGGTCTATGATGGACAGGAAGGATCTTCTAGTGGTCTATGATGGACAGGAAGGATCTTCTAGTGGTCTATGATGGACAGGAAGGATCTTCTAGTGGTCTATGATGGACAGGAAGGATCTTCTAGTGGTCTATGATGGACAGGAAGGATCTTCTAGTGGTCTATGATGGACAGGAAGGGTCTTCTAGTGGTCTGTGATGGACAGGAAGGACCTTCTAGTGGTCTGAGATGGACAGGAAGGATCTTCTAGTGGTCTGAGATGGACTGGAAGGATCTTCTAGTGGTCTGAGATGGACTGGAAGGATCTTCTAGTGGTCTGAGATGGACAGGAAGGACCGTCTAGTGGTCTGTGATGGACAGGAAGGACCGTCTAGTGGTCTGTGATGGACAGGAAGGATCTTCTAGTGGTCTGAGACGGACAGGAAGGATCTTCTAGTGGTATGAGATGGACTGGAAGGATCTTCTAGTGTTCTGTGATGGACAGGAAGGACCGTCTAGTGGTCTGTGATGGACTGGAAGGATCTTCTAGTGGTCTATGATGGACAGGAAGGACCTTCTAGTGGTCTGTGATGGACAGGAAGGACCTTCTAGTGGTCTGTGATGGACAGGAAGGATCTTCTAGTGGTCTGTGATGGACAGGAAGGATCTTCTAGTGGTCTGTGATGGACAGGAAGGACCTTCTAGTGGTCTGTGATGGACAGGAAGGACCTTCTAGTGGTCTGTGATGGACAGGAAGGATCTTCTAGTGGTCTGAGATGGACAGGAAGGATCTTCTTTAGTGGTCTTTCAGCCACGTCTCAGTGAAACTTGAGATTCTGTCTGGATCCTCATCAGAGCTTCAAGCTGGTCCATCTGGTTCAGGAAAGATCTCAGGTTCCCTGTTAGGATGGATGAAGTGATGGTTGAACGTCGTCTCTTTCCTCTTTGCTCCTGATCTTCGTCCATGACTCCTCCTCTCTAACTCAGCTGGATTCTGGGTCACAGGTTGGGTTTGATTGGAGCTTTAGAGTTGCCAGTCAGAAGATCCCTCTTGCTCAGAAGGTCATCCCAGTGCGTCAGAACTCTATATTACCCGTTTAGTAAACCTCTACATTTTAGCATGGGACTATTTATTGTTGTTTCTTTTAAGGTATTCATGCTGCAGCAGCAGGATACACTAGAACAGTGGTGGTTTGGTTGAGACAAACAAGGGTTGTTTTAAAAACCCAGAATATGCTGCTGTTTGAACTGATCTGCAGCAGCGTCTCTCCTGATCTGACTATGCTCTAGTCAGAGGACTACCTCCTGTTTCTAGTGATGTCACATGTGGTTGTGGTCGTTACTGATAGGACGCCACTTCAGAATGACTCCATTATTTGTTGAATCCTTCACAGTAAAAGTCTCAAACTAAACATCTGAAGTGATGGACGAGTTCAGCCTGAAGCAGGAAACCAGGGGAGGTTATTAAAGGTTGTGTTCAGGTTACACTGTCTGAGAACTCAATTATAAAGTCACACAAGGCATTGTGGGTCCGTACTGGTTTAGTTTTTAGTCCCTTTCATCAACATAAAAACATTTTTCTTTTTCTTTGCTCTATTTTCTGAACATTTTGAAATAATTTAGAAAGAACTGTTCTTCATCCCCGTTTCCTTCTCAGGTGTACCTAATAAATAGTCACATATTTTCCTTGCTGGTCCTCCTGAAACTCCACCTGCTCATTTTAGCACATCTTTCTCCTGCACTCTAACACTTTATCTGTTCTGTTTTTATTCATTCTTATTTTTAATTAAATAATAAAAACACAGAGCTACTATTGAAGCTGAAGCATCAACAAAAGGCTTCCCAGCCTGAATGTGTACACAGTAGTCAGAGCCTTCAAAAGTACTCACATTCACTACTCAAGTAGAAGTATACATACTAGGCTTTAAAATGACTTTTGTAGAAGTAGGAGTTTCAACTGAAGCATTTTACTCAGATAAAAGTACAAAAGTACCAGTTTCAAAACTACTTAAAGTATAAAAGTAGAAGTATACTGTAAGAGAAAAATTGCCATTAATGACATAAATTTAGGACACACCACAGTGCTCTTTATACTTTAACCCTTGTTAAAGACAGAAGATTTCAGAAAGTTCATGTCAAGATGGCGGCCGTGAGGCTCGTCACAGTACAAGCAGCGCTCCTGTCTATTATTCTTTTGTCAGCGTTATTTGTCTGCAAAGGTACGTGTGGTATCCAGTACACCCGGTCAGAGCTCCTGCAACTCAGATTCACTACTTACAGTGACCAAGACCTCTCCACATCTTTGCTGGAGGAGATACAAAAGGAGGCAAACATTTCAAGGATAACACCTCGGTCAGTTAAAAAGGGCCGCCGCTCTGGCACCTTTGCCAGGTTCAGAAGACGCTCATATCGGCCACCACTTCCAGCTCTTCTGCTATCCAATGTCAGATCCCTTCAACACAAAATGGATGAACTCCAACTCATAATTCAAACTGACAAAGACTACAGCGACTGCTCTGCCATCTGCTTGACTGAGACCTGGCTGGACCAAACTGCACCCGATCAAGTGGTAACACTTCCAGGTTTCACTCTACACCGTGCCGACAGATCATCCAAACTGTCGGGCAAGGCAACAGGTGGCGGTGTCTGCATAATGATCAACGAACGCTGGTGTACAAACTCTACTGTACTAACTCAAGCATGCTCCCCACATCTGGAATATCTCACTGTCAAATGCAGACCATCATACCTTCCACGAGAATTTGCATCAGTAACGATCATCTGTGTGTACATCCCACCAGAGGCTAATGCTAACTCCACCATAACTGAGTTAGCCAACGTCTCCTCGGTGGAAAACTCTGACCCGGACACCGCAGTAATCATACTAGTAATCATCTGGTCAGGCAGGATCTGGTTTTTGAGTTTTTTCAATGCATAGAGATTCTAAAGCCTTGAGCCGTTAGTTTGAGTCTAAATGTAACTGTGCCAGTGTGCACGCTGGTGTGTTTGCAAAGCAAAGGTAGGGTCAGCACACACCTAAAAGGTAAAGGCAGGTCAAGGGATTTTCAGCAAAAACCCAGAAAAGAAACCAATAGGTTGTCGGAATGGTACGTCTCATCCAATCACAATCAAGCTTTTGTTTTTGAACGATGAGAACCTGAAATTAAAACAAGTCGAGATTAAATAGGAGTAACGAGGCTATTCTGAAAAAGTAGTGAGTAGAAAGTACCGATATTTGTGTGAAAATGTACTGAGTAGAAGTAAAAAGTCGTATGAAAAAAAATTACCCCAGTGAAGTATAAATAACTAAAATTACTACTTGAGTAAGGTAGTGAAGTATTTGTACTTCACTACTTGAAGGCTCTGACAGTAGTCCTTATGGTTTCTTCATGTCTTATTTTATTCTACCCATGAGTTTTTCAGACTATTAACCAACTGGCAGGTCAAACTGTTTGTTAACTAGTTCTGATCATTTACAGAAAAAGACAAAAACTCAACTAAAACCCTGAAAGCAGATGAGAATCCCCTCAGACTAAAGCTGGCGTCTCGGGGGGAAACACGACGGGTTAATGTTGGAATGAGTTCCAGCCGTCGCTCTAAACCCAGAGGAGAAGAAACCAGAGCAGACCGTCTCTGATGGATGTCAGGAAGAACATTTGGAGTAAAGGTCTGGGGTTTGTCTGTTTATTTGGAAGTCGTGGTAGAGATGGATGTGAGTGAGCTGCAGCGTCGTGCTTCTACCTAAAGCCCTCTTCAGCTGCAGGGCCAAAGAAGACTCACCGGCTCTGTGTGGGTCGTCGAGAGGCCGGATGGAGCAGGACCATCAGCTTCTGTGGAAACACATGTTTGCTGAACTAAAATACATAGAGAGGATACTGTCCCTTAACCAGGAAATAAAAAATAACAAACATTTAGAAATAGAATGATAATTGTTGGCTCTATTGGCCTGAGAGGAGGGGCTGCCTGGTGGTCCACAGGGCACCAGACCATATGTGGCTTTGGATGGCGGTACCGTATGCTGCCTACAGCGGTTGGTCGATCTTGTCTCGGGCTACATGGACATCACCGCCCCCTGTCCCACCCCAAATCCTCATGTCAGACTGTGTGGTCTAGGACTAGTGGTGGTCTTCTCCTGGCCTCGTTGGTTGTTCTCTCTCTGCTTGACGTTTCTTTCTATTGCTGCGTTGGGCTCTGCTGCTTCGGGGTGGTGGTGGTGGTGGGGGGGGGGGGATTCTGTGTTTCTGTTGTAAAGCAGCCTGTGATTTAAAGACAGAACTATATAAATAAACATGACTTCCTTACAAACACATAGCAGTTCATATGAACATTGATAAGTGCACAAATATTTGCTGATCAGACCAGACAAAGAAACCACAGGACTGAGAGTGAGAGCATTCTAAACCTTCAGTGTTTGTTTAGCTGCTCTCCTCGTCACCCTGTCAACTCAAACTCTGCCTTTATTCCTTCCAGCTCTCTAATGATTGTGAACAATTACACATGTAAACATTCTGTGGAAACAAACGACTTTAAAGCATCAGATCCTGTCAGATGGTAAAAAGCCTACAGATACAACCTGTTGACTTCTAAATAAACCGGGACACAGCTGGTGCTGCTTTGAAGCACTTCCCTCTTTCTGCTTGGTTTTTTTTTTGGCTTCAGCTTTGACAGCAACAAGCTGAATTCAAACACCAGAGCCCTCATCTGTGTTCATTGGTATTCTACAGAAAAAACAGCAACATGTCAGAGACCTGTCTCAGACTTGATCCTGCAGATTTCCAGCTCTGGAGCGTTCTGCTGATCCCTGATCAGTTATTTTCTCTTTAACCTTTGGCTAAGTGCTGCTCTGACAAACGCTGATAACAGATGTTGATTAATATATTCTACAGGTTGGGAAAACATGCTCTTAAATCTCCATGTAAATGGGTTGGGGAACTGATCCTGGGTCTGTTTACCTGTGAGATCTAACAACACCTGGCACATCTGGATTCTGACCGACTGAAGCACAGCTGAGCACCGTGGAGGTTACAGCAGCACAATGACGTAGATTTGCTCTTGACATTGGTGGGGATTAGGACGGGACAAGGGGGGGGGGGGGGGGGGGGGGGGGGGGGGGGGGGGGGGGGGGTTGAGTGTGCGCCGAAGCGTCCTGAAACACTGGTCCCGGTCCAGACCGGCCCATAGTCGCCATCACCGGGAAAATGCACGATTGCCAGTCCATCCTGGTCCACATCCAGACCCAGGCCAGGAGCCGTCAGTGTCAGCGGCTTGACGCGGACCGTGTCACGAACCTACCCATGACGGTGGTCAGATGAAGAGACAGACATGTCCATAACGAGCCCTGAGGCTCACATGTGGGTCAGCTGGGGAGACGCTGTTTGAACACAACCACAGACTTGTTGTATTTCACATCCATAACCCAGAGACACACCAGTGATCTCCCTGCTGTTCGTTCTGGTTTCTGCTCTCCTCAAACCTCCTGATTTTAACTCCTGCTCTTTAGTTCTGGTTTCCTCTGCTGTTGGACTCATTAGCATCTTCTTGTGTTGTGTTTGATATCGATCGACTGACGAGCTCATCGGGGTTTTGACCTCCCCGCCTGTAGAGATGAATGTTTTAGACCCTGAGAGTAAACGTTGTTTTTTAATCATTTCTTTAGATTTTAGTCTTTACTGTATTTTTGTGTTCTCGTCCAGTTTATTGAACAGATTGCTTCTAGATGTGTTTTCTTTAACGGTGCCTCCTGTCCCGGTTTAATATTTGATCATTTTGCTGTTTGGTGATTCGGTCTCATTGAAAATGCATGAGTTCTGTTGGTGCTGGTTCCCTCTGTGCCTTCTTATTGAGTGTGTTGTTTAGCTGTGTGTGTGTGTGTGTTGCTCTGTGTGTGAGGGGTGTTGAAATGGGAGCTGCAGTGTATTTAATTGAGTTTGTGTAGAATAGTTATGCAGATGAAGATGAACTGCTGTGTGGCTGCATAACTGAACAGACTGGGTCCTGATGGATCACAGTGATTAGGATCACTGCTGTCTGCCTTCGGTCTCTTTCAGTTTGCAGTTTTATTAAAATGTGGACAAATCGGACCTCTGAACGGTTTTAATAGGGGATGTTCTGATCCCGTCTCAACAGATGAAGGTGTTTTGATCGTAATCAGCTAGTTTTATGTCTGCTGTAATGTCACATGACTGATATAAGTAAGGCGCCAACAGGTCTTTAATATGGAAACCTTTGAAAGAACAATAAAGGCCAATTCATCCTCCACGAGAAGAAAGAACTTTGTTCTCGCTGGGGGTCTGCGAGAACAAAATGACGTCATTTTGTTCTCGCAGACCCAGTTCGGCAGCGCTAGCGGCTTGTTCTTGTGCACATCAGCCGGGCCGAACTTTTTTCGGCAGGATGTCCGAGAACAACTGCTGTGATTGGTCAGAAAGGGAGGATGAGTGTGGTTTTGCGGGTAGCGGTTGACGTTTTTCTCTGGCGCCTGCTGTGCTACTTTGTGCGGACGGACCGAGGAGTCGCGGTCTGGATCGACCCGCGCTAGGCGGACCGGGGCAGGCCGCGAGAGTTTTCGCCGTAGACCCGTATGCCTCCTCAAGTAGAGAGGACAAATCGTTTTAAAGGTACTGGCCAGACCAAGCATCAAAATTGTATAGTCTGTAGCTACAGTTTACTATTTATATGAGCAGATATCAATTTTTCATGTCGATCAGCAAATTTGTCATAAATTTAAATCAATTCAGCCTAAATTCCCGTGTCTCATCTTGAAGAACAGTTTTTCCGCATACATCACTGACGATGCTCATCGAGGCACCGTCTCTGTAAACAACCAGACCTTCCTGGATTAGCTAAGTTCTGTTCACCTTCGTGGTCAGAATGGTGTAGAAATGCCTTCTGCATGGCTGCACACAAAAATCTGAGCCACATGTCCGAGTCCTGCACGAGTTTCCCCAAAACGTCACCGCTTTTAAGGCATGGAAACGTTTTGTGAGCAGGACGAGGGCGCATTCGAAATGCAGTTCATCTTCGCGGATCTGTAGCGACCACTTTGACGAAACTTGCTACTTGAACTACTGGGCTCGGTCAGTGGGATACTGTCGGAGGTTGGACCTAAAAAATGAAGCTCAGATTCCAACTATAGATCCCTCTGGGACCTGTAAAACCGCAGCATCATCGCCAAAAATCATCCTAAAAAAAGCGTCCTAATTTATAAAAAACAGGCCTGAAAGGTGCCTCACTTTCTCCGCAAACTTTGGGATTAAATGAACATTTTGGAGACGGGAAACCTGGTGAGCTGAGTTATAAAATGATTAATTTAAGAAACTATTTCAGACTGTGGGCAGCGCGCACACACACACACACACACACACACACACACACACACACATTTGACACGTCGCTGAAGCAGTTCGACAGCTGGGTTCTCGGGGAGTATGAACGCTCTCTGCCAAAACAAACTTTTTTCTTGTTCTCGGCGCTCCCCAGCGAGAACAAATTTCTTTCTTCTCATGGAGGATGTTAGGCCTTTAGAGTTGAGTCCAGAGATGAGCACTCGCGTCACCCTTAAGGGTTGTAGTGTATATGTGACATGAGCGTTCTGGTCCTCCAATTAAAACATCTCTACCACTGGGCTAAGCTTCATCCATATCCAGGTCACGGGGCCAGCATTCCAAGTACCCCAGACTGTCCTCTCCCCGGCCACCTCCACCAGCTCTTCTGACAGGTCCCCAAGGTCTTACTGAGCCAGATCTCCAAGTCGTCCAAGGTGGACCTGCAGGACATGTCTGAAGCTTGTCCCCATGCATCCCAGAGACATCCTAACCAGATGCCTGAACCACCTCAACTGGCTCCTCTGGATGTGGAGGATCAGTGGTTCTTCTACGAGTCCTAAAGCTGAGCCCGGCCACCCAGAGGAAACTCATTTCAGCCGCTTGTATCTGAGATCTCGTTCTTTTGGTCATTAGCCAAAGCTTATGACCAGGTGAGGATTGGGACGTAGACCGACCGGTAAATAGACAGCCTTGATTTCTGCTTCAGTTCCTTCTTCAGCACTACAGACCGGTTCAGAGTCCATCACTGCAGAAGCTGCCCCAATCCGCCTGTTGATCCCCTCCTTTCCTATGTCATGAACAAGTTCCCTAGTTTCCTCCACCAGGACCTTTTCCATTGAGAACCATGGTCTCAGATCTGGAGGTGCTGATCCTCATCCCAGTAGCTTCACACTGGGCTGTGAACCTCCCCAGTAAGAGCTGAAGGTCAGAGCCTGATGAAGCTAGGAGGACCACATCATCCGAGATTCTCCTGCCTCCAAACTCCACACCCTCCACACCACGGCTGCTCCTAGAAACTCTGTCCATAAAGGTTAACAATACCCAGCAGTCATGAAGCCATTATCAGTTCTAATTTCACAAGAAAACGCAATCTTCAAAATAACGACGTAATCTCTGATACACCTCCACACTGTGACGATGAAACATGAAAATAAATAGTTCTATAAAGTACTAACACAGCTGTTTCTGAACAAAAAGAGTTAAATCTACAGAAAACGATGGATGTGAATGGATTTTAGTCACCTCTAATTTATGTTGACCACTGCCCCCTGCTGGGCTTCGGACTTCCATCAGATCCTGTCCTACTGCTCCCCAGTGAATGAGTCGTAGTGAACCGTGTGTTCATTATGTGTGATACCAGGTCAGCCAGTGGTGTGTGCAATTTACATCTAATCCCCCCGCAAACACACACATTTACATACTCAGAATAATGGTGACCATGTAAAGACCGACAGCCCCGAGCTGGGCTTCGTTTTTATCCTCTGGTTTGTCTTTGATACCCAGCAGTTTTCCTTTATGTTAAAATCTGTATTAAATCAGGCAGTAAACACATCAGTGTCTGGCTGATTATTTACAGCACTTCATAATACTAGTAATATTAGTAGATCTTATTAGTCACCTTCACTACAAGGTTAGGATCACACGTCCGTGGAATGAGAAACAGCTAGACCTGTCAGAAAGGTGCGTTCACTGAGCCGATCGGCGGATTGGATGGCTGAACTTTCCCACAGTTATCAGGAGAAACACAACACACGTTGTCATTTTTTATGCTTTTGGGCGACTGTGGCTCAGAGGGAGAGAAGGCACCTTCCCTGAGGGAGGTCAGGGTTCAAACCCCGCCGTGTGTCAAAGTGTCCTTGAGCGAGACGCTGAACCTCCAACTGTCCCCCAGGCGTCATCCAAAATGGCTGCCCTCTGCTCCTCAGTGATGGGTCAAATACACAGAACAGATTCACCTACGTTGTACTGAAGTGTGTGGCCACACATTCCCCTTTCCTCCTTATCCAATCAGGGGCCTCAGCAGCGTGTGGAAATCCCACGTACATGTACATGCATTTATTCAATGGACGTATGAGCCTTAATGTTGATCAGGCGTTCCAGTGAGAGTTATTCAGGTGTGTTCTTTGGTCTGAAAAAGAAACAAAAACAACTTCTTTTAAATCCTTTATGAAGTTCATCATGTCTTATTAGTGTTCATTTTGTTCAGACATGTAAAGATATAGATAAGTTCTTATTTACCTTTTTATCTCGACATGTTTCGACCGTCGACTGCGGTCTTCATCAGAAGTGTCACCGGTGTTATGGTGACGTCTTGATCAGCTGTTCTCCCGGTGGGCGTGACCGGACCGGGAGTCCCAGGTAGGTGACAGCTGGTACGCCCCCTCGTCCCGATTCATAGTCCACTTCTCCCACTTCCGTATTTCGATGCTCTCTCTGATCCAATGCTTGTACCTGTTGCTCTCCGTGTGAATGATTGCCCCCCCCCCCCCGTCCATAATGTGAATGTTTCGTTTGCAGTGGTCTGAGATGCTGACTTGAGGTTCTCTTGTTGTTTCATGGTCCTTGTGAGTCTTTCTGTTGTTGCTTTTTCACAACTTCTTTTAAAGTTACAGAAGTTAAATTTATTGATTATTTGATCAATCAGGGGTAACCAAACTGATCTTCAATGTAAACTCAGCTGGTCTCTAAAGCCATGTTTCCACGGCTCCAAACATTCAGCGATGAGCTGCGTTCAGGACGAGCTACATGGATCGGTAAAAAAATGAAAGAGTTTATAAAGAAGTTTCACAAAATGCAGCTGAAGGATTTGAGCAGACAGCGGAACAATGTCGGGTCAAGCTGGAGAAATTAAAACCCCCATATAAGGACAGAGCTGGCATGATGTGATGATACGCATTTACGTTTAACCCCGCCTACTGAGTGAGGGTCCGACAGCTGATATAGCGGACCCGTACCGGACTACGAGGACTCTCCACCGAACCGTACTGTACCTCCCATGGAAACATGGCTTAAGGAGTTTTATTGGTCAGCAGATACAATGATTTCTAGGTAGGTCCACTTTAATAAATGGTTGATCTAATTCAGTTTTAACATAATTCAGTTTAAAGACATGATGTGAATGAAACACCAGGATGATGAATGACTGTGTGTGTGTGTGTGTGTGTGTGTGTGTGTGTGTGTGTGTGTGTGTGTGTGTGTGTGTGTGAGCAGACATGATGAAATCAATAAAAGTGTTGTCTCTGTGCTGTTGGACCATGTGTGTTGTTTGGAGTGCTGTTCTTTATGTATGAGAAGTCACATTTCAGATCAGTGTGATGCAGGTCCAGACCAACACTCTCACACACCGAGGCTGCTGTGGTAGATATTGATGGGTGTTTGCACTCAGTTTAGCCACAGTCATTTATCCTAGACAGACACCGAGGTTAAAACGGAGGCTGGGCAGGAGGAAAACAGGAAGAGTGGTTTCTTTTATAACGGAAAATCTAATAAATGGTCTCGTTTAAGTGACTTTGAGGCAGGACGGGGTATAAATCTGATCATGTGGGTAACAGCAGAAAGACAAAGATGGTTCAGTGCTAGTGGTGGTTCCTTTTTTTAAGAAGGGGGACCAGAGGGTGTGTTCCAACTATAGGGGGATCACACTCCTCAGCCTCCCTGGTCCCTAGTCCAGGGTCCTGGAGAGGAGGGTCTGGTCGATGGTTGAAGGTGTGGAGGGTGTCGAGTTTGGTGGCAGGAGGATATCGTCTCTGCTTTTTGTGGATGACGTGGTCCTCCTAGCTTCAACAGGCTCTGGGTGCTCATTTATAAAACTTACTTACGCACAAAATGGGCCAAAAAGTTGCGTAAGTCACTTTTTACACAAAATTTGAGATTTATAAAAGAAAACGTAACAGAAAAATGTGGCAACTCTAATCAAACTTTAGACCTTGTTCAACATGTTGGAGAGGTGAAACCTGTCAGAGCAGCTGGTGAGATGGAACATGGTGAGTTTATGACACAATTAAAGACTGTAGACCCTCACACACACAGAACCAACAATCCGTCTCTAAAAAGAATAAAAATTAAAATCTGAATGAAAATCTGTCTCATTTATAATAATATCCATTCTGTTCATCCAGTGGTCTTCAGATTATAGAACAGCTGCTCTGATTGGAGCATTAATTGTGATTTCTGAGACTCAGGAATCCTGCAGGGACACTTGTGCGTAATGCGCTGGATGAGCTGCAGCTCAGCCAGTAGTCAGACTCCGGATGAACGGGAGAGAGTTTTTAGAGATTTCTAGATAATGACTGGACCATCGATCAGCTGATAGATTCATTAGAGCATCCTATGGATCAACTGGGTCCAGTATTAGATCAACAGAACCATCGGAACCAGTAAAACCCGGTGTCACCGGCCGTTCTCAGGTTTCAACCAGCGATTGATCCAACAGGTTGACTGTTTGATAGGATGAACAACATGACGTGTCTTCCCCTTTGGATTCCATTAAATGTTGTCATTAAACGTTTCTCTGAGATCTCAGATCTACACCATCTCTCTGTCAGTCTGACAGTCAGACTGACTCTCTGCACTTCGTGTCTCTGACCCGTCAACATTTCACCTCCTAATCAAACATTTTCCCGTCCATCCACCACAAGCACCTGGAGCTTCAGCCTCTGTAAAATCACGTTTTCTAAACCTCTCTGTTGTCACGATTTACTGTTAAAAGTCAGAAACCCACCGGCTTATGCAGATGTAATTATTCATGAGGTCATTGACCGTATATGTCAGAATGTGGTGTGTAGGAGGAGGGTTCTGACCCAAACACAGCTGAGACCAGTTCTAGGTCTGAGAGCCGTTTATAAAGCAGAACAGTGGATCTGAGCGTCTGCAGGGTTTTAGAAATCAGAAATGGAATTTGCGTAACTGAAATTTTTTACTGAGCCTAAGCAAGTTTTAGTCAGGATTCTACGCAGAGTTTTATAAATGAGCACCCTGACCTTTAACTCTTACTGGGGAGGTTCACAGCTGGGATGAGACCATGGTTCTTGACTGGAAACGGGTGGCTCTCCATCTCCGGGTCAGGAGAGAGGTCCGACCTCAGGTGGAGGAGTGTAAGTTTCTCAGGGTCTTGTTCGTGAGTGAGGGAAGGAGGGAGTGGGACACGTTGGAGAAAGTACAATTCAATCTGGCCTGGGAACGCCTTGGGGTCCTGCCGGAGGAGTTAGTGGAGGTGGCCGGGGAGAGGAAGGTCTGGGACTCGTGGTTGGGATGCTGCCACTGCGACCTGGACCCGGATAGGTGGAGGAAGAAGAGGCGAGCTTCAATCCTGTTTGATTACCACGTGTTTGGCTTTGTGTCGTTTTCTTGTGTAGTGTGGCGTTTCTGTTCAGTTTGTTCCACTCTGTTAATGAACATCATCCTGGTTTCTCATCATCGTTCAGATTTTTGTGTTTCTTTTGTTCACGTTTCAGACTTTTCTGCCAAGGCAGCACCTTTAGTTAGTTTTTTTCGTCAGTAATTGTTTCTGAACATTTCCATCTTCCTGCCATTCATCAAATTATGACACAGCTAGGAAAATGAAGAAAAAGACCCAGAGACTTAATAACATCCATCCATCTTCTGCTTCACAGTGACACTTAGACCCCCGTGAAGCTGACCCACACCCATTTCAAACATCTAGGCGAACAGGTGGAGTGGTTAGTGCTTCGTTTGTGCTGATTTGTGCCGTTAAAAGATTTATTGTGCTGCTATGGTTTTTGAGATATTAGGTTTTACTTACAGATTATCCTTGATGCAAACTGATGATGTCATGTGGTCACGCGACGCCACCATCTGTGGCAATGCTAGGACGCTGTAAGTTAAATGTCATCTTTTAGTTTCTTTAGTGTATGTTTCAGTACGTCGTATTAACGGATTCAGTCAGCGACAAAGTGAGGTCTGATAAATACTGGAAAAAACACAAGGTGAATCTGATTTCTGTCTGCAAAAACACAGTGATGTTACCGCTGATGGGATCCGGTCAGACTCTGGAAGTAGAGCATACCCGTTGTCTCGTCCAGTGAGATGTTGTTGCTAGTAGCAGTTTATTAGAACAGTTGAAGAGGATTTAAAAAACTATTTACCCCCTAGAAGAACTCTGTCCAAAATAACAACCGTTAGACAACGTCTCCCATCCCGTGCATGATGCTGTTGGAGAACTGGAGAGCTCCTTTAGCGACAGGCTGCTGCCTCCTGATGCAGGAAGGAGCGTTACCGTAGATCCTTCCTCCAGCAGCTGTTAGACTAACATCACTGCTCCCAACAGACTGCTGAAGTGTTTACATCCCGGCTGTATTTGCACAGTTTCTTATGCACTTCCCTCATAATAAGAACCCTATTCAGTCTGATTGTTCTGTGACTTTATCTGGTAATGACTTTTGATGATTGTACATTGTTTTACTAGTATCTATGCTAGTATTATTACATATTTTTTGTGCCATGACCTTTTTACTTTTCTATTTTACATACATCTTTTTGTTCTTGTGTGAACTTGTTTTTTCTCTACTTGCCTGTAACTTTGCTGCTGGTGCACCTGAATTTCCCCACTGAGGGACGATAAAGGGCTTTTCTATTCTATTCTATAAATGTACTCTTTATTTGTGCTTTCCTCTTTCATTTTGTTTTGAAAAATCCCACAGAGGAACACCCTCATCCTACTCTGTGGTTGACAAACCTCCGGAGAAGTGGTAAGGGGGTTTGACCAGTGGCGGGCCGTCAGGGCCTTTTCTGCTGGCCTAAACTAACTCAGAAAAGTAAATGTATTTTTCTTTTGGTTAATATTATTAAATAAAAATGTTCTCCCTGGTCTGTTCTCTTTATATCATATTATATCCACTGGGTTGCGCTGCTTCCATTGTTAAAATGCCAAGGTAGAGTGTTGTCCAATCAGGTTTCAACTTGCTTGTGTTGTCAGGCAGATAAAAGTCTGCCACTAGGGGGCTCTACGCCCAAGTGCTTCTATCTGGACCTTCAGAATCAACAGAGCAGGTCACTTCAGTGAACAGAGGTGCTCAGTGGCGATAGCCAATCAGCTCTCGAGTCTGCGTGGTCGAGACCTTCTAGCATACCTCACGTTGTGTTGACATGAACGTGTCCTGTGATTGGATAAGGACTCGTTTTGGCTCAAAGGCGGCGATTTCTGAACTAAACTCGCTAAAGTAGCTACCGACAGCTATGGGTGTAATGTTTTAACCCTCGATGGCTGAAGGAGGAGAAGTGATCCAGTCCCAGCAGGAAAAACTGTTGATCCGTCGATTTCAGAAAAGGAATGATGAACTTCACCTGGATAACCGCTTCAGAGAGACGCTGGGATTATACAGCTGCCTGCTATTGATGAATTTGGTGTTTGGAGTTATGATGTGGAGGAGATTCGTGTTGGTGAGTGCAGCATTTTATTTATGTTTTTATTGTATTTCTGTCATTTTATTTCATTAGTAATCAGTCACCTGTAGCGTGTCACTGAGCTGAATCAGCTGCACCGCCGGTCAGGCTAACGTGATACCGCGGCTAACAGACCCGGACCAGTTCGGTTCTGATCTGCTCAAAAATGTGCGTTGACCTGACCAGCCTGTAATAAGGGTGATGTAATGTGTATGTGTGATTTTGTATGGATTCTGGAGTCATGGTGTCAGATTGATGAGGCGTATTCATTTAGTTTGAACTGAGGAGGAAATCACTGAAGGCCCAGAGGTGAAAGTCACGGCCCGCCACTGGATCAGACACACAAGAACAACAACAGGATCAGACTACTTCTAATGTAACGTGCATTTAGACTGCTGGTATTAACTTCAAAGTACCATCATCTCAAGATAGACATCACAAAATTGTCAACGATGCAGTATTTTAATCTTTAGCTTAATGCTGTATCTGTTTCCGGGTTTTCCTTATTTTTGGAGAATACGCTCAATCCCAAATGAACCGTAACCCTGACTTTAAAGTGACTTTTATTCGTAATTTGAAAAGACACTGACTAATAAGATGACGTAGAGGAGTCATTGAGGCAATACAATGTTTGCAGCTTGCTGGTGAAGTGAAAGTAACTTAGTGAAAATGTGAATAACGTTGTTGCTACCTGTAGGTCAGGGGTGTCCAAACTTTCTGTCACAAGGGCCAAGTCAAGTCAAAAGTACTCAAGGGCCAAAAAACATTTTTACATAGTCAACAATTAACAAAGAATGCAAAACTTTAGTCTGATTGGTTGTTAGGAGGGATGTGTAAATTATTAGAGATGCAAAGTGGGTTTTCCTTGTTATAACACATTGTTTAGGACTCAATTTGACAAATAAAATACAACAAAATTAAAACCAATATTATCAGGATTCAAGTCTTCTTCCTTTGAAAACTGTTTTTGTATTTAGGTAAGTTTCTTAAATTCTTATTTTTTGAGTAAAAATCACTGAACAAATGTGGTCCTTGCAGTACTTTGGATCCCCCTGCTGTAGCTGAAAAGCTGTGGATTTATTTTTTATGAATGCATTATGTCTCGATGATGATGTTCTGCTTTGCAGCGCTCAGACGAGCGAGGTGGGATGGATCATGGTGAGGAGCGAAATCATCTTGTGATGCTCAGACCCAGTGGTCAGATTGATGTTGGAGGATCACGGCTAAAGAGCCCACTGTCACACGTGGAATTATGACATCACCACCATCATCATCAGAAGTGTCACACCCTCACGCTGACAGCTGATTAAAGAATGATCAGACTCCCTTCTGTCTATCTATTTCAAACGCTTGTGACCTGCTCACAACCATTAGCTCCAGCTACACTGTCAGTGGTTGTGAACCAAATTCTAATGACTCCAATGAAACCAAGACCAAACTTTGTCATAGATTTTATTGTGTACATCGATACTTTTTCAAATTTACACACAAATGCACATTTCCTTCCCCTCATGTAAGAGCTGAACAGCTGTAAGCTTCACTTTATTTTAACAAAATGTAAATAAACGCTTGATCTTTTCAGAGCTGAATTTGTTGTAGTCATAAAAAAGATGTAAGCATTTTATTAACTTACCAAAAATAGAACAGTACTGAACACTTTTCTTTGTAACAGTAACAAATGAATAACTTAAAGTCTTTTTTACTGTCCTTATGTTCTTTTATAGTGTGTTTTGTTGTTAGTGACACATTAAGGTCTCACTGTATTTAAGAGATTCAGATGTTTGGGGCAGAGCAGGACCTTCTTTAGTTTCATCCACTAAAGTTGGAAGCATGTGAAAAGTAGAAGTTCTGGAGGTGTTTCGTGTCTGTAAGGCTTTGTCCAACTCTAGTGCTCAGATGGTAACAGGTCTGCAGGCCCAGGCACATCGTTGTAAGCTGGACCTGCAGGAATACATGTAAAATATATTTCTAATGAAGAATATTTCCACATTATTTCATAAATTATAAACCACTGGAGGTAGCATCCCGTAGTGTCTGACGAGGCTCTGACGAGGCTCTACGTGTGCTTTAAGTACATAACATCGTGCTACCTATTCCATAAAACACGACCAGTATCAGCCTCAGAGCCTTTAGACACAAACACTACTTTAATGTTCAAAGTGTTGAGAACGGCCTCTTTTCAATAAATATCAGCTGTTTTTCTGTCCATCTTCAGCAAACAGAAGTTTTCATTAAAGGTCCCATGACATCGGTTTCCATGTTTTCTGACTTATCTATCATGTTGCAACGTTGAGTTCTCACCTTCAACCTGCCAGAAAGAGCAAAAAACGGCGTCCATCTGTCTCCTAGTCCAGCCAGTGAGAAGCTCTTCCAGATTTCAGACCCAGGTTTCAAACCGTTTTTTTCACTCCAGCCCGCTATGAGGTCATAGTGATCCGGACTTGCTTATATGGTCGATTCTCCGCCCACATGCACGTTCACGACACCTGGAGCGAGGCAGTGCCGCCGCCATTGTCCATAGACCGTGTAGTGTTTAGTTTCAGTTTCGTTTCTCTTTCACTTGACAACACTGCCCCCTGCTGGACACTGCCCCCTGCTGGACACTGCCCCCTACTGGGCACTGCCCCCTACTGGACACTGCCCCCTACTGGACACTGCCCCCTACTGGGCACTGCCCCCTACTGGACACTGCCCCCTACTGGACACTGCCCCCTACTGGACACTGCCCCCTGCTGCAGCAGAAGTGTCAGGCTGCCAAATAAGGAGAAACCCAGCAGAACCGGAAGGCGGCGCTTTCTTCTGATCTCTGAGTTGCTCGTTAGGAAATAATTACAGCGTATTTTGAGTTCTAATGGTGCAACGCTGATCTAGAGGCATCAACGATTACACCTGTTTAATATAAAGTGATTTAAATATGGAGTCACAGGCACTTTAAAGAAACTGGGTGAGCTTTGGGTATAAAGTCATTTAGCTGAGGCTCTGGTCTAAAGTGATGGGAAGATGAATGCAGCCAGTGAAACCCATTTTAGTCAAGGTGAGTGCATGTTCATGACCAAAATCACTTGTAGCTGAGTGACCTTTTGACAGGGTCATGTTGTATCTTATTGTGGTAAAACGAAATCAGTTCACACATCTCTGACTAATCCACCTTAAAGTGATTTCAGTTAAAAAACACAGTTTCCCTGGAATAAATCAAATAAACTTTTATCATCCCCCTCTTGTGTGTGTGTGTTCATGATTTTTGTAAATGTAACTTTTTACTCCCTGCGATGGACTGGCGACCCGTCCAGGGTGTCCCCCGCCTCTCGCCCCTTGACCGCTGGAGATAGGCACCAGCTCCCCCGCGACCCTCTGTGGAGGAATAAGCGGCTACAGAAAATGGATGGATGGAACTTTTTACTATTTTTAAAATGTTTCTAATTCATGTTATTTTAAATTGTTTTTATATTGTAGCCCTTTTCCTTTCTCCCTCAAAAGACATTGTCTTTTGCCAGGACACAGCTGTAAATAAGACATTTGTTCTTAATCTCTTTTGCCTGGTTAAATAAAGGTATTATTATTCAGCATTATCCTGGGGGGGTCCGTGATGTTCTTGGGGGGGTCCGTGATGTTCCTGGGGCGGTCCGTGATGTTCCTGGGGGGTCCATGATGTTCCTGGGGGGTCCACAATGTTCCTGGGGGGTCCACGATGTTCCTGGGGGGTCCACAGTGTTCCTGGAGGGTCCACGATGTTCCTGGGGGGGTCCATGATGTTCCTGGGGGGTCCATGATGTTCCTGGGGGGTCCATGGTGTTCCTGGGAGGTCCACGATGTTCCTGGGGGGTCCATGATGTTCCTCGGGGGTCCACGATGTTCCTGGGGGGTCCATGATGTTCCTCGGGGGTCCATGGTGTTCCTGGGGGGTCCACGATGTTCCTGGGGGGTCCACGATGTTCCTGGGGGGTCCACGATGTTCCTGGGGGGTCCACGATGTTCCTGGGGGGTCCACGATGTTCCTGGGGGGTCCATGATGTTCCTCGGGGGTCCATGGTGTTCCTGGGAGGTCCACGATGTTCCTGGGGGGTCCATGGTGTTCCTAGTCAGAGAGAGGGTACATACTGCCTCCAGTGAGTTGTGGGTCTGTCACAGCTGGGTTAGAGCTGGTCCCTCAGGGGGCTGGCTACCTGCTGGTGTTTCAATCCCACAAAGCCTCACATCCAGTTCAGACACTGTCATGACCTCCTGAACTTGGGTCCTGAACCCGACCATGACAGTCACCTCCAAAGCTACATAAAGATTACATTAGAACCACCAACCATCCTATGGCTCTGCACAGAGACTCACTCCCAGTCATAGCCCCAGATATGGAGAAGCTAATTATTGCCTCATGCTCAGCTGTAAATAACGTGTTTCAAATGTCATCTTTGATGGGAAATTCAATAATAAAAAGTACAAGTAATCACATATTTCCTAGTTTTGGTCACTTCGGCCAAAGTTTAGAATTTGTAGCTTTTGTGACAAACCTTTGGTGGTGAGAAGACCTACATCAACCATCACAGCACGAGTATAATCCAGCCAGACTCTGGGATCCCAGACTAAGTCCTTTTATCTTCATTTACATTTTGTTTTACTGTGACAAAACAACAAACCATTCCTAGAAGGAACATCACCTGCTCCTTTTCAGATTAGAGTTTTACGTTGAGGTCATTTTATGTTGATGTGATACAAGTTTTAGATGAACGTCTGTAAAAACTGGGCTGCTGCATGTTTGTGTTGATAATGTCGATCAGCTGTGGCAGGAATCATGAACTGGGTCAACAGTGAATGTGACGTCTGTAGATCTGTTCCAGTCTGAGAGTGGTTCAAATTCATCCATTGGTTCATAACACACACACACACACACACACGCACACACACACACACACACACACACACACACACACACACACACACACACACACACACACACACACGGGCATTACTCATCTCCCACTGCTTGGCAGAGGGTCATTAGCATAAAACACAGGCACATCCTAAATGTTTAGAATGTTTTAAACTTCTCTCTCGCTGCCAGAGAAGGAAATGTTGTCTTTATCTTTCCAGTGGTGCAGCAGGAAGTACCTGTGACTGGTCACCAGCATGTGAAGGAATGAATCACATGCTCATTTCAAACATTCTGAACATGTAGAGAACATTAAACATGAATAATAATCAGACATGAAAAATGAAAAGCCATGGCTGCTGATTAAATCCCAGCCCCATTCGACGCCTCCAGTTCCACCATGTTATAAATCTATTCTCTGGGTTAAGGGAGTGTAACTGTACAGGATGAACCGAATGGATCTGCAGGACAAACGTCTCCCTGTTCAGCAGACTCACATCTCAGCACAAAACAACAGAACCAACAGTCCGAAACGGCTCCAAATGAGGACGTGGCCCCTCCCCCTTCCTGCTCTGGACCTCCTGCATCATCGTAGGTCGGGTTGCCATGGTTACCAATAGGGATGTACCAATACCACTTTTTTCAAAACCGATCTGATCCGATACTTAAATCTGAGTACTCGCCGATACCGAGTACTGATACCGATACTTCTACCACACAAAAATGCAACAAATTGGAATACAGGTTTTATTTTTTCTTCTCTGTTTTTTACAACAAATAACTGAGTTAGATAAAAAAAATTAATAAAAATGATCACAAAACTAAAATATAAGGTGAAAAATAACCATTTTCTGTGATTTCACAGTGAAATTATTGCAGTTTTCCACATTTTAACCAAATAAAATGAACTATTTGGCACCATCAACAGACAGTGAAGCCACTGGTATCGGTTCCTGGTATCGGGTAACTTTAACTGATACCGGTATCGGGCCGATATCGATACCGGTACCAGTATTGGTGCATCCCTAGTTACCAAGGACAGCTCCCTTTAAATCACAGACGTCTTATCATCCCAGAGATCCATATTTAATCCTGTCCTTAGCTGCTAACAGCGTGTCTCGAGTCTACGAGTTCCTGTTTGATGTTGATGTCTAACCTCTCTAGTCATTTCAGGTCAGTGGACGTCCCTAGTCATCCTGTCTTCTGCTCCTCTGAGCTGTTGGTGTTTTCTCTTCAGGACTTTAGTTCCAGCGTTTAGACTTTTGCTGTTTTCTGTGTTCTGACTAGTTTCTCAGCTGTTTGGATTCCTTGATGTGACCTGGGACTGTAATAAAGGATTTGAGTTACCTCTGATCCTACAGCATCTCTAACCTCTCACTAATAGTGTTTTAAACTGTTTAGACAACAAGTATTTAGAAATCCAACACCTTCAAATGTAGATTGATTTATTTATCATTAACACTAAAAACTGCAGCCTGAAGCTAAAAATTACAAATGAGTAAATGAAAGAGTTGTTGTGTTTCTTTAAGTGATATTTTGGACATATTGAAGTGGTGTTTTATCAGTTATTGGACCACACTCACTGGTGACATCACTGACAGTGGGCGGAGCCTCTAGTAGATGAGGAGAGACGAGCTGCAGCAGCATCAACGCCGTCACCTAAACAACCCGTCTCATCAGCAGGTCAGCTGCTGGATGATGACGTGGTTCTGATTTCAGTACGTAGTGTTGTTTATTAATAATTTAACCCTGTGTTGAAACTGACCCTGACAACACAAAGTCAAAAAGTCTTGATTTATTGATATTTCAGTAAGACTTTTTCTGGCCTGAACTCCTCAGGAGGTGTAAATACCTCAAAATCAGCTCAAACCGGGGAGTGCTGATTATAACGAGCCACTCAGAGACCGCAGCGTGTCTCACGGAGCGAGGGGCCCGCGCCGGTCGATCCTTCCCCGGGACACAGCAGCACCTCGAGCAGGACATGCAGAGATATTTCTGCACTCTTGGATCAAGATATTGGTGGGGACACGTCACCTCCGTCCAAGCTAAATCTACACCCATGATATGAGTCTCATTATTAGAAATCCAATGTTAAACCAGGTCAAATAATATCAGTCAACTCTATCAGGTTCTAATAACCTGTGATTTAAACCAACCTCATTTCATCAGGTCTGTGGAACTCAGGGGTGTCCAAACATTTCAACATGGGGGCCAAAAAGTGTCAAGTCCTCCAGGGCCACAAAAGTCCTCCAGCGCCACAAAAGTCCTCCAGGGCCACAAAAGTCCTCGAGGGCCACAAAAGTCCTCGACGGCCACAGAAGTTCGCCAGGGCCACAAAAGTCCTCGACGGCCACAAAAGCCCTCCAGGGCCACAAAAGTCCTCCAGGGCCACAAAAGTCCTCGAGGGCCACAAAAGTCCTCGACGGCCACAAAAGTCCTCGACGGCCACA
>SSNR01000167.1:1244473-1261964 GCA_006937965.1 Callopanchax toddi | reverse complement strand
CCCCCCCCCCCCCCAGACCCAAGACTCCTCCCCCCCAGCGCAGATTCGGTATACGGAGGTTACTGTCCGCCATCTTTGTCCGCCATCTTGTGTCTGCAGCCAGGTACTCTTGTGCCAGACCGGCCACTCTACCAACTGAGCTAGACGTCGCCCCATGTAATGTGTAATGTAATGTGTGTGTGTGATTTTGTATGGATTCTGGAGCCGTAATGTTAGCTTTAATGTAGCTTGGACTGAGTAGAAAATCACTGAAGGCCTAGAGGTGAAAGTCACGGCCCGCCACCGCCCAAAGCCCAGTGTTGAACAGAAATCAACGGTGGAACAAGCTGGTGATCCACCAGTCTACCCCATCAAGCCTCTGACCACAGATGGGTCATGGTATGCCAGAAAGTGTTTAATCTAAGAGTGGTTGTACTTTTTACTCTACTTGAAATATGTATAAAATGTTATAAAAAGCATTTCCTTTATAAAGGTTATTTTCTTTTCCAAAAGCTTTTCTTTTTTCAAAAGATGCATCTAAAAAAAGAGGTGATTGTCTCATAGTTAGGGTGGTCAGAGTTACTGTATACGGTAACCCTGAGGTCGGGTCTTCAGCCCTGAGGGACTGAACCTACATACAGTCAGTCTAAACGTCTTCTTCTTCTGTGTCCTGGTGTTCATGGACCAATAAGAGCTCAAACACAGCATCATTTAACACTCTAAGTTTACACTGACTGTTTTTTGGTATTTTGTAATGAAGTGCCCTTGAAACAGAGAACAATGGTCACATGCCCCCCCCCCTCCCACAGCAGGTCCTTCTGTTTTATGACCAACCATCAATCAGCTGTGGTTTCAAGGCTTCACCACCTCTCACTGGTTAAACACAGCATAATATTTATACCATAAACGTCTCCCATCTACTGTTTAATGGTGTCGATCTATAATATTGTCATAATAAATATTAACTAATAGTTCGCTGAGATTTGATCATTATGTTTACACTATTAATCAATGAGCCATTATTTACCAGTGAATTCCCAGATCATCTACAGAACCCACTGGGCTGAGCTGAACCCGGATCAGTGATCTGGATCATTTCATCCTCCTGGTTTTATCGTCAGAGCCAGTTGACTTCACCGACCACCTCTGATTGGTTTCCTTACAGTGTTTACATGCATATCAATATTATAACAGCTGACCTTCTCTCAGTCTAACTTCAGTAGGACATCTGATTCCATTATGACATCATTATATTATGATTTAGAGGCTGATGTGTTTATTTACTTAGATGTCTTCATTCAGCCTTGTTTGTTGTATTATTTACTCTAAATGTGACCTTCAAAAGGAAAAAATGATTTGAGAGCCACCTGTTCATAGAAAGGTCAATAAATCAAAACGTCACTGAACCACAACTACCCAGTACATCCACCAGTAATGAGACCTGATGTGGAGGTCCACCAGGCTTATTTCCTGGAGGTTGAAGCCGTTGCTCATGCTCGGTGTTCTTGATGCTGGAGAACGATATCCTCTTCCAGATGGCAGGAGGTAAAACAGCTCATGGTCAGGAAGAGAGGGAGCGTTCACAATCCCAAAAGTGTTTTTTTTTTTAGCATATCTCCTTTAAGGTGGGGAGGTGAAAACAGGAACTAAACAGGAGGATCCAACATGGAGTGAATGGCTGTGTCTGAATTCAGGGGTAGGACGCTTATGAGGACGCATTTCGAGACCGATGTCGTCACAGCGCCGCGACGAGTGCTGTCCGAATTCGAAGGATACTCAGTCATGCGTCCTCGCTCCACTCCAATTTCGAGGACGGGTCTGGTGTATCCTCGCTGGCCAAGGCTATCCCAGGATGCTTTGTGTGCCAGCTGTTGGATTCTCCTGATTCATCAATTTTGCAGCAGTAGCAGAAAAAACCAGAGAGCAGTCCAGTTTTAAATGTCAGATTCTCAAAAGATTATAAAAAGCTTGTGTTTAGGAATGTTTTGCTTATCTTTATATGAAGTTTAATAATAAAAATCTCCATAAAAGAGGTTGAATGTTTTATTTTTCATGTAATTTAAAGTGATAATATGCAGTTTTGCTTGTTTTGGGCGCCCTCTGGTGTCCATTTTAAATCACTGCATTACACAAGTTAGCATATTGTTTCAGCTTCTAAACGCCTAAATCTACCTGTTGAAATGTCTCCTCAGCCTTCATAGCTTTCTACAGGAGCGGTTATTTACTCCTTCAAAGAAATCAGCTGTGTTCAAGCAGGGAGAGATGGAAAAATCAGGAATCATGACCTAAAACACTCCACCCTGCTGAAAAAACCAGCATAGACCAGCATATGCTGGAAACCAACTATGCTGGTCTATGCTGGTTTTTTCAGCAGGGCAGCGCTAGCATAACAGCTAGCCACTTTGGGTTAGCCTAACCCTCGTGAGACACGTGACTTCCTGGGTACCGTGACGGCGACGGAGATCTTGCAATCGTGGTATTCTGGATCTAACCACCAGATGGGGCTGAGTGACTTTTCATTAACTCTGTAAAGAGTCAGATTAGCACAGACTGGCTCAAGGAAAAGATTTAAAAACAGGGTCCGAAATTAACAGTCTCCACTCGCCAAATGCGACCAAATTGCTCCACTTGGCGAGTAAAATTTGGAGCGTCATCCGCCACATGGCGAGTACATTTTTGCACCAACTTAGTTCTGTTTATCAGACGGATTTCTGTGACGCTCCTCTCCTGTCTGCACGCGACGTACGCGAAACACGAGAGTCGCACCCTGAGGCATTTCCTCCTATCTATTCAATGTTCATCAAGGCAGAAGCAGTTAGCTTCATGCTAAAGCTAGCAGCGATATGTGGCGGTTTAGAACTGGAGTCAGTCAGTCTTCAAAAAGAAAAGTAATGGAACTGGAAGAGAAACCACCAGGACCAGTGGCAACCAGCAGATTAATGAAAAGTGGCGAACTGGAGGTGGCGGTGGAGATGTTGATGTTGACGCTGGCTACAGGGCACAACAGGTGTTGTGCAGAAGTCTGTTCCCCTGAATGTTTCTGTTCCCCCATGTCGAACCGCGAGCTTCACAGCACTTCTAAAAGATTTCTACAACACGTAGTCGTGTCAGAGTCGATACTTTATTTAGTTCCCAGTAAATAAATTAATACAAATTTAAAATTGGCATTTTTATTCTTTTTTTTGTTTTGTTTTAAACACTGACAGAATCGCTGAGCATTTTATCCGCTCCCTACACAGGTGAACATAGTATTTCAGGGGAGCAGATTTTAGCACAACACCAGAATCTGTGCAGATGAGCTGCTCCGTTTTCCTCCAGTACGCTAAAAGACCCGTAACACCTCACTGGTCCTAGGAAATAAGACGATGAAGGGACTCCACATGAGGCTCTAAGACTGTCAGAAGCAGGAGGGCAGATTTTATGGAGAGAAAACAAGGAGTCTGACTAGATTTCATTAAGAGAGTTCATTAAAAACATTTCTAAAAAAATAAATAAATAAAATCAAAAATCTGAAATGAGTAAAAAGTAGTTTTTATTAATGATTATTGAATTAAGTTTCATTCCTTTCTGTTTGGATCCAACATAATATCATATAATAGAATAACATGCTTTGGGAAGATCTAAATCATTTAGAATTTTGGCCGATAGATTTTATCATCTACCGGACAACTTGACCGGTGACTCAAAAATTGAATTTCGGACCCTGCTTAAAAACATGAAAAAGTTGCATATTATCACTTTATGACAAGAAATCAATGTAAGTTAGCTTGAATGTTTTAAATGAAAGTTTAGGAAATAAGTCACCATAACAGAGCTTCAAGTGTTTCTTTAGATCCATTTTATTAGCTTTAGCCTGTCTGTCGGCGCTGTCACGGTTGCTAAGCGACTGGACTGAGGGGCGGGGATAAGTATGAGGCTAGACCGTCTGAATTCAGAGCCACTTATTTCCTGTCTTAGCGGTCGAGCGAGGACCCAACCTAGGTAGACCAACAAGTCCACGTCCTCAGAAGCGTCCTGCCCCTGAATTCAGACACAGCCTTTGAATTGACCAGACTATAAACCCTGGTAACGAGGAACAGGTGTGTGAGGGGACTAGAACACCTGTGGAGGATTGGCATGAGAGACAGGAGGAAAACAAAATACACACAAGGAGGCATGGAACATTACATTATCAGGTGTTTAAATGACTAGATTTGCTAAAATATCTTCCATGTAAATGTGCAGCTTTGCAAAAACAACAGTAAACATCCCTCTTGTTTGAACGGCTCCTGTTCTGTTGAGTCTTCTCCCTCAGTAACACCAACCAGCGTTCTTCTAAAAGAACCAAAACAATCCAATGGATGAGCGGAGATTCATGCAGGGAACAACGACCTGTAATTACCTCTGAGTGATGACCTGCAGTGGTCATGGAAGCAGCAGCCTGTGACGAGCCAACATGGTTTCAGTAATGGGACAATGGCTTCGTAGGAGAGAGCATCCAGTCCTAAAAACAATCATTTTCTAAGCTAAGCTAATTGATTTAAGTGTCGAAGCACAATAATTGTGCTCTTTTTTTGTATTCAAACAGAAAGAGAGGAAGACAAAACGGTGATAATGTCCTGGGTTCTGGTGTTGATGTGCTTCCATACCTGTGTTTGACTGTTTTGAGCAGGAAAGCTGCATTCAATGTGACCAGAAATGTTTACACATTACTTTAACAAGGAGCAGAACTTTTGACCAATGGGTTTTTATTGCTGCTGCTAAAATGCTAAAGTGCTGACGCTCTTTTTGGGTTTGGAAAGTATCAAGCAGACTCTAAACCAGGCCTGAATGGTGTCAGATTATTGGATTTTGTTGATCGTCAAGACCCCGATCAGATCTTTACTCTTGCCCAGCAGAACTTGGTAGTAAGGCAGAACCGGTTTTAAGCCTGGGACACACAGAAGACAGATGTGTCACGCACACACAATTTTAAAAAACAAAGACATTATAGTTACTGAGAGTGGCTACATGGAGAGCGCAACGCAAACGCCGGTCCGTGCGGAGGCGCTAAAGTTCGGTGCCGGTTCTATCTCAAGCGCCGCGGTGTGACATTTACGGCTTTAATACGGCGATTTTCCAAGCAGCGTTCAGCCTTCCATAGGCTGCATAGCGCGTCCTGTGTACCCCCTAGACCGTGGCGATTCTGTGGCGCAACGCATCCGTCTTCTGTGTGTCCCAGGCTTAAGTATTCTGAGCCGGGTCTAGGCAGACGGAGCAGAACTCGTCTCATTCTCTAAAACTACTGATCAAATGTCTCATGAGGTCTGACATTTTGTGTCAGAGGTGGGTGTAATTTTTATTTTAGGTCGTTGATAGAACAACTTTAATGTTCCTTTAACTCCTCAAAGGTCTGAGCCTGGACAGGTGCTGCTTGAAAACACACCAGGATAATGATAGTGAATCAGGAATTTGGATTATAGAAATAGAAAAATGATTTTTTTTTTCTTATGTTGGGGTTTACCTCTGGGGGCAACAGGGTAGCTTCCCTGTCTTCGGGTTGGGGAACAGGTCCTGACTGTTGTTTGAGCTCATGCACCAAACAGCAGTTCAGAGTACCCGCCCTGGGAGGAATGCTAGATGGCGCTCTGACTGGGGACTCCATAGTCCTGCTGGGGGACTTCAACGCTCACGTGAGCAATGACAGCGTGACCTGGAGGGGCGTGATTGGGAGAAACGGCCCGCCCAATCTGAACCCAGTTAATGTTCTGTTATTGGACTTCTGTCCAAGTCGGCCATAACGAACACCATGTTGGAACATAAGGGTGCCCATCGGTACGAGGTGCGACTGTATGTTTTGGGCACTCAGCTGTCAACTGATTACCACCTGGTGGTGAGCTGGATCAGGAGGAAGAGGAAGAGGCCGTGCAGATCTGGTAGACCCAACCGTATCATGAGAGTCTGCTGGGGAGCCGTCAGGCTGAGGAAGGAGGTCTACAGGGCGTGGCTGGTCTGAAGGTCTCCAGAGGCAGCAGACAGGTACCGGAGGGCCAAGCAGGGTGCAGCACTGACAGTTTCCAAGACAAAGTCTTGGGCGTGTGAGGAGTTTGGTGAGGTCATGGAGAAAGACTGTCAATCAGCTTCAAAGAGGTTCTGGCATGCCTCAGAGGAGTAAGGCAGCGACTCCCTCACACTGTTTACAGTGGGGACGGGGAGCTGCTGACGTCAACTGGGGCTATAGTCGGGCGGTGGAAGGAATACTCTGAGGAGCTCTTCAATCCCACCGACACATTCTGATGAGGAACCGGAGCTGGGAGACCTGGGGACGGACTGTCCAATCTCTGGGGCAGAAGTCTCTGAGGTAGTCAGACACCGGGGTGGATGAGATTCATCCTGGGGGTCTCAAGGCTATGGATGTGGTAGGACTGTCTTGGTTGACACGTATTTGCATCAGTGTCATTGGGGGCAGTTCCTGTTGAGTGGCAGACCGGGGTGGTTGTCCCTATTTTTAGGAAAGTGGACCAGAGGGTGTGTTCCAACTATAGGGGGATCACACTCCTCAGCCTCCCTGGAAAGGTCTACTCCAGGGTCCTGGTCCTGGAACTGTGGACCAGCTCTTTACCCTCGCTAGGGTGATGAGGGGTCATGGGAGTTTGCCCAACCAGTCCACATGTGTTTTGTGGATTTGGAGAAGGCTTATGACCGTGTCCCCAGGGGCACCCTGTGGGGGGCGCTCCAGGAGTACGGGGTGGATGGTCTTTTGTTAAGGGCCATTCAGTCCCTGTACCAGAGGAGTGTCAGACCTGTTCCCGGAGAAGGTTGGACTCCTCCAGGGCTGCTCTTTGTAACTTGTTTTGCTCATAACTTTTACAGACAGCATTTCTAGATGCAGTCGTGATGACGAGGGTGTCGAGTTTGGTGGCAGGTTAATCGTGTCTCTACTTTTTGTGGGTGATGTGGTCCTCCTGAAGCTCTGACCGTCAGCTCTTGCTGAGGAGGTTTGCAGTTGAGTGTGAAGTGACTGGGATGAAGATCAGCACCTCCAGATCTGAGACCATGGTTTTCCACCAATAAAAGGTTGGCTTGCATGCTCTGTGTCGAGCAAGAGGTCCTACGTCAAGTTGAAGATGTTTGGGAGGGACTCGGAGTCGAACCACTGCTCCTCCATATCGAGAGAAGCCAGTTAAGGTGGTTTAAGCATCTGATCAGGATGCTCTCCTGGACGCCTCCCTGGGGACGTGTTTCGGGCATGTCCTGCTGGCAGGCGGCCCCCTGGTTTACCCAGGGGAGAACGTACATCTCCAATCTGTCCCGCAGGATCACCTCGGGGTCCTGCTTGAGAGAGGACGCTCTGGGATTCCCTACTTAGGATGTGGCCCCGTGACCCAGACCCAAATTAGCAAAAGAAGGCGAGGCGATTATTGATACTGAATCAGGATCTTTTTTTAGATATTGAGTAAGGATTTTGGGTTATGGATCCTGGATTTAGTGATTCTAGCCCTTACAGGTTTCCTTTCAGTCTCAGCCATTATTCACCTCCTTCAAAGAAAACAACCTTCTGGATTTGCTTCCTCCTCCTCACATCAGTACTCACTTGATCATCTCTCTCTTCTCATCCTTCTTTCCATAACAACCAGCAAACACACTCCACCTCTCCTTCACCTGACCTCCACTCCCTCACAGCTCTCCATCACCTCGTTGCCTGGACCTGTTAAATCTCCCCAGCTCCTCCTCCTCCTCCTCTGTCTGTGTTCCTCCCTTCAGTCTCATCAGAGAAGACTTTCTGCTGTTTTTGTTCCTAAAGCGTTTTCACACCTGAAGTTTGGTTCAATCAGTTCGTACAAAAACAAAATGTGTTCCTGCAGGTGAGAATGTCCAGTCTGCTGATTGGTCAGACTGCCTGGGGGCGGGACTACCGTCCATTCTGGGATGCAGGATGGAACAGGTCCTAGCTAGCGGTAGATGACGTGAGGGCTCACATAGAGTCCGTTAGCTCTGTGGTGTCAGAGTGGTGACTAGACCGATCAGCTCTGACTGTCATGAACTACAGTAATGAGTCTGTGTCAGCCTGTTTCTTCTGGCTGTCATTCACTCCCCCTGTCCACGCCCACTTTCCCTCACGTGGTTCTGATTTGACTGTTATCTCCACCTGAAGCCTTCCTCCATGTTTATGATCCGATTCCTGGACCCTGACTGCCCTTTGACCATTGCCTCTGCCTTGGACGACCCAATAGACCCACGGTTTTTAAACTTTGCCTGGATTTTGACCCTGGACTGTTTTCTGTTGGATTGTGGACGTTGTAATCCTTCTCTGCCCAGACAGTCAATGGGATACTCCCTGGGAATTGGACTAAGACCCCCTTCCTCCTCTTCTGAGGAGGTCCAGGACCTGAGAGGCCAGAGCGGCTCTGTGCACAGCGTTCTTGTGATTTAGTAATTAGGTTCTTTGGAACCTGTCTTTGGGTTGTTGGTTAGGTCTAGGTGACACCGACTCATAAAACACTGATGAGTTCAAAGGTCAGACTGTGTCGTGGACTAGATCAGGATCAGAACATAGAACCTCCTAGTAGCCCCGCCCCCAGACACTCTGACCAATCAGCAGACTGAACATTCTCACCTGGTTTGTAGCGAGGCTTTTAGTTGTGTTTGTTGTTTTCTCAGTAAAAAGAAACCAAACAGTAAAAAAGAAAATTACAAATGAACAAAAATCTCACCCAACTCAGACCAGAGGAACCGATCTTCAGCGATGAGGTCACTCTATGACATCAGGATAACGCTAAACCCTCTACAAACCCTGGATATCTGCTGCTTATTAAATAACTCGTCTACAGAAATGGTTCTGATGTAGTTATTTTCTGCTCAGCCTCATTGATTCCTGTCACATCTGAAGTTCAGAACAGCATCTTGAGACCAAACAAGCTGCAAGGTCCTGAAGATGGAGGAAACCTTCAGTTCTGACCCAAAGGGTTTTGGTTCGTTGGTGAATAGATCACTAATATTAATCCACACTACCAAACTTACTATGGACGATTTAATGATGTGCCCCGCCCCCCCACTCCACTTCCAGAGCAGTCCCATCTGGGAAACCTCAAGTGGAGTGTGGTAATCTACTGCTGAAATATAAATGATTGGACTTCATTTGATGGAGCCAGAATGCATCATCGAAGACAAATTTGTTTATTAAAAATGCATCAGTCAGGAGAGGACAGGCCATTACGTCCTGTGAGTCACCGGTACTCCAGTAATTGTCATTTTTTCACAAGCTCCTGAGTCTATTTGAACAATCGCAGCTGGAAACAGAAACGAACACCTGCTGGATGATTAGCTTCATTTGGATCAACAAAGCAGCAAAAAGGAAAGTCACAGCAGCAGTTCAACTATATGTCCTTTATTCTGGATGTGAAAAGAACCAACAATGAGAACGTTTTCAGTCATCATAAAGTTCGGTCCTAGTATTTAGTGGTTTGGTTCCTCTGGTCTGAATCAGGTCAATACTAAAAAAAAAAACTACGAACTAAATGATTCACTACAAACCAGGTGAGAACGTCCAGTCTGCTGATTGGTCAGAGTGTCTGGGGGCGGAGCTACCAGAAGGTTCTATGTTCTGATCCTGCTCTAGTCCACAACATGGTCTAAGCTCCTCTCTCTGAGCCGTTTATCTGAACTCTTCAGTGTTTTATGAGCTGATGGATCTAGTCATGTGATCAGACACCAGAGAGCTAACGGACGCTGCTGATCGTCCACTCCTGATGCGTGTGGCCTCCTGCTTCCCAGACTGGAACACAAACCTGACTTTAGGAGGTTGTTTGGATCAGAGCAGCACAAACATGCTGGATCTGGATGATCACTGTAAACGAGACGGGACCCCCTCCTCAAAGGGTCTCTGTCTGGTTAGTTTATTCACACACATCATAAATACAGTTACTATAAACGCATTACAAGACTGGGTCAAGGCTGGGCAAAGGGGTCACTCCAGGTCAGCTTTTAATCAGGGGCTTGGTTTCCTTCAGGTAGCTGTCTAGATGGGGAACATAGAACCGAGGTCTGAGGGTCTGAGGGATCTGAGGGTCTGAGGGGTCTGAGCTCACAAGCTTTAGCTCCTCTTCCTGGAGCTGCTGTGGACGCTGTGACCTAATGACAGCTTGAGGGACAAAGTACACGGCCCACAGGACAGATCTGGACCCATATGGAGTGCCCTGGTCTAGATCAGTGTTTCTCAACGGGGGCTGTAGTGCCCCCCAGGGGGCATTGAGACCACATAGGGGGCGGTGGAAGTCTTTGGGCCCTGAAGGGGCGTTTGCAGGCTAAAGGGGGGCGCTGATGAAACAGGATTCAACCACACTCCAGATCGTTAGTAAGGGTGGGAGATAAACTCGTTTTCCTGATGCATCAGGATGCAGACATGAACGATTATGAATCGATTGAAAAATATTAAAATTCGATTCTATTATTTTTCGTGGCCTTGCAGTTTTCACCAATCACCGCAACTTTTCCACAAATTTGACCAATCATCTTAGCGTTACATCATCTTCTTTGACCAATCACTGCCACTCTGATAAGTTTTGACCAATCCCGTTGCCTTGAGCTGTGTTTACTTCCGGTTTTTGAGCTGAGCCGCTAAACACACCGGTCAGTTTCTATCACATATTACAGCTAAAACACGAGCAAGTCAGTTTCCCAAAGTATTCCACCAGAGTGGTGGAAAGCTGTTGTGAACCAAACACAACGCCGTGGTGGATTAGACATGAAAATCGTCGCTTGACAAAAACTTTTTGACAGCAAAAAGGGATTTCAATATACCTTTGGGGGCGTTTGGCTGACAAAGGTTGAGAAACACTGGTCTAGATATCGGTCAGATCTCTTTTGGATACGAAAACCTTCAAACACACATAGATTTACAGAAGTTACCCAGCATGCATTTAGGTGGAGCAATCAATAAATATGAGAAAGTCAATGCAACTTTTATAAACATGAACACTTAAACAAGGTAAGACCCGCTCGATGAGTCCAGACCCCGACCGACACACACACACACACACACACACACACACACACACACACACACACACACACACACACACACACACACACACACACACACACACACACACACACACACACACACACACACACACACACACAGACTCTATGCTGGGACTGGGGCCAAAGAAGTTTCTACTAACAAAGTATTGATGCATCATTTATTTGATGTAATATATTTTAATTAACTGTCATTATTATAAATATAGAAAGAAATCAGTTTGTAAAAATGTGACTTTGACATTAAATGAATCATAATTGTTATTTTATGTTAAATAAGGCAAGTTCTTAGGATCAACGTGGTTGGAGACTTTTTTATCGGCGCTGTAAAAACTTATAGAGCACCACTTTAAAATGACCCACATATCCCTTTATTCTACAGAGTGGGTTTATTTCTTCAGTGCTTTAAAGGACCGCCACGTTATCCTGCAGCGTGTCCTTGCTTTGCACAAGCTGTGACCTGATCAATATGTCACTGCATCATTTTCCAGGCCACCCCTCCTGCACAAAGCAATTAAATTGATTGTGAGCAGGTCTGGCAGTTTGAACTGATCATTACACCACTTTATATTTCCTCAAAGACATATCGTCCATAGAAGGAATATCAGATCTATGTATTCCTGTCTCTATAGGGCACTTTGTTTGGGTTTTTGTGAGACACAATGCATATTTTTTAAGTGACAATTTTATGAGTAAACTAAAAATGGACAAGCTTGCAATTATAGATGGCCATAAATACCTGGAAATGAAATATTGACATCGGTGCAGTTAAGTCAGGTCTGACCTGGTTGTTACTAATTTTAGGAGTCCAGCTGGGAGAGGACCACCTGAGCCTGCTGGTGTAGGACGAGGTCGGCAGGAGACACATTTAAATCCATCTGTTAAACCATTTATAACCAGAAGATTTTATAATTACTGTTACATATTTACACAGTTGTTTTAGAATGTGATGCAGTAAAAACATTAATGGAGGCAAACCAAACTATGTTTCACTAACAAAGATGGCAAATCACAAAGTGTGGAGATATTATAAAGAAAATTAATAAAATGTGTTTGTTTACTCCTGATCCTGTAAAAAGTAATCTATTTTAGGGTCAAACGCCTCAGACACTGCAGACAAAACGTTAGGGATGTTCATCTTCCTGCTGAAATTCATGGAAATCATAAAACGTTTCCTCTACAGTGAGATGATGTTGGACATGTAGAATCATGTAGAGGTGATTTCCTCACAGAGGAGGAGACACCCGACTACACAGGTCAGTGTCTCAATGACTGGTCAGGTGACCTGGAGCGTCGTGGTCCATGAAGATGAAACGAGGTCTGTGTTGTTCATGTAGGATCAATGACTGGATTAATGATGTCATCCAGGGAGGAGGGACTTGTCTCAGAGACATTCACAAAGTGTAGGACATCTCTGTGGACTAGAGACACCTGTCCACACTTCACCACCAAATGCTGGTCTGAAGACAGCAGCAGCTGATGGATGGAGTCTCCTTGATGTCTCTGACATCATTGACGTCCATCATTTCTGCTCAAAGTGAATCAACTTTCATCAGTGAACTGAACTGAGACCCGCTGGTCCCTCGTCCAGAGGAAATACTACCTGGTCCATGAAGACGATGACACCTGCACCTGGTGGTGTGTTCAGGTACCTCCTGGTGGTGTGTTCAGGTACCTGGTGGTGTGTTCAGGCACCTGGAGGTGTGTTCAGGTACCTGGAGGTGTGTTCAGGCACCTGGAGGTGTGTTCAGGTACCTGGAGGTGTGTTCAGGTACCTGGAGGTGTGTTCAGGTACCTGGTGGTGTGTTCAAGTACCTGGAGGTGTGTTCAAGTACCTGGAGGTGTGTTCAGGCACCTGGAGGTGTGTTCAGGTACCTGGAGGTGTGTTCAGGCACCTCCTGGAGGTGTGTTCAGGTACCTGGAGGTGTGTTCAGGTACCTCCTGGAGGTGTGTTCAAGTACCTCCTGGAGGTGTGTTCAGGTACCTGGAGGTGTGTTCAGGTACCTGGAGGTGTGTTCAGGTACCTCCTGGTGGTGTGTTCAGGTACCTGGAGGTGTGTTCAGGTACCTGGAGGTGTGTTCAGGTACCTCCTGGTGGTGTGTTCAAGTACCTGGAGGTGTGTTCAGGTACCTGGAGGTGTGTTCAGGTACCTGGAGGTGTGTTCAGGTACCTGGAGGTGTGTTCAGGTTCCTGGAGGTGTGTTCAGGTACCTGGAGGTGTGTTCAGGTACCTGGAGGTGTGTTCAGGTACCTGGAGGTGTGTTCAGGCACCTGGAGGTGTGTTCAGGTACCTGGAGGTGTGTTCAGGCACCTCCTGGAGGTGTGTTCAGGTACCTGGAGGTGTGTTCAGGCACCTCCTGGAGGTGTGTTCAGGTACCTGGAGGTGTGTTCAGGTACCTGGAGGTGTGTTCAGGCACCTCCTGGAGGTGTGTTCAGGCACCTCCTGGAGGTGTGTTCAGGTACCTGGAGGTGTGTTCAGGTACCTGGAGGTGTGTTCAGGTACCTCCTGGAGGTGTGTTCAGGTACCTGGTGGTGTGTTCAGGTACCTGGAGGTGTGTTCAGGTACCTGGAGGTGTGTTCAGGCACCTCCTGGAGGTGTGTTCAGGTACCTCCTGGAGGTGTGTTCAGGTACCTGGAGGTGTGTTCAGGTACCTGGTGGTGGGTTCAGGTACCTGGAGGTGTGTTCAGGCACCTCCTGGTGGTGTGTTCAGGCACCTGGTGGTGTGTTCAGGCACCTGGTGGTGTGTTGAGGCACCTGGTGGTGTGTTCAGGTACCTGGTGGTGTGTTCAGGCACCTGGTGGTGTGTTCAGGTACCTGGTGGTGTGTTCAGGTACCTGGTGGTGTGTTCAGGCACCTCCTGGTGGTGTGTTCAGGTACCTCCTGGTGGTGTGTTCAGGTACCCTGCAGGTCATCTATCACTCAGACCACACTGATGTAAACAGTTGGTCTGACACGACACTGGGTTCCTCTGTGTTGTGTGTCGTTCATCATCTGGTCCTTCAGGTCACAGGTCACCATCAGGTCATCAGTGGGACGTGCCAGAACACCCAGTGTGTTCTCTGTGATGGATGATGGAAGAATTAAAAATGAACAGAGATCAGTTTTTATCATTTGACAGGTTTTATGTTTCTTTATGAGACATCATTTTTATATTCAGACTTCGTCTCTGGTCCATCTCTGATCCACCAACAACTGCTGAGTCATCAGAATGTTCCTGCAGATCACAGGACTCTGACTGAAGGTCTGAGGTGTTCAGAGTAAAAAGGAGTGGTGAGAGTTCAGGTCCCTGTGGTGCTCCTGGACTGCTGACCACCTGGTCAGACACTCAGAGCTGCTGCTTTGTCCAGAGGACTGAAGCAGGTCTGAGACGGCGTCTTCACCTCCAGCCCCACGGCGATAAACAACCTGCTCCAACCACGGAGGAACCAAGGTGCTTTAAAGGTCATCACTTCCAGAGATGAAGCTTTAAAGTTCCTGGTAATCTTTAAATCCTGGCATTTACACCATGAGATCTAAACTGTTTCAAATAACAATCAACTAAACAACCGCTGTCTGCTGTACCATTAACTATCACAGCAGCTGAAGATGGGAAGCACAAAAAGAACCGCATCAGATCAGGTTAGAGTTTAAAACGCTCTGTGACTCTGGAGCAACAACCTCATCAAACCCTGACAGAACCCCGTCCAACAGGAAGATGTGAGACTGATCTTGGACACTGTGGGCTGCACCAGAGCAGGGTGTTCCACTGCAAGTGAACCGCTGCATCGTTTTCCATTTTCATTTGCTGCCTGTCATCTGCTGTGCAGCAAAACAGAGGAAAGAAAGAAGGAGATGAGCTCAGCAGGAACAGAAACACGTCTTTTGTTTGGTGGATAGTAGATACCCATTCCACACAGACAGCTCCTTTTGTTTGTCATGAAAAAAAGACCTCAAATCTTTTATATCTGTGTAGAAAATGATTGTCTCAGTCTATAGATTAACTCTGAGACAAACATACAGAGGAAATACGTATGTTTTTATTTCACTGTGATCATGCTGCTCTACAAACACAGAGCTGTGTTTACTGAAAGTGAAGAGTCCTCAGACCCCGTCTGAATGAAATAATCACATAAAAGCAGATTTTCCTACATAAGGTTCACTTTAAATACGTCCAGTGAAACAGAATCCTCTGCAGAGCTCTCAGGAGCAGGAAGGAGGCGACGTTCTGTTCTGGTTGATCGAAGATCGCTGGTGTTGTTGAATAACGTTCAAACTGCAGCTTTTTAAGACACCCTTAGTAGCTTTTTCACATTTTAAATCTCCTCCTTGATCCAGTCTGATTTAATCTGATCAAGTCTGATTTAATCTGATCAAGTCTGATTTAATCTGATCCAGTCTGATTTAATCTGATCCAGTCTGTTCTAATCTGATCCAGTCTGATCTAATCTGATCCATTCTGATCTAATCTGATCCAGTCTGAGCTAATCTGATCCAGTCTGATCTAATCTGATCCAGTCTGATCTAATCTGATCCAGTCTGAGCTAATCTGACCCAGTCTGATTTAATCTGATCCAGTCAGATCTAATCTGACCCATTCTGATCTAATCTGATCCAGTCTGAGCTAATCTGATCCAGTCTGAGCTAATCTGACCCAGTCTGATCTAATCTGATCCAGTCTGATCTAATCTGACCCAGTCTGAGCTAATCTGACCCAGTCTGATCTAATCTGATCCAGTCTGATCTAATCTGACCCAGTCTGATCTAATCTGACCCAGTCTGATCTAATCTGATCCAGTCTGAGCTAATCTGATCCAATCTGATCTAATCTGACCCAGTCTGATCTAATCTGATCCAGTCTGATCTAATCTGATCCAGTCTGATCTAATCTGATCCAGTCTGATCTAATCTGATCCAGTCTGATCTAATCTGATCCAGTCTGAGCTAATCTGATCCAGTCTGAGCTAATCTGATCCAGTCTGATCTAATCTGATCCAGTCTGATCTAATCTGATCCAGTCTGAGCTAATCTGATCCAGTCTGATCTAATCTGATCCAGTCTGATCTAATCTGATCCAGTCTGAGCTAATCTGATCCAGTCTGATCTAATCTGATCCAGTCTGATCTAATCTGATCCAGTCTGATCTAATCTGATCCAGTCTGATCTAATCTGATCCAATCTGATCTAATCTGATCCAGTCTGATCTAATCTGATCCAGTCTGAGCAAATCTGATCCAGTCTGATCTAATCTGATCCAGTCTGATCTAATCTGATCCAGTCTGATCTAATCTGATCCAATCTGATCTAATCTGATCCAGTCTGAGCTAATCTGAACAAGTCTGATCTAATCTGATCCAGTCTGATCTAATCCAGTCTGATCTAATCTGATCCAGTCTGATCTAATCTGATCCAATCTGATCTAATCTGATCCAGTCTGATCTAATCTGATCTAGTCTGATCTAATCTGATCCAGTTTGATCTAATCTGATCTAGTCTGATCTAATCTGATCCAGTCTGATCTAATCTGATCTAGTCTGATCTAATCTGATCCAGTCTGATCTAATCTGATCCAGTCTGATCTAATCTTATCCAGTCTGATCTAATCTGATCTAGTCTGATCTAATCTGATCCAGTCTGATCTAATCTGATCTAGTCTGATCTAATCTGATCCCGTCTGATCTAATCTGATCCAGTCTGATCTAATCTGATCCCGTCTGATCTAATCTGATCCAGTCTGATCTAATCTGACCCAGTCTGATCTAATCTGATCCAGTCTGATCTAATCTGATCCAGTCTGAGGAAATCTGATCCAGTCTGATCTAATCTGATCCAGTCTGATCTAATCTGATCTAATATGATCCAGTCTGATCTAATCTGATCCAATCTGATCTAATCTGATCCAGTCTGATCTAATCTGATCTAGTCTGATCTCATCTGATCCAGTCTGATCTAATCTGATCCAGTCTGATCTAATCTGATCCAGTCTGATCTAATCTGATCCAGTCTGATCTAGACCCACATCCAGCCTGTATAGACCCACATCCAGCCTGTATAGACCCACATCCAGCCTCTAGACCCACATCCAGCCTGTATAGACCCACATCCAGCCTCTAGACCCACATCCAGCCTCTAGACCCACATCCAGCCTGTAGACCCACATCCAGCCTCTAGACCCACATCCAGCCTGTATAGACCCACATCCAGCCTGTAGACCCACATCCAGCCTCTAGACCCACATCCAGCCTGTAGACCCACATCCAGCCTCTAGACCCACATCCAGCCTCTAGACCCACATCCAGCCTCTAGACCCACATCCAGCCTGTATAGACCCACATCCAGCCTGTAGACCCACATCCAGCCTGTAGACCCACATCCAGCCTGTATAGACCCACATCCAGCCTGTAGACCCACATCCAGCCTGTATAGACCCACATCCAGCCTCTAGACCCACATCCAGCCTGTATAGACCCACATTGAAGGAAGAACAGGGGCTGGTCTGAAGGTCTCAGGGGGAGGAGGACAGGTGGTGTGTGTGTGT
>SSNR01000167.1:1171857-1243367 GCA_006937965.1 Callopanchax toddi | reverse complement strand
GGGGGGGCCTCTGTGATTGACACGGGGATCTCTGAATGACGTCAGCCGGAGGCGCAGCCTCCAGGAGGCGTCAGTCCGGGAGAGGAGACCGGAGCGAGGAGCGGAGCGGAGCGCGTCTCATCCAGATCCTCCAGAGGGACCGGACCAGGACCAGGACCAGGACCAGGACCAGGACCAGGACCAGGACCAGCAGGTAAACAGACTGCACTCATCGTTTATCAAAGGAACCCCTCTGAGGTTAGAAGGATCGGATCTAGTATTTTTACAGCTCAGCTCTAAATAAACGGTGTGTTTAAATGAGAGCAGAAGCAACAAGCAGCTGGTGTTTATAGTCAGACTGTAGCCCAGAGAGTGAACCTGATCAGTCCAGTCTACATTCTGTCCGTGTCCTGTCCAGGTCTCCTGATGCGCCACTCGTGCGTAAAGCGCTGGAACACCGTCAGAGCGCGCAGCCGAACGGACGGAGACACCGTGAGTCCGGAACGGTCTGGAGTCCGGAGCTGAACCAGGACCCACTCAGAGGATTTCTATTGACCCAAAACCAACACCCAGGACCCGGTTCTGGACTGAGCTCCGGTTTTGTTTAATAGGAGAGGATCTGATCCGGTGTTGGAGCCGAGCAGAGGGACTGGCTCATTAGGAGGAGGAGTGATGCTCTGATCTCTGTTGTCCTCAGACAGAGGAGGGCGGTGATGTAATGGAGGGTAACTCTTAATTAATTTGACACTTTGTTCTTTGTTCCATGCTTTTTATAAGGATGATTAAGGACTGATGACTCGTGACACCTCGCAGCCTCTTTGAAACTCTTTGATTCTTTTCCTCAAACGGACCTGACCCTGTCTTCAGTCCTCTCTCCCTCCAGCATGGAGAACGTCTCAGCCCCTGGAGGCGTGCTGCCGCTCTGTAACGACTCTGTGGACCCGTACGCACTCACATCAGGGAACAGCAGCGACCTGAACTGCACCCCCCCCTCAGACTTTTACTTCTACGCCGACCTCTACGTCATCTTACCCATCATCTACTCTGTGATCTGCGCGGTGGGACTGACCGGCAACACCGCCGTCATCTACGTCATCCTCAAAGCTCCCAAGATGAAGACCGTCACCAACATGTTCATCCTCAACCTGGCCATCGCGGACGACTTGTTCACCCTCGTCCTGCCCATCAGCATCGCCGACCACCTGCTGAACTACTGGCCTTTTGGTGAGATTCTGTGTAAAATCATCCTCAGCATCGACCACTACAACATCTTCTCCAGCATCTACTTCCTGACGGTGATGAGCATCGATCGCTACCTGGTCGTCTGGGCAACAGTCAGGTCCAAACGCATGCCGTACCGAACCTACCGAGCAGCTAAAATCATCTCGCTCTGCGTCTGGATCCTGGTCATCCTCATCGTCATGCCATTCACCGTTTTTGCCGGAGTCTTCATCAACCCAAACGATGGGAGGAAGAGCTGTGTCCTGAGCTTCCCCAGCCCGGAGAGCTTATGGTTCAAGACAAGTCGGATCTACACGCTCATCCTGGGTTTCGCCATCCCTGTCTCGACCATCTGCATCCTGTACACCATGATGCTGTACAAGCTGAGGAACATGAGGCTCAACAGCAACGCCAAGGCCCTGGACAAGGCCAAGAAGAAGGTCACCATCATGGTGTTCATCGTCTTGGCCGTTTGTTTGTTCTGCTGGACGCCGTTCCACCTGAGCACCATCGTGGCTCTGACGACAGACCTGAGGTCCACGCCGCTGGTGATCGGGATCTCCTACTTCATCACCAGCCTGAGCTACGCCAACTCCTGCCTCAACCCGTTCCTCTACGCCTTCCTGGACGACAGCTTCAGGAAGGCCTTCAAAAAGATGCTGGAATGCAGACCAGCCTGAACGCAGTAAGACAGAGGAACTCTCCTCACCGGACCTCTTCCCAAGGAGCAGTGAGCTGCCATTTGTATGGTGAACTGTGGAGTGTGGCAACTTGCCCTCAGATGCTTTGACCCCTGCCAGGACTGGGGATAGAACCACTCACCTTCTGATTGGTGGACCACCATCCCTCCCTCCCTCTTCAGATACTGACACCACAACAAAAGGCAGGCTGGAATGGAACGGAGAGAGATTAGATCAGACCTGATGAGGAGAGATTTTGCACAATAAATGATAAACACACATGTAAATAAAATTTATGTAACAGTAAACCAAGAGAAAGAAAGAGTAGAACCTCAGTTTTATTCTCTCCTGTGTTAGTTTGACAGCAGTTAGTTTTGTAAGAACAGCTTCACCTAAACACAGAGCTGTTTAGATGTTTCACCAGCTAGAAACTCTGTTGTTGTCAGAGGTGGAGGAAGTTTAGAAGGACATTATGAAGTGTGTTTCTGTTTAAAATGATCAATAAGCACGCGCTGTCCCTGTCAGAAAATGTAAAACCCTTTTTTAAGAGAAATAGAGCTCACCGCTCAGTGAGCTAACAGGAGTCTGATCTCAAGTGTACAGCTGCTCTCAGCTCCTTGTACACGATTGTTGTTATTAGTGTTAAACCATTTCTGGCCTTAAAGCGACCAGATGAAGTATCAGGATTAGTACTTTCATCAAAAAACCTGTCATACCCAATCCTATACATGTCTGCTGCCCCCTGGTGGAGGATCTACAGCTGAAAATGGACTCTTTTATTTCTTTACTAGTGGTATTATATTTAGTTAATAAAATATAACTGGTTATTATATAGTGGTAATATTATTAGCCAATAAATGGTTCTGTTTTCATGAGAATTTGACATTATTATTATTATAATTATTATTTCATATAAGACACATTTTTAAGGGTATGTAAAACAACTGTTACTAAAAAAAGTCACCATTTATTTAGAACTTTATATTACCTGTTAGCTAACCTCTACAGTTAGAACACTTATATTACCTGATAGCTAACCTCTACAGTTAGAAGACTATATTACCTGTTAGTTAACCTCTACAGTTAGAACACTTATATAACCTGCTAGCTAACCTCTACAGTTAGAACACTTATATTACCTGTTAGCTAACCTCTACAGATAGAACACTTATATTACCTGTTAGCTAACCTCTACAGTTGGAACACTTATATAACCTCTTAGCTAACCTCTACAGTTAGAACACTTATATTACCTGTTAGCTAACCTCTACAGATAGAACACTTATATTACCTGTTAGTTAACCTCTACAGTTAGAACTCTATATTACCTGTTAGTTAACCTCTACAGTTAGAACACTTATATTACCTGTTAGCTAACCTCTACAGTTAGAACACTTATATTACCTGTTAGCTAACCTCTACAGTTAGAACTCTATATTACCTGTTAGTTAACCTCTACAGTTAGAACTCTATATTACCTGTTAGCTAACCTCTACAGTTAGCACTCTACAGTACCTGTTAGTTAACCTCTACAGTTAGAACACTTATATTACCTGTTAGCTAACCTCTACAGATAGAACAGTTATATTACCTGTTAGTTAACCTCTACAGTTAGAACTCTATATTACCTGTTAGCTAACCACTACAGTTAGAACACTTATATAACCTGTTGGCTAACCTCTACAGTTAGAACACTTATATTACCTGTTAGCTAACCTCTACAGATAGAACACTTATATTACCTGTTAGTTAACCTCTACAGATAGAACACTTATATTACCTGTTAGCCAACCTCTACAGTTAGAACACTTATATTACCTGTTAGCTAACCTCTACAGTTAGAACTCTATATTACCTGTTAGTTAACCTCTACAGTTAGAACACTATATTACCTGTTAGCTAACCTCTACAGATAGAACACTTATATTACCTGTTAGTTAACCTCTACAGTTAGAACTCTATATTACCTGTTAGCTAACCTCTACAGTTAGAACACTTATATTACCTGTTAGCTAACCTCTACAGTTAGAAGACTATATTACCTGTTAGTTAACCTCTACAGTTAGAACTCTATATTACCTGTTAGCTAACCTCTACAGTTAGCACTCTACAGTACCTGTTAGTTAACCTCTACAGTTAGAACACTATATTACCTGTTAGCTAACCTCTACAGATAGAACACTTATATTACCTGTTAGTTAACCTCTACAGTTAGAACTCTATATTACCTGTTAGCTAACCACTACAGTTAGAACACTTATATAACCTGTTAGCTAACCTCTACAGTTAGAACACTTATATTACCTGTTAGCTAACCTCTACAGATAGAACACTTATATTACCTGTTAGCTAACCTCTACAGATAGAACACTTATATTACCTGTTAGTTAACCTCTACAGTTAGAACACTTATATTACCTGTTAGCTAACCTCTACAGTTAGAACTCTATATTACCTGTTAGTTAACCTCTACAGTTAGAACTCTATATTACCTTTTAGCTAACCTCTACAGTTAGAACACTTATATTACCTGTTAGCTAACCTCTACAGTTAGAACACTTATATTACCTGTTAGCTAACCTCTACAGATAGAACACTTTTATTACCTGTTAGTTAACCTCTACAGATAGAACACTATATTACCTGTTAGCTAACCTCTACAGTTAGAACTCTATATTACCTGTTAGTTAACCTCTACAGTTAGAACACTATATTACCTGTTAGCTAACCTCTACAGTTAGAAGACTGTATTACCTGTTAGTTAACCTCTACAGTTAGAACACTTATATTACCTGTTAGCTAACCTCTACAGTTAGAACACTTATATTACCTGTTAGCTAACCTCTCCAGTTAGAACTCTATATTACCTCTTAGTTAACCTCTACAGTTAGAACTCTATATTACCTGTTAGTTAACCTCTTCAGTTCATCATGAGAATATTTTAGTTTTGTTTACGGTGCTGCAGTTGTGTAGTAATTCATTTTTGTTTGTTGAAACAAACTAAAATGCTCATGGTAAACTGTAGAGGTTTATTAACTGGTAGTATATTGTTTTAATGCATCAATATGACTTTTTTTGAACAAAAGTTGTTTTAAATAGCTGATACTAGTGTGTAACTTCACACATAATGAGTTTTACAACTTAAAATGGCTGACAATGTTTGTGATTTTGACTTCACTTTAGTTAGACCTCACTACGTAGCAACAGTCTGTTCCGCTAGTTACCCACATCTTGTCTGATGCAGCCTTTATGGCTCTGAAAGCACAAAAACTGCTGTGAGCTGTCAGAACAGCAGCAGTGGATTACAGTGTAACAATGGCTGACATGGTGGACAGCGATAGCATTAAAGAAATCACACCAAAGCTTTTTTAGGCTGTCAGCAAAGTGTCCAGAGTAGACTGTGGAATCCAGATTAGTTTCAAGGTCAAGATGACACCTGTCAGGTGTCATTAATGAAAGAAAGACAAGATGTTGTGAAGCAGCGAGCCAAGATGTGGCACCAGAAACACGTGTGACCTTCACAGGACTCTATTATCAGAGCTCACCTTAGAGGAGGTCAACTCGTGACTGGAGACAACACGGCGTGCGCTCTCTGAACAATCAATATCCTGACAACCATCAGACTCAACATAAGCACTGATTTCGTGTTTTCACAAGCTTCTTCTTTTAATTTATTTTTTGGGGGGTGGGGGGGGGGGCAGGTAGATTGAATGATTTGAGAAATCTTAGAAGATCCTTTATTCAAAACATCCATTTGTCCTTCAGGTTAACCAGCTGCACCCAGAAGACTCTGAGACTCACCTGCATCATTCTGGACATGATGTCCATTTGGAGAACTTCTCTCCTGATGAATTGAGAAATTCAAATGTTGATTTTTTTTTAAGTTGATCAACAGAACACTGAAATCCCTACAACCCTCTTGAGTCAGAATGTTTACCTGGACAGGTCAGCAGCTTCTAATCCTGTTAAAAGACTCACTGAACCGAAGTACTGAGGAAAAAACTACCAAACTACAACAAATTACAAAATATGTTTGAATGAAAATTTAAACATTTCTTTACATTATTACCTTAAAAGTAATAATATCTTTATATCCTTATCAGTGTGCAGTATCACTTCAACCTTATTGCCCCCAAATTAATTTTAAAAAATGCAACAATGACAAATGATCATTGCTTAATTCTTGTTTAAAGGTAAGGACAGAAGTATCCCCGAAAACTCCTAAAGAAATGCTTCAAAAATAATTTGACTAAAAATAGTTTTTCTTTTCTTCTTAAATAACAAGAGTACGACGTGATCAAACTGTTATTTAAAGGGTTAAATGATTGACAGGTTGTTTAACAGATCAATGCAGAAACGAAGGTGAAAAGTTGATTCATTATAAAACTTTTAGAACAGTTTTCTAGAAGTGAACACTGTCCTCAAGGACACCAGAGGGTCATAAGTGAAGGATTAATGAGACATCGATGTGTGTGTGTGTGTGTGTGTGTGTGTGTGTGTGTGTGTGTGTGTGTGTGTGTGTGTGTGTGTGTGTGTGTGTGTGTGTGTGTACACTGTAGGCCTGATGTTAGGGGGCTTGTTGCAGGTGGAGCGAAGAGGCAGCGTTTTGTGAGCATGTTTCGCCCCCTGCTGCTCAGAGAGCAGTATAACATGAACATGCAGTCAGAGTCATTACAGTTTCTCACTTCAACAGGTGAGTAGAAGGTAACATGTTCAAAGGGGATGCCATTTCTACAAGATATCAAAACGAAAATACTGTTCTGTTGTTATTTCAGCTTCTAATATCACATTTTCTATAGCATAATAAAAATATAACTGTTATATTGTCCACATTAAAATAGCCACTAATTTGTCCTAATATGACTAGCCACGACTACTTCCTGTTTCTGGAGGCATCCCCTGGTGAGTGATGTCATCAGTAGGCATGGTCCTTAACTGGATAAATAACTCCATAATTCTGCCTCAGCTCCTGACCTGAGTCCAGTATTTTAGATATTTTAGAATCAAAGTTAAAGTTCAGATGTGAGAGATGTTCAGGCTGTCCAGGTTAGGGTTTCTTTGTTTAAATGACGTGATGATGAAGATTTGTTACTATGATGAAGACAGGAGCTTAGTGCCGGTGTCAGAGTGATCACAGGGTTTAGAGATTAAAGCACCTTGACAGGTAAAGGTCACCAGTTCGGTCGCCATGACAGCTTGTTGTTCCTCATGAAGCACAGCTGAGCCGCCCAGCTGCAGCAGGTTTTTAAGAGTTCAACCCAGGAAATCTAGATTCTACAGGCTGGTGATGGTCAGGGTCCAGCATCATGTAGACTCAGCTCCTGCAGGACTAAATGATCTGTTTTACTCAGGAAGTTGTTCTTCATTCTGAAGAAAAACAAGGAAATGACTAAATCTCTCTGACATTTATTCATTCATTCATAATGAACAGATCCACAGCCTAAAACCAAACATTTAATGAATTATTGAACCAGTTATTGGCTAATAGGATAATAACAATATAATATTGTATGATGGAGGTCTGAGGGTCTGGTGGAGGTCAGAGGGTCTGGTGGAGGTCAGAGGGTCTGATGGAGGTCAGAGGGTCTGATGGAGGTCAGAGGGTCTGATGGAGGTCTGAGGGTCTGATGGAGGTCTGAGGGTCTGGAGGAGGTCAGAGGGTCTGGTGGAGGTCAGAGGGTCTGGAGGAGGTCAGAGGGTCTGGAGGAGGACAGAGGGTCTGGTGGAGGTCAGAGGGTCTGGTGGAGGTCAGAGGGTCTGGTGGAGGTCAGAGGGTCTGGAGGAGGTCAGAGGGTCTGGAGGAGGTCAGAGGGTCTGGAGGAGGTCAGAGGGTCTGGTGGAGGTCAGAGGGTCTGGTGGAGATCAGAGGGTCTGATGGAGGACAGAGGGTCTGGTGGAGGTCAGAGGGTCTGATGGAGGAGGTCAGAGGGTCTGATGGAGGTCAGAGGGTCTGGAGGAGGTCAGAGGGTCTGGTGGAGGTCAGAGGGTCTGGTGGAGGTCAGAGGGTCTGGAGGAGGTCAGAGGGTCTGGTGGAGGACAGAGGGTCTGGTGGAGGTCAGAGGGTCTGGTGGAGGACAGAGGGTCTGGTGGAGGTCAGAGGGTCTGATGGAGGAGGTCAGAGGGTCTGGTGGAGGTCAGAGGGTCTGGAGGAGGTCAGAGGGTCTGGAGGAGGACAGAGGGTCTGGTGGAGGTCAGAGGGTCTGGTGGAGGTCAGAGGGTCTGGAGGAGGACAGAGGGTCTGATGGAGGGGTCAGAGGGTCTGGAGGAGGTCAGAGGGTCTGGAGGAGGTCAGAGGGTCTGGAGGAGGTCAGAGGGTCTGGAGGAGGTCAGAGGGTCTGGAGGAGGTCAGAGGGTCTGATGGAGGTCTGAGGGTCTGATCGAGGTCAGAGGGTCTGGAGGAGGTCAGAGGGTCTGATGGAGGAGGTCAGAGGGTCTGATGGAGGTCAGAGGGTCTGGTGGAGGTCAGAGGGTCTGGAGGAGGACAGAGGGTCTGGTGGAGGTCAGAGGGTCTGGTGGAGGTCCGAGGGTCTGGAGGAGGTCGGAGGGGCTGGAGGAGGTCGGAGGGTCTGGAGGAGGTCAGAGGGTCTGGTGGTGGTCAGAGGGTCTGGAAGAGGTCAGAGGGTCTGATGGAGGTCAGAGGGTCTGGAGGAGGTCAGAGGGTCTGATGGAGGAGGTCAGAGGGTCTGATGGAGGTCAGAGGGTCTGGTGGAGGTCAGAGGGTCTGGAGGAGGTCAGAGGGTCTGGAGGAGGTCAGAGGGTCTGGAGGAGGTCAGAGGGTCTGATGGAGGTCAGAGGGTCTGATGGAGGTCTGAGGGTCTGATGGAGGTCAGAGGGTCTGGAGGAGGTCAGAGGGTCTGATGGAGGTCAGAGGGTCTGATGGAGGTCAGAGGGTCTGGAGGAGGTCAGAGGGTCTGGTGGAGGTCAGAGGGTCTGGAGGAGGTCAGAGGGTCTGGAGGAGGTCAGAGGGTCTGATGGAGGTCTGAGGGTCTGATCGAGGTCAGAGGGTCTGGAGGAGGTCAGAGGGTCTGATGGAGGAGGTCAGAGGGTCTGATGGAGGTCAGAGGGTCTGGAGGAGGTCAGAGGGTCTGGAGGAGGTCAGAGGGTCTGGAGGAGGTCAGAGGGTCTGGAGGAGGTCAGAGGGTCTGATGGAGGTCAGAGGGTCTGATGGAGGTCTGAGGGTCTGATGGAGGTCAGAGGGTCTGGAGGAGGTCAGAGGGTCTGGAGGAGGTCAGAGGGTCTGATGGAGGTCAGAGGGTCTGATGGAGGTCAGAGGGTCTGATGGAGGTCAGAGGGTCTGGTGGAGGTCAGAGGGTCTGGTGGAGGTCAGAGGGTCTGGTGGAGGTCAGAGGGTCTGGAGGAGGTCAGAGGGTCTGGTGGAGGTCAGAGGGTCTGGAGGAGGTCAGAGGGTCTGGAGGAGGTCAGAGGGTCTGTTACGTGTGGCTGTCATGAGGAGTTCCCCAGTCTGCCCCGATCTGCTGCCTTCACCTGTTCAGGACCAAGGACAGCGATGTAGCAGGCTGGCTCCTGCACTCCCGCTTCAGCACTCAGGACAGCGGCACGCCGATCTTCCCGCAGCTGTGTTGGATCACGCAGCTGCTGGTAGTCAGCCTGATCAGGACTGACTATAGTTTAAAAGGCCCAGGCTGCCAGATAGACGGGGGACTCAGAACGGTAGCTGATGTCCCCGACAGCTGTGGTTTCACAGATTTAGTGGTGACAGTAGGTTTAGAATTAACTGTATTTGTTTGTAGTTTGCAGGATTCTGCTGCTCGTTAAAGAGCTTTTTCGTTTTCGTCTTTCGTATTATAGATTAGTGTGATTTCCATCCTCGATATTTCCGAGCGTCCTTATTTAATCCATCCTCGTTATTTCTGAGCGCCTTTTGTTAGTTTTACATACCTCGTTAGTAGTTTATTAGGTTTAACTGTATATTCCTGGGTCGTAGAGTTTTCTCCCCAGCGTTTTGTGTTTGTTTAGCCCCCCTTTCTTTAGTTGAAGAGAGTTTTTAGTTTTGTTCTAACTTCTTTAGTTCCGCGGTTCCTCTTCCTGCTGGGTTTTGATCGTGGGAGGGAAAAATAAACTTTTCTTTTGAAAACCTTAATAACCTTGTCCTGGAGCACATTTGTGTTAGACCCTTAATATTACTCCTAGACAAATTTAGGGTCGTAACAGGGTCTGATGGAGGTCTGAGGGTCTGATGGAGGTCAGAGGGTCTGATGGAGGTCAGAGGGTCTGATGGAGGTCAGAGGGTCTGATGGAGGTCTGAGGGTCTGATGGAGGTCTGAGGGTCTGATGGAGGTCTGAGGGTCTGGAGGAGGTCAGAGGGTCTGATGGAGGAGGTCAGAGGGTCTGATGGAGGTCAGAGGGTCTGGAGGAGGTCAGAGGGTCTGGAGGAGGTCAGAGGGTAGCATTTTACACAGATTCATAACAACCAAAAAACACATCAAGGAAGGTGGGGGGTCAGGATCTCCACCAGCAGCAAGGACACGGCACAGCTGACCGACCTTCACTCCCAACAGAGGAGGGGGGGGGGGGAGAGTTAGGGTGAGAAACTCAGGTGGATGAGAGAACTCATCTGTCAGCCGTATTTAGTGACTCCAGGAGGGTGGCAGAATTTGGTGAAACAGCGGATGAGAGAGGAAAAGCGGAGACTCGCGTCCCCTGAACGGACCGCTCCATAGTTGGCTCAGAGCTCGGTCCTGGAGGAGAGCTGCGTTCTCTCCAGCTCCAGATCTGGTGCTGCTGCTCATGTTGCGAAACACCCCATGTCAGGAAGCTGAGATAAGTCTTCAAATTGGTATTAAAAGACAATAATTTAAATATTAATGACGGAGTTGGAAAGAGCTCGCGCGCTCATGGAGAGGAAAGCGGCGTGTCATGACGCAGTGGATCAGACAGGTGGAGGAGGAGGAGCTGAGAGAGCAGCAGGTAGACTCTTTAGTAATGATCAGATCATTGTCAGTAATAAGTTTGTTATTCTGGGGCATAAAATGGACCAGAGGGTAAAAACAAAGCTGACTTTTCTGTGTCTGAACAGCAGGAGAAAAACAACTATTTTTCCTCAAAACGTTATTTCAACCACAAACTAATTAATGGGGATCTTGTGCTCAAGAATATATGTTTAATTATTTAAATATATATAAAAATAATAGATTTCTATTGGTATTGTAAATATATATCTATAAATAATATACTTCTATATGGGTGGATGATGTCTACATGGTTCCTTCAAGTTTTTGTATTTTTTCATCCTAGAAAAAGTCAGTAAAACCTGTTTTTGTCCAAATGAAGGAGATTTATGGTTCATTTTCTACAGATCAAGTAGCCTTTAGCCCTCATCATCACTACAATGTGAAATTTACAGTCAATCTATGTGATCGGTATCAGTGATCAGCAGCAAAAAACGTGATCGGAGCGTCTCTAATTATTATACATAATAACCTGATGAAGTTTAGATTTAAAGGTTGTAATAGATGTCAGAGTATAAACCTTAGGGTGTTTAGTAAATGTTCCAGTCTCATGCTGCTGCAGAGCTGAAGACGTGTTAGAGGTGATGAGCTGAATATCTTCACTAGACCTCCTGTGACATTTATTATGGGCCAGGTGAAGAAGAGAGGACAGATAGAGAGGTGTCTTGTCCTGAATTGTCTTTTAGACAAATAGAATCCAGTGATGGAGTCTACAGGTGTGAAGGGAGGATGCATTGGGAAGAATTAGTGACTAAACTGATGACTGAGTCAATCTGAATTTCTTTCAAGAGGATTTGATTTAGAACTGGCTTTGTTCTTTTGTCATTTCTGAACAACATATATATATATATATATATATATATATATATATATATATATATATATATATATATATATATATATATATATATATATATAGATATATATATAACTAATGTTTATGGCAGTAAGGAGAGTCCCGGCACTTATTTTTTCCACTTAAAGCACTGATCTCACCTCGTACTTCAGACCACAGACGGTCAAACTGACCATCGTTCTGCCAGTCTAGGCAGGTGGGGGCTGATGAGCAAAGGCCCAGCCACGGTGACCGACAACGTGCCAAATATGATTCATGCTGTGGAGATGACGGGGTTAACACATCATAAACCTCGCCTCACAAGACGATGTCACACTCCTGAATATTTCACGCCTGCTGGAGACTGAGACACATCACAACGTTCTTTCATCGCAGCACAACAGCCACCAAACAAAAATAAACAGAATCTACTGCAGCTGAAATCACACAGGTCCTATTTGATGTTGTGAGCCGGTGGAGCACTGCGCTGGAAATGCTTGAACGCTTTCTGGAACAGCAACCTGCAACCTCTGCTGGTCTCTCCTGCAGGATGTAGAAATGATCAAGGTTTGTGCAGCCTGAAAAGAGGAAGACATAACTAAAGTAGAAGATGTGGTCAGAGCTCTGAAGACAGTGAAGACAGCCACTCAACTCATGTCAGAAGAAAAGTCACCAACTCTCTCAGTGATCACATGCCTGCTGGAGGAGATGACCGGACGCCCAGGAGACTCCAGAGTTTCTAAAGATTTCAAGGATGAGGTAAATAAAAGCCTGGGCACAAGGTAGGCCTGTGTTTGTGTGTGTGTGTGTGTGTGTGTGTGTGTGTGTGTGTGTGTGTGTGTGTGTGTGTGTGTGTGTGTGTGTGTGTGTGTGTGTGTGTGTGTGTGTGTGTGTGTGTGTGAGAGAGGAGACTGAGAGCATAATGCTGTATATTAAATTAAAACACAATTAGAGGGAGCATTATCCTCCCCTGATGGTATGAATTGATTTAAAGGAATGTGGACCAGAAGGACATGCTGACTCAGCTGTTGGTCCACTTCTAAATGTCCAGTTTACATGTTCACACCTTAAGGGAATGTTTTATCAGGATACTTGAAGTTTTTATACTGAGGTTAATTCTAATCTGCACACAGTAAAATGACAGCTGGAACTTTAAAGCTAGCATTCAGCATAATGTTTACACCGGCTAAGAACGTCTGTTTTCATATTGTTCATTAACAGCAGCAGCTTTTGGCTGATTCCTAATGTCTTCATAGGTTAGTGTCCCTCTAGCAGATGAAGGTTTTCTGTTCAGTAGTTCTGTCTGACAGCATGGTCGTTACATCCATTAAAAGTTATTTATTTGTCATAAAAGACAACAGGCTAAACCTGTGTTTAAAAAGTTTAGAAACGTACAGCTGAGACTAACTAGTGGACCGAGGCTGACTAGAGCCCCGTGTCATCTCCACATCACATACAGGACGAGTACCTGATTAATGAACACATTTACAGAAGGACCTGCTGTGAAGCTGAGAGGCTTTGGAAAGATGGAGGACCAGAGGCTGGATGGAGGACCAGTGGCTGGATGGAGGACCAGTGGCTGGATGGAGGACCAGTGGCTGGATGGAGGACCAGAGGCTGGATGGAGGACCAGAGGCTGGATGGAGGACCAGAGGCTGGATGGAGGACCAGTGGCTGGATGGAGGACCAGAGGCTGGATGGAGGACCAGAGGCTGCATCTTAAGGACCTGATCTATTCTGAGCATTTTCATCTATGTGATGATTCAGGTATTCTATGTTTTGCCCAGTAGGTGGCAGTAGTGGTTCAAGGGTAGAGGTAGACCTGGGATATAACAGTCTGATCTCTAACAAACACATCACCGAACTAAAGAGCTGAAGGACAACTGCTTGTGATAACAGTGATGTGACACTAGAGGGCAGTGTTGATCCAAGAAAAGATTTTGTGTGTGTGTGTGTGTGTGTGTGTGTGTGTGTGTGTGTGTGTGTCCTGATTAAAGGCTATTTACATGCAGACCATTTCCAGTGTGTTTATGCTGCAGGAGCCCCTCAGGATGAAATGACCAAACATCACGACTCTCTCCTTGTTTTCCTCTCCATTTGGTTTTGGGTTCGACGCCTCAGACCGCTCACCTGATCTGCTGTTGGTCACTAATTCTTCCATGACATCAGAGCCACCGGGTACCGCCCACATGAGGAGGAGAACATCACTGTGCTCTTTATGTCACATCTGGTGCAGAAAGGCTAAGGATGTTTGTCTCAGCAGGGCCCCACTCCCAGGGGCCTCAACCACCACGTGCACTGGATGCAACAGTGGTAGTGAACTATCACTATCACTGGTGAACTGTAACTATCACTAGTAAACTATCACTATCACTAGTGAACTATCACTATCACTAGTAAACTATCACTATCACTAGTGAACTATCACTATCACTGGTGAACTATCACTATCACTGGTGACCTGTCACTATCACTAGTAAACTATCACTATCACTGGTGACCTGTCACTATCACTAGTAAACTATCACTAGTAAACTATCACTATCACTAGTAAACTATCACTACCACTAGTAAACTATCACTAGTGAACTATCACTATCACTAGTGAACTATCACTGGTAAACTATCACTATCACTAGTGAACTATCACTGGTAAACTATCACTATCACTAGTGAACTATCACTGGTGAACTGTCACTATCACTAGTAAACTATCACTATCACTAGTGAACTATCACTGGTGAACTGTCACTATCACTAGTAAACTATCACTATCACTAGTGAACTATCACTATCACTAGTGAACTATCACTATCACTAGTAAACTATCACTATCACTAGTGAACTGTCACTATCACTAGTGAACTATCACTAGTGAACTATCACTATCACTAGTAAACTATCACTACCACTAGCAAACTATCACTATCACTAGTGAACTATCACTAGTAAACTATCACTATCACTAGTAAACTATCACTATCACTAGTAAACTATCATTATCACTAGCAAACTATCACTATCACTAGTGAACTATCACTAGTGAACTATCACTATCACTAGTAAACTATCACTATCACTAGTGAACTATCACTGGTGAACTGTCACTATCACTAGTGAACTGTCACTATCACTAGTGAACTATCACTATCACTAGTAAACTATCAGTATCACTAGTGAACTATCACTATCACTGGTGAACTGTCACTATCACTAGGGAACTGTCACTATCACTAGGGAACTATCACTGGTGAACTGTCACTATCACTAGTAAACTATCACTATCACTAGTGAACTGTCACTATCACTAGTAAACTATCACTATCACTAGTGAACTATCACTATCACTAGTAAACTATCACTATCACCAGTAAACTATCACTAGTGAACTATCACTATCACTAGTAAACTATCACTATCACTAGTAAACTAGCACTATCACTAGTGAACTATCACTATCACTAGTAAACTATCACTATCACCAGTAAACTATCACTAGTGAACTATCACTATCACTAGTGAACTATCACTTAAATCCAGGTAAGACAAAAAAGGGCAAAAGAAATGCTTTTTACCAAAACACATTCCAATAAACTAGTAGGAGGAGGTTTGTAGCAGTGTCAGTAGTAGTAGTAGTATTAGTAGTAGCAGTAGTACTAGTAAGATTAGTAATAGTGGGTAGTTGTAGGATTGTAGCGGTAGTAGTGGTAGTACCATTGGTAGTAGTGGATAGTAGTAGGTGTGTAGCGGTAGTACTAGTAGTACTATTAGTAGTAGTGGATAGTTTTAGGTTTGTAGCGGTAGTACTAGTAGTACTATTGGTAATAGTGGATAGTTGTAGATATGTAGTGGTAGTACTAGTAGTACTATTAGTAGTATTGGATAGTTGTAGATATGTAATGGTAGTACTAGTAGTACTAATAGTAGTAGTGGATAGTTGTAGGTGTGTAGTGGTAGTATTATTAGTAGTGGAAAGTTGTAGGTGTGTAGCGGTAGTACTAGTAGTACTATTAGTAGTAGTGGAAAGCTGTAGGTGTGTAGCGGTAGTACTAGTAGTACTATTAGTAGTAGTGGATAGTTGTAGGTGTGTAGCGGTAGTACTAGAAGTACTATTAGTAGTAGTGGATAGCTGTAGGTGTGTAGTAGTAGTACTATTAGTAGTAATGGGTACCTGTAGGTGTGTAGCGGTAGTAGTAGTAGTACTTTTAGTAGTAGTGGATAGTTGTAGGTGTGTAGCGGTAGTAGTAGTAGTACTTTTAGTAGTAGTGGATAGTAGACGTACAGTATAGACGCTGTCTAAACTGAACCAACATTGGATTCATCAGGATTCAGACCCGTCAGGTGGATCTGTCAGTCTCAGCTCATCGGTGCTCTGTAGATGTTTTATTGAGCCGAGTTTTGCTAACAGGATTTAATGTCCAACAATCAAAAACAGGTGAAATTGACTTCTTTACGCCTCACCGACATTATAAATGATATCTTGAAGTCTGGCTGAAGGGATCTGTAAAGACCATGTCCATCCCAGTCAGTCTGAGGTCTGGGTCCTGGTCATGGATCTTCTCTGATTGAAACAACTGGGTATATAGTGGTATATACGGTTTTTGAGGAGGCTCTTCCAGAAGACTGAAAAGCCATTCCACGATGTCTGTGGGTGCTCCTTATTGGCTCTTCCATGTGGGGTTTCTTCCTTGAGCTGTTGGTGTGTAGGAATGCTGATGTTTCCTTGGGCTTAGAGGTCATGTGGCTTATCCCGCTTGGAGTTTGAAGACTGACTTGCAAAAATGTGCACCACCCAAAAAAATTTCACCAGCCGCCACTGGTTTCCACTTTATGTTATGGCCCAACGATCCGGGTCGTAACAGAGTACAGAAGGGTAGAGGAAGGGGGGTGCAGGGTAGGTGCCAGTTTAGAAGATGCTCTCTGAAGGGTCTTCAGGAGATTTTTGAAGAGGGATCTTATATCTCCTGACCAGATACCACCTCAACATGGAGGAGCAGCTGTTCTAGCCAGATAGACCTCCATCTCTAAAGCTGGGCCTGGCCACCAGGCGGAGGAAACTCATTTTGTCAGATTTTATTCCTGATCTTGTTCTTTGGGTCGTTACCTAAAGCTCAGGACCAGAGGTTGGTCTACAGCAGGCAGTCAGGGATTTTAGCATTCTTAGGTGACGTTTTAGCTCATTTATTCTTGGGTTTTATCAGTTTTAATTTGGACTCTTAGTTTCCAACCCTTTATCAGCATCCAGTTGGTACTTTGGGTTCCGCTAACGTTCTACATCTCTTCTGGTTGCAGTTTCCTTCACAGGACACCAGACTGGATCAAGCTGTTAACACAAGACAATAACATACATAAGGCTTGATGCTGAAAATAATAGTTTTCTCCTGACAGAGAGGTTAAGCGAAGACGTGAAGCTGAAACAAGTCTACCAGTACCATCTTGGTGGCAGCGATCTCCATAACTGTGTGAGAATGGTTTCCAGCCCAGAGGACCAATAACAGCAGCCCTGCTCTCAGCTTATCAGCAGAGGTCATGGTTGATTTTCAGTGTGTGCTCAGCCTGACTGGAGGTTCACGCCTCATTCAGAGCATGAAGACTCAGAACGGGAGATGGAGGAAGGAGGCTGGCAGGAGGGAAAACAGAAGAGCAGCTCAAGTTAAAGAGATAATTCCAATTTATGATGCGCTTTAAACATCTAAAGTGCTGCACAACAACACACCATAAAAGAATATCAGACCATAAAACAAACCAGATACATAGAAATGAAACTACTTTAAAAATGGCTCAAATCAATTCAAATAAAGCAAAAATAGCATTAAAATACAGAGTTAACCCTTTAAGGCCTGAAATATCAAACACTGATTGAATAGTTTTAAAAACTGAACTAGTAATTCAGATGTATAGAGTGGTTTATTAATAGAGTTGTTTTTAATACCTGAAAACTAGTGTGGCACTAATCTGCAGCAGCGTCTCTCCTAATCAGCCATGAGCTCCGGTCAGAGGACTACTTCCTGTTTCTAGTGACTCCGCCTACTTTAAGTGATGTAAAATCTAAAATAATGAAAACCTTATAGAACGCCACCTTAGAACGACCCAAACGTCTGACGGAGGATCCATTCCTTTACAGACGTAACGGGGAATTCATAGCGTAATGTTCTGAATATAAGAGCACTACAAAATTCAACATTTTATGGCATACCAGAACAATAATCTGTAGTGTTTACAGAGCTTTAGGGTGACTGATCATCTCTAACATCAGACCACACTTTCACATGACGATTCTTGATAAGAGAATAACATCCTTCAAGATCTATACTGTCCTCTATTCCAGAGGAGTTTACTGTTCATGAAAGAAATGATCTGATCAAAGCAGCTCCTCAAACCCATGTCAGTCCTGGAACTGGACCCACGCTGTTGGCAGTGTGCTGGAGCCCTTCAGCTGACCCACTGAGCAGAGAGTCTTTAAACAAGGTTCCTTCACTCAGTCGGTGACTCTATCAGTGTTAAGTCAGATCACAGTCCCAGCTGTCATCAATGGATCAGCTCCAGCCCAGCAGGTGGTGCCGATCCTGGACGAGCCCCCAAGATCTGCAACGAGACCCAGGAATGTAGACCACTGTCACCTGTTACCTGTATGAAGGAGGTGACAGTAAAACAGTGAGGACAGGATGCATCTCGTTTCTCTCAAGTTTGTGTCTGAAGAAACTCCACCCTCTGACACGTCGGGTTTCTGGGCTCTCCATCTCCTAACTCCACCCTCTGACACGTCTCCATCTCCTAACTCCACCCTCTGACACGTCAGGTTTCTGAGCTCTCCATCTCCTAACTCCACCCTCTGACACGTCGGGTTTCTGAGCTCTCCATCTCCTAACTCCACCCTCTGACACGTCGGGTTTCTGAGCTCTCCATCTCCTAACACCACCCTCTGACACGTCAGGTTTCTGAGCTCTCCATCTCCTAACTCCACCCTCTGACACGTCAGGGTTTCTGAGCTCTCCATCTCCTAACTCCACCCTCTGACACGTCAGGGTTCTGAGCTCTACATCTCCTAACTCCACCCTCTGACACGTCAGGTTTCTGAGCTCTCCATCTCCTAACTCCACCCTCTGACACGTCAGGTTTCTGAGCTCTCCATCTCCTAACACCACCCTCTGACACGTCTCCATCTCCTAACTCCACCCTCTGACACGTCGGGTTTCTGAGCTCTCCATCTCCTAACTCCACCCTCTGACACGTCGGGTTTCTGAGCTCTCCATCTCCTAACACCACCCTCTGACACGTCGGGTTTCTGAGCTCTCCATCTCCTAACACCACCCTCTGACACGTCTCCATCTCCTAACTCCAGCCTCTGACACGTCAGGTTTCTGAGCTCTCCATCTCCTAACACCACCCTCTGACACGTCAGGTTTCTGAGCTCTCCATCTCCTAACTCCACCCTCTGACACGTCAGGTTTCTGAGCTCTCCATCTCCTAACACCACCCTCTGACACGTCAGGTTTCTGAGCTCTCCATCTCCTAACTCCACCCTCTGACACGTCAGGTTTCTGAGCTCTCCATCTCCTAACTCCACCCTCTGACACGTCTCCATCTCCTAACTCCACCCTCTGACACGTCGGGTTTCTGAGCTCTCCATCTCCTAACTCCACCCTCTGACACGTCGGGTTTCTGAGCTCTCCATCTCCTAACTCCACCCTCTGACACGTCGGGTTTCTGAGCTCTCCATCTCCTAACTCCACCCTCTGACACGTCGGGTTTCTGGGCTGGTTGTGAGTCTTTTTTTGGACTCTGCTGTGTTTTTCACCATCAGCAGAAGGTTTGCTTCATAACTTCTCCTCAGTCACGGGTTCACTTCCTGTTTAACCTCTCAGTTCAGGACCTTCACTCCCATCATGCATCTGATTTTACCATACCCCTCTTTGTATGTGAGCAGCTAGATTTAGGTTGTTGCAACTCATTAAACATGTGAAAGTCTAGACCTTGATTATAATATTGATCACAGATGAATTTATAAGAAAATGTCAGCGTCTTGTCTTCAGAACCATACGATCGTTGGTAGTAAAGTCAAAAGCAGGAGGAATGTGTTGAAATGAATATTCTGATTGAACACTCTTCTCAGTGTTGTAAATGAAACAGAAGCCTATCTGGTCACGTTTGCTCCCACCTCGACTCTCTTCTGTAGTGGTTGGATTTTGCAGCCCGGGCGTCACATGTTCAGGACACATACAGTGATTAAAGTGGGGGAAGTCACGTCTGGTCAAGGATCAAGCTGCACTACAGTTCCATCGATGTGTCAGTCCTTGTCCTTTCTGTCACTTTCTTTCACTCTGCTTTCCTTTCCCTGTGTTTCTCTCCCCCCCCCCCCTCTCTGCCTGTCGCTCTTATCATTAGCTGATTACTCATCCATCAATATGAATTACGGAATGGCAGAAGCCAAAGGATAAAGTTGCGTTTCATCCACTCATCATTCACCGTGTCTGTCTGAGCGTTTGAATTTCCCCTGCATTTCTCCTCATACAATATTCATGTTGTTGACATCTCAAGGTGGGCAATAAAACAGGCGCACACAGAAACGTATGCACACGCACACACACTAACTCAATTTACTACTGGCTTTGTTATGTGATGGATGATGTCTCACATAAATCGGCTGTTAAAGCCAAAGGCTCCTAAAAGCACCGACAATACAAACAGAAAGATCTGGACCGCACCCCGTCTCAGACAGGACTACAGGTTGACCCTAAAGCTAAGGGTCTTCATTCCTGACACACCATCTGCAAATATCCTAGCTGCAGTGTTGTTTGTACGTCGGATTCATCATTACTTTTTATTTGATTCAAATCTAGTCCCAAAAACACAAAGTAAATAAGCACAGAGAAGATGGAAAAAGACATCAGCATTTCCACACAATCAGCTTCCACAGTTAAAGTCTAGATAAGGAACTCCTATCGTCCACCATCTTCTATTGTCACATCTAAAATAAGGAGGAGGAGGCTAGGAAGCAGGACCTGAGGACACTTTATTACAAAAATAACACAAGGCAGCAACAACACTAAACTAATACAACTAAAGGGAGGACTTGAGGAATAACAGGACTTATGGACAGGAGACCAGGAACAACATGGACGGCAGGATGGTCAACAGGAGGATCTGACAGGAAGTGAGTAGACCAGTGAGTTTATTTCACATGAGGTGGCGTATAGCTCAATCTGAAGAATATATATAAAGTTTATCTTTGTGAGATTAGCAGTAAAAGTATCAGTGACATAATTTAACGAGCAGCAATAAGAGTATAGAAACCTGGCTCTCATTGAATCCTGAGCAGTGGCGGCCGGTCCATAGGGGGCGCTAGGGCGCTGCCCCACCAGTCCCAAGAGGAAGAAGAAGAGAAATAGGGATAAAAAAAACTAACATGAAAATAAACTAAACGAGCCATCATTATATATACAGTAAGTGCTGTGTATAATCTGCATTTAGGTGTAGTTTAGAAACGTCTTCTCACTACAGTATATTTTACCAGACCGATAGGTCCTGTTTCTCTGGGATCTACTGCTTACGTCTGGACCGGACGCCGTCCCGAGACACCGCTTTGTTTTCTGTTCCTGGCGCATGCGCATCGGAAATCATCCTTAATGCAAAAGATAGGAGACCCATCGGGACGCAGGTCATAGCGTCCCTGACATGCGCACAACGGCACAGTCAGAACCGGAGGATTCATGCTTATTATTTAAGAATTTACTTTAGTTTTTATCATGAATTATGGCACTGTAACACACTGATAAGTCATAAGTGATTACAAATAAAGTAAAAAAAAAGAAATAGAAAAACGTATTGAATGACTCAGACCGGATGTTGACCTGGAAGCTCTACAGAGCGATCGTTTGCTCCTGCCTGGCAGCAGACGGAGCGAACTAATACAAACAAAATGGATATTTATTCAGAGAATCCTTCTTGGCAGCTTGTGACAAAAAGCCGTTTTATTCCATGGGTCCTGATTTCATCAACTCCGTGGTGAGTGACGTCGTTTGTTTTTTCTTTTGTTTTATTACCAATGTGTCTCGCCGATTCAGCAAACGGTAGAGACCTACTGTTTTGTGGATTTATACCTTAAATAGCGACATGCCTTTGTAGCCGAATGTTAGAGGGACACACATACTGTTGAGGGAATGTTGGTTCGTGTAGTTTAGTCCGTTTTGAGGCGCTGGATGACACTTTTAATAAAAAAAACGCACGGCGCTCTATGGGAGTTTTGTATAAGTGATCTAAAATCGTATTTTACCTTATTTTGATGGACACATCAGTGGATTTGACTTTATTTTGTTGTTAATTCACTTCATTAGTGGAGCTGATTGTCATGACTTGTTGGTTAGTGGTTGTTGTCTGAATTGTAACATTAATGATCTGACTGTTAGTTAGAGATGATTGATGTGTTTGTGGTGTCAGTAGAAAGCTGATTGTGAATATTAAGTTGTGTTTCTGACCTTGTGTAAGTAAGTAAGTAATGCTGGGCTTACAGCTAACGATTTTCACGGTCACAGACTAAAGACTGCCAGTCTTTAGGAATCGTACCGGAGTCTCTGCGCGCTCCCGTCGTCGCGGTCGTTAGATGTGAGGGGATAATCTGCAGTCGGCGACCCGATTTATTCCAGTCTTTCTCCAGTCTTTCATATCCAACCTGCTAGATATTTTTTGTAGTCGGAGCGTAGTCGGAGTGACGTACAACAAGCAAAAACCAATAGGATTCGTTCTCACTGCAGAACCAGGAAGCCCTGTCAGTCATAACCCAACAAAACAAGACCTTCTGTCCCGTTTATGCAGCCATGACCGTGTCCATATTCTCTGACGCTTTCTCTTCTTTTTCTTTTCACTACAAACGACTGCAGTGGCAAAAGCTAAAGTAGCTAAAAGCTGCTTCTCCTCCATTTTTAACTTCTGCAGAGTGTAGTAACTTGGGAACTGGACTTACCTGTTATTATATCCATAACAGCAAATGAGGAGACCCAGCGTTCATCTTGGGAAACTTTATTGACAACACCAAACCCGGACATTCTCCGTCACAACAGGAAAAACTTGGATAATAAAATCACCACTAGATGGCGCTGTGCAACCACAAATAAAGTAGAATTGCCCAGCAGAACAAATATACTCTCTTTATATCAACATAATATAGTATCACTATATCACACAGAGCATGATGGGAGGAATTTTGTGAGAATGAAATCCTGACATAATCTAGTTGCAGTCTTGTAATTAGTGTTCCTACAAGACTCAGTCTTTATAAAATCTTTAGTCTGAGACTAGTCGACTGTTAACCCGAGTCTTTAGATGTGAGCTGAGAATCTTTTAGTCTTTTCAAAATCTTGTCAAAGTCTTTAGGTGTAAGCCCAGCATAAGTAAAGTGTACTTCTATAGCGCCTTTCACAGATATACATCACAAAGCGCTTCACAAGACAAACAAAAGAACAAAACTGAGAAAACATTGAAAATAAAAAACAGAACAGAGATTTGGGCATACAGGGGATCTACATGGTAAATGATGAGACTTGGGCAGAAATATTGGGGCAAACTTCAATACAATATTTGGGCTTGGGCAGAACAATTTTAGGGAAAACTTCAATAATATATTTGGGCAAAACAATAAAGGGGAAAAAAATGGGAGCAGGTAAGAAAAGAGCTAACGACAAGGAAGGATGAGGAAGAAACCTCTGATACAGGAGACAATACACTGACAGTCCACTGTTAAAAACACATCGGGGAAGGTGGGCGGGACCAGGAACTCAGCAGGGGTGAAGGAGGAGAACGTAGAAAGGAGGGAGGGTTGTGGAGGTCAGGTTGGTTTTTCCTGAAACTCTGACTTCTGCTGTGACCACATTGTGGTTGTTTTTATTTTTATTTGAATCTGATTATATTGATATTATTCTAAGGTCTCCTCATGAAGACTTTATGATTTATTTACTGTTTGATGTGTAGAATTAGACCTAACAGCTCCACATTGTTAGAGAACTGGTGGGAGGGATTTGTACCAGCTAAATATTCAGTCAGATGAAAATATTTTGCTTCATTCCCTGCTCTAGTGGTGAGATGTGATTTTTTTTTTTTTGCACATCTGAAAACTGATTTGTAAAAATACGCCCCACCCAAAAAAATTCACCAGCCGCCACTGATCCTCAGTGGATCGTATCTGGTTTTCCTCACCGCTGTCTTCATGTGAAACTGTAGCTGCAGGTGAAACCCTTCCCTCTGCCTCTAATGACGCGGACTTGGGGAGCTCTTGTCCTGACTGGAGCTGTTCATCTGGTCAGAATCGACCACTCGTATAGAGATCTCATCACCACTTCCTCTGTCATGGTTCTTCACCTCCTCCTCTCTCTGGGATTCTGCCACAGCCTCTCAGTCCTCTCTGTGAAGGCTCATCTTCCTCTCCACTGGACTCATCAGAGCGTGGTCCATCCTCTTCATCGTCTTTCCCTCCTGATTGTCTTCAGAAACATTTCTCTCACCTCTGAGGCTAAAAGTCCTTTTAGTGAAGATAAAACCTGCATGTCATGTTCAGTAGTCACATGATGTCATTAACACCAGCTGTAGCTGAGCATCTTCTAATGCTGGTAAAGTATTCAACCATCACCTGGACATGTTTCATATTGAGTACATGCATATATATATATACATGTAGCCTACAGAACACGGCACAAAGCCACGTCCCATTTCTGAAGGTTTGTCGGTGAGCAGAGGGTTAACTGGTGAACAGGACGTCTCGTTTTAGGAATAAAATCTGGAACTACTGTGTCAGCTGTCCTGATTGAGCGGTCCACAGAGGTTCATTCATTCTTTTATTTCTTCCTGTTGTTGTTTTTTACACAGAAAAACTGCTAATTAAAAAAAAACTTCAGTTATTTCAAACCTGGAGATGTTCAGTCTGCTGATTGGTCAGATTGTCTGGGGGCGGGGTTAAAAGAAGGTTCTATGTTCTGATCCTGTTCAAGTCTCATCTCGGACTAACCTCCTCTCTCTGAGCCGTTTATCAACTCTTTAGTGTTTTTATGAGTCAGAGCTGAGAAATCTAGTCACTTTCTCTGTTTATGAATCGTCCACGAGTCTTCGGTTCATTCTTAGCAAGTCCCAGAATGCACCACAGACCCAGAGGTGGGTAGTAACTAGATACATTTACTCAGTTACATTTACTTGAGTCACTTTTTGAAAAAATGCAGTAGTAGTTTTACTTCACTGTAATTTTTACTTACTTGAGTATTATTGTAGTTAAGTATCGCTACTCCTACTTGAGTAAAATCTCTGAATCCTCTTACTACTGCGAGTACACAGAAAAACAAACATGTTTTAAGAAAAATACACCAGACACTACAGTTTATTAAAGAAGACCACATGTTTCTGCACCAGCTTTGTTTTCTAGCTAGCTACCCATCTTTCTCTAGCTAGCTAGCTTGCGCAAAAGCTAGACATAGCTAGTTAGCTACATGTATAGCTGCCTAGCTAGATGTTTAGCCACATAGCTCTACTGTAAATTTTGGTATTATATATTTTTAAATACTTTGAAAAGTATTTCTTCTGCTTAAAATTAGCTGTTTTGACATCATGTTATGGATGTAGCTATCAGTGTTTTTCATTTTAGCCTTTAAGATACAAGAATTTCCCCAAAACTTTATATTTGTCTGTCTGATGACATCATTTAAAAAAAAATCAGATGGATGTTACTCAGTAGTAGACTTTTTACCAAATACTTTTTTACTCATACTCAAGTATTTTTTTGGACAGCAACTTTTTACTTTTACTTGAGTAACGATATGTTGAAGTAGTGCTACTCCTACTTGAGTAAATGTGTTGGGTACTCTACCCACCTCTGCTCAGACCAGCCTACAGGAAGGCCGAGGCTCAAACGAGCGGTGTTCATGAGGTCGTTGTGTCGGATGGAGGGTGAATCACATTGGAGTTAGACCACCTCCTAACAGGTCTCAGCTCTTTACTAGGCGTGTAACAACACCCTGCTCTCACACAATCAGGAACACAGTCTGCTACTAGAATGATGGGTGTGCAGGAGCACGTCTAGAGTTCAGAGGTCACTGAAGCTTCTTTTATGGAGTTAAGTTAAAGTTTGCTTCATTCTGTGTTTTTCCCCCTCATTACACTTCATGTTTATGTCAGAGGTTTATGGATGAGATTAAGATCAGATGCTTCACAGCCTCAATCTAAAAGTAAAAATCCCAAATTAATAATCCATTGATCTCATATCTGAATAAAAACAAGTTCCAAACCATCAGTAACAGCAAGAGAATGAATGAAATCTGATTTATAGACTCAACATGAAGAAAAATAAACACTAAAATCACAGCTTGATGATGTCATCATCTCAACATCCAGCTGGCTGAATCACCTGCTGTAATAAGAAACAGCTGAGCTTCATTTAGTGTCCTGTCTTCTGTTCACTGTAAACCCTCGACACGAAGACAGAAGCTGCTGACTCAGCAGACTGACAGAACCAGGATGTTTCTGGTTGTGGGTTCACGGCTCCGTACAGCTGAGGTCAGACCTGTTTATGCCGGAGAATAAATCATGGTTTCATAATGATTTGACTTTGTGTGTCCTTCACGTCTCTGTCCTGCTCTCCATCCCGGTCTTCAATTCCACTAATGCTTCAGAGGAGGACAGGAGAGGCCTAGTCATTAAGTCTGAGGTAGAGACGGAGCTGCAGGAGACCCACGGTTTTTCCCCTGACAGCTTAGGCAGATAGAATTATGGGTCTGAGTGTCTGACTACATCAGAGCAGTGTGACATCCTTAGAGAGGGGACAAGAACCGGACCAGAGGACAGAAACCCTCATGGGCTCATGCTGGTTCTGGTGGGAGGTTCTGGGTTTGGTGGAGCCAGACCAAGTCCTGAGAACCATTTAGGGGTGCTGGAATGACACCTGAGCTAACTGGACTGGCCTGTTCAGGTTTTCTGTTCTCATTTTATAATTTAACTCTTTATTTTATTATTTCACACAATGGCTTGACAGATGCACAGGATGAGAAGAAATGCCACGTTCTCCTAGCAAGACTGGGATCTTATGAATTATTTTACTGGGATTTGGAAAGGACAGCTAGTGTGTTAATGTGAGTTTTGTAAAAACAACTGCTACATATGTTTTGATTTGTTTACATTTTTTAATTTATATTAATAGAGGAAACCTATTTGTTAACCAGGTGATCAACACTAATACAACAAAGTAAAAAACAACTCAGCAGGAGAGGAACGGGTGTTTCACGTTGAAACTTTCGACTGGACACGGAATAGGGTTTATGCACGGTCACTTCCTGGTTAGGATAGGCCAGCCCCCCATCGTCTCGCTCAATGCATTTCAGTGGGAGACTCGGACGAAATAGAATTATTTATGCGTTTTTTTCTAGACCTGCCGCGCATCACGGTAGACGATGTCCACTGGATTTTTGAAAAACACACAGACGTCTGCGAGCAAGCGGGTGAAGGACTTTAATCTGTATATAACCAGCTTTATTCGTGAATATGATGGGAATATGCTATGTAGGTAAGCTAACAGCGTTAGCTCGTAGCTTCCATCACCAAAAATCAGTGAGACAAATCTATATAGCCGTGATCGTGGGCTCCAACTGCTTCCCAACTTTCTCTGGTCTAGCTGTACGTTATCAGACACCAAGTCTTCATTCACCAAAAGAATAGTTGTTCCAGTGAAATAACACACGAACGGCGCCGCGCCTCCTCCTTTAGCCTCCTCCACTCGGCTCTTTGACTACCGTGCTGCAAAGTGTGGACTGCAGACACGGTGTGGTTAGAAATGATCACGTTTTCTCTTCTTAAGTTCACAATCCTTCCTTTCTGTATTTATTTATTCAGTGAAATGTGGAAATGGACTGATGAATTCTATTCAGCTGATGCGGTACACAACGGAGCACAGCAGTGTTCAGCTGTCGAGGCTTCCCGTCGCTGATACTTATATGATGGCTTCATTTCTTAGTGCTATAATATATATATCATACTGTACTATACTATACTATTACTCGGTTTGATTATAAACAATATCTTTAGCTGGAAATGAACTCTAACTCTGGAAATCTTCACGTTTCAAATGGAACCAGAAATGGTCAAGTTTAAACCGGAAGTTCTACTAAGTACTCTGTGATTAAAACCTATTGGGAATTAAAGCCTCATGACTGAAGGTAAGGTCAAAGAAATAATTTCCCAAATTTGAAATTATTTATGTCCATAAGCCTGGTCATTTGATATTGACAGTAAGAAAAATTATACATGGTTTCTAATTGCCACACTTTTACATCTTTGTGTTTGACATGTTTCTCATAATTCTGCAGAAAAACCTCTAGAGGGCAACCCTTTGCTGTTTGCAAATGACCGCTCTGCAGTAGAGTTAAGTTACAGAAGAGATATCACACTGACCCTGATGAAGTCTTTGGTTTATATTGTCAATTATTTAAAAACTAACACATTGGTGTAAGCATTTAAAAATGTTTGCTTTGCTCTATCATCATTTGATCTTAGTGAGCTGTGGCCCTACTCTGGGGGGGGGGGGGGGAAGAGCACTGTCAGGGACTTGCACAAACCAAGCAGGAGAGCACTGTCAAGGGTTTTGGTTGTTTCCACATTTATTTGCAGAGGGTTCAAAATAATACTAACTTAATATTAGTAATTAGGGCAGGGATTTTAAAGTGCCCATGACTCGATATTTAAATCCCTTTATATTAAACAGGTGTAATCTTTGATGCCTCTAGATCAGCGTTGCACCATTATAACTCAAAATACGCTGTAATTATTTCCTAACGAGCAACTCAGAGATCAGAAGAAAGCGCCGCCTTCCGGATCTGCTGGGTTTCTCCTTATTTGGCAGCCTGACACTTCTGCTGCAGTAGGGGGCAGTGCCCAGTAGGGGGCAGAAGACGAAGAAACCGTTTTACTTGGCCTGTTAGAGGAGAAGTTTCACTACAAACGTCCAGATGGAAGCTTGGACAAAAGTGCAACTGTGAGCAAATTGTGCAACAAAGAAGAACTCAAGCCTTCGGCATCACCTCAGTGCAAAACAGCAAGCTCTTGGACCCCACCAAAGCTAACGTTAGCCTCAGTAACAAACGTCGCAGCCAGTCTACACTGGACCACATGACAGGGTTAAAGCAAAAGTGAGTAATTCTATTTCTGAGAAAATAACAAAGTCGCTGGAGAAATGCGTTGCAGCCGACTGTAGACCACTTCCGATAGTACACGATAATGGGCTAAAAATGGTACTACAAATAGCTACGTGGGACCCAGCATACGAGCTGTCGTGCAAAAAGATGATCACAAGCAAAATAAAAGTGCTTTATGACAAACAGGCTCAGGAGAATGTCTTGAAGGAAGCCACGTCTGTCACTTTGACTGGAGATCACTGGACCTCAGTAAGCACTTCGATCTCGGAGTGACTGCACATGCTATTCACATCGCCGACAGGGAATGGCAGTTAGCATATTTTGTACCAACGGTGCAGAAGGCAAATGAAAGGCACTATGCTGTAAACTGCGCGGACCAGTTTCTGTCTGTGGCCAATGCCTGGGGGATTCAGCAAACGGTCACAACAGTTGGGACAGATTGCTCCTGAACTATGATGGCTGCAGCTCCCATTTCAGCACATGCCCTGTGTTGCTCACATTCTGCAGAGAACCATCACTGTCTGTGTTGACAACAGTGGGTTTGTTGGCCAAGTGTCACGAGATAGTGGGTCACTTCAGAACTAGTCCAGCAAACACTGAGGAACTACATCAGGAACAAACAGCACCAGGACAAGAAAAGTGATGCAAGATGTCTCTACAAGTCAGAATCCCACGCTGAATATGATCTTGAGTCTCCTAAAGAACCAGGATGCTGTTCAGGAGACGCTGGGCAGACAGAGACACTAATTAGTTGGATGACTGCTGCAGAGTGGACAAAACTAGAGAAGCTGGTAACCACTTTTGAACCATGAAGGTAAAGTATCTGTAAATTAAATAGTCTTTAAAGTAAGTAATTGGTTAAAAGTAACTTTGCATGACTCTTTGCAGATCTGTGACTGTGCTCCTGGGGGGTGAGACTCACGTCTGATGTCCAGTGGTGCTACCTGCTCTGCGATACCTGAACCACACCATGAACGTTTCTGATGAAGATTCCACCTGCATGCTGAGATTCAAGACTGCATTTACAAAAGACCTGTGTGGATGTAACAAATAATAAAATAGCTGGTATCTTAGGATCTGAAGTGTACGGTATTCCAAAAAGAGAACCAGAAGGGGTTTGGACCAGGATTGAGGCACTCCTTCAGCAGAGCAACACCAGAGCCCAGAGAGAAACCACCAAAGAAAAAAGGCTTCAGTCTTCGACTCCGACTTTTATGCACTTTATTAATCAGTTCACATTGCTAAGATGATAGTAATCACTTTAATAGTGGATGTTATTTAAGTTATCGGCAAATGTGGCCTTAGCTACAGGGCCTACAAAACATTGCTGTTAATCACGGCAATGTCTTAAGCCTGGGACACACAGAAGATGGATGCGTCGCGCCTGCGCCGTTTTAAAAAAACAAAACATAGTTACTGAGAGTGGCTACACGGAGAACGCAACGCAAACGCCAGTCCACGCGGAGGCGCTAAGATAGGTTCCGGTTTTTTCTCAAGTGGCGCGGCATTTACGGCTTTAATACGGTGATTTTCCAAGAAGCGTTCGGCCTTGAATAGGCTGCATAGCGTCCTGTGTACCCCCTAGACTGCGGCAATTCTGTGGCGCAACGCATCCGTCTTCGGTGTGTCCCAGGCTTTAGAGTTGATTCTACTTCTGAGTAGATGTGATGTTTGCCTCCAACAGCATGTTGCATAGAAAACAGCAAGAAGCAGCATGAAGCTGGTGCAAAAGGCAGAGGGTCACTAGTTTCACTGCTGTCAGAAGACACATTCACCAAAGTTGTGGATGTCATCAACCAGCTGGCTGATGAAGTAAGACAAGCTGGGATGTTTTCAGTCCAAACTGACACCACAAGATGTCAGCAGCAGAGATCAGTGCTCCATCGTCCTAAGATATGTAACTGATGTCATTCATGAAACATTGGTAGCTATGGTGGACTGTGAGTCATCTACAGGGCAACATTTTACAGAGCTCCCCAAAAAGGTTTTACTAGAGCTAAATATTGATAATGGCACATGTGTGGGCAGCTCCACAGATGGTGCAGCCAATATGCAGGGACAGTATCGGGGGTTTTCTGCTCTCTGAGCAGTCCCTCAATCAGATTCATATATGGTGTTATGCACATCTTTTGAATCTTGTACTGGCAGACACAACAGGCAGTGTTGATGAAAGTGCATCCCTGTTTTCACTGCTTAATGATATAGCAGTTTTTCTACCAGAGCTATACAAGCGCATGCTTCCCAGAGGTGGGAAGAGATGAGTCAGGACAAGCATCACAGACGACTGCGCCCAATAGGGCAGACCAGGTGGTGGGCTAAGGATCAGGCTCTAAGTAAAGGGTTTGGGTGCTTTAGGAATCCTCGGGGGGAACCTTATTTCTTGACGTTCTTATGACTTTACACACCACTGTAGATGACAGAACACAACAGCCAACTGTAAGGCAAAGGGATTCATAGAAGGCCTTTTGAGGTATGAGCTCACTGCTCAAATTTTCCTTTGCATTTTTGAGCAGACATCCCCCCTTTCAAAATACTTGCAGACCAAAGGAATGGATACTACAGCTCAACGTCTGGTTGAAGGGACAGCGGGGGGTCTCAGGGAGTGTGCTAGGGACTTTGAAGGAGTTAAGTCTGCAGCTGATGAGTTTGTGAAGTGGGCTCATGGAAAGTTGCAAGAAGAGGAAGAGTGAGCTGGTGGTGCAGACTGCCCTTCCTGAGAGAAGGTTCAGAAAAAAGAAAAGAATGCCAGGAGAGCTTGCAGAAGATGAGCAGCTAGCGTCAGCTGATACTGACTTCAAGGTCAAAGTTCACAATGTCATTGTGGACAGGAAGGGGGACCCTCTCTCTCTCTCTGTCCCCCTTTTTTTGTTCTGTTTGTTGTTTGCTTGTGTTTAATTTGTACTTGTTCATCACTTTTCTCTCTGCCTGTCCACTCAGTTGCCTGAGAGGATGCAGTGGGTCACGCCACGGCTTCAATAAACAAGATTACACAACAGGGAAGGTACATAATGCTCGAGTACACCATACTCAAGTACACCATACTCAAGTACACCGTGCTCAAGTACACTGTGTTTGAGTACACCATGATCGAGTACACCATGATCGAGTACACCATGCTTGAGTACACCATGCTCGAGTACACCATGCTCAAGTACACCATGCTCAAGTACACCATGCTCAAGTACACTGTGTTTGAGTACACCATGATCGAGTACACCATGATCGAGTACACCATGCTTGAGTACACCATGCTCGAGTACACCATGCTCAAGTACACCATACTCAAGTACACCGTGCTCAAGTACACTGTGTTTGAGTACACCATGATCGAGTACACCATGATCGAGTACACCATGCTTGAGTACACCATGCTCGAGTACACCATGCTCAAGTACACCATGCTCAAGTACACCATGCTCAAGTACACTGTGTTTGAGTACACCATGATCGAGTACACCATGATCGAGTACACCATGCTTGAGTACACCATGCTCGAGTACACCATGCTCAAGTACACCATACTCAAGTACACCGTGCTCAAGTACACTGTGTTTGAGTACACCATGATCGAGTACACCATGATCGAGTACACCATGCTTGAGTACACCATGCTCGAGTACACCATGCTCAAGTACACCATGCTCGAGTACACCATGCTCAAGTACACCATGCTCAAGTACACCATGCTCAAGTACACTGTGTTTGAGTACACCTTGCTCGAGTACACCATGCTTGAGTACACCATACTCAAGTACACCGTGCTCAAGTACACCGTGCTCAAGTACACCATGTTCAAGTACACCATGTTCAAGTACACCATGTTCAAGTACACCATGCTCAAGTACACTGTGTTTGAGTACACCATACTCAAGTACACCGTGCTCAAGTACACCGTGCTCAAGTACACCATGTTCAAGTACACCATGCTCAAGTACACTGTGTTTGAGTACACCATACTCAAGTACACCATACTCAAGTACACAGTGTACTCGAGAACACGGTGCTCAAGTACACCATACTCAAGTACACTGTGTTTGAGTACACCATACTCAAGTACACCGTGTACTTGAGTACACGGTGCTCAAGTACACGGTGCTCGAGTACACGGTCCTCGAGTACACCGTGTACTTGAGTACACGGTGCTCAAGTACACGGTGCTCAAGTACACCGCGCTCAAGTACATGGTGCTCAAGTACATGGTGTACTTGAGTACACGGTGCTCGAGTACATGGTGCTCAAGTACACGGTGCTCAAGTACACGGTGTACTTGAGTACACGGTCCTCGAGTACACCGTGTACTTGAGTACACGGTGCTCGAGTACACGGTCCTCGAGTACACCGTGTACTTGAGTACACCGCGCTCAAGTACATGGTGCTCGAGTACACGGTGCTGGAGTATGTACACCATATTTTGTTGTAGAACATAGTGAGGTACTCAGACGCTCTGTTCTAACTACCTAAACTGTCAGGACAGGACAGGTGGGGAAAAGAAGTGAATGGGAGCGAGGGGGGTGGGTGGGTGAAGAGCGGCGATTGGATCAGGGGAATGATTGACATTCCAAAAAAGCCAATAGGAAGGGCAGGGCTGATAGGAACTTTTGATAAAGTCTTTAGTTTTATTGACTATTTTGAATAGGATAAAGTTGAACTCCAGGCTCTTTGAACACAATGAACATCTGACCAAAGCGTGTAAAAAGCACTGCAGTACCTGAACCAGTCCTAGAACTGTTGTACTGTATGGACCAGGTCTCACCGTGCTCCATGTCTGCATTTAATGTCAGTCAGTTCCAAAATAGTAGACATCTGAAAATCATTTGTAAACTATTTTTGTTTTAAAGTAAAGTTAAACTATCACACTCAACCTGTTTGTTTCTTCTCCTTCTCTGAGGTCATCTTAATTGTAATTAGGGTCAATGAGAGAGAGAGAGAGAGCCATGTTGAGATGTCACCACAGACCATAATAACCCCATCACACCGTGCCAAATCAATCAACGACCTAAAGTCATTAAAACTGTCAGGGTGCTGCTGATAATGATGATGTAATGAAATACAGAACAAATGTCCCCCTGTACCCCTGGCTCTCCCTTTATTTACTCATGTCTTCGTATTGATTCAGTGTATTCTGAGGTAATCATCACAGTCGGCCATGTTCTCTGGTGATTTATAGATGAACCATAGCTGTCAGAGAAGGTCGAGGCCACGTTTCCTGCTTTTGGCCTTGAGCTGAACTGAACATTCTCATAAAGCCTCCTGTCACTCAGCAGATAACCAAACATTCACACCTGCTCTGGTTCTGCTTTCTTACACTTCCTTTAACTTGCCTCCCACTCCTTTCTTGTTCTCTTTCTGCAATCCCATTTTCTCTCCATCCTTCACTCACCTGTCCAATCACTTCAAGATCAATTCCTCTCCCCTGACCTTTTCAGATGTTGCCTCCAGCTGAACTGTCCTGTCAGGGAGGAGACACTGGCAGTGCTACATGAATACTGATCAGAGAGGTCACGCAGAGGAATGGTTAGATAGATGAGACGAGGGGGTTCAATACACAATACTGTACAAAGGAGAAAAACACATCGATGGGCTTTTCTTAAATGTTCCTGAAATGTCATAGACTTGTTTCATATGGCAATTCTATATAACAAAGTCCTTATACACACACACACACACACCTCGGTATGTATATATATATATATATATATATATATATATATATATATATATATATACTGTATATATGTAATGTGCTGGGGGTGGAAATTTACCGTGTTATTTTCGATTACCGTACTGACCCGAATATAGGACAACCCCGATTATAAGAACCTCTCCAAGACTAATCTTAAGAAGAAAAAACTAAATTCACTGATTAAAGAAACTATTTTTATTGAAATTGAGAAAGTCATTTAAATAATACCTTAATTACAGACCTTTAATATTTGCCTATTAATTCAATCACAAAAATCTTTAATGCATATTCCAGCATGTGTGGTCAGGAAAGACTCTAGAGATACTGAACAAAAACTACCATAGTAATGCAAACTGTCAGAACTTTATTCATGACGTGTCAGATCAAAAGTCTGCATGAGGCTTTTCCTCACAGTCCTCTGATCAGCTGAGCTCACGCAGTCGTCCCGTCTCCTCCCACAGAACGTCATCGCCATGATGCTCCATCTTCAGATAGTACCAGGCGATATGGCCTCAAATCAACACGTTATATTGAGGAGTTCACCTCGATAAATGGACGATAAAAACCCGTACGCACAAAACAAAAGTTGTCCACTAGATGGAGCTGTAGCAGCAGAATTGCTCCACAGACTGAACTGTTAGGATTCCTGTTGTATTACAGCTGTTATACACAGGGAACGAGGCGGATGATCACATAACTAAACATATTTAAAATCTTTATCTGGATACTTCACTTTGTTTTGTCCCACTAAAAATAAAGTAATGCCAACCTCAGCCGCAGAAGTGCTGGGACCGCCTATCTTTAAAAATGTCCACCCTAACACCAGGACCTAAGTCAAACCCAGTGGTTCTCTAATGGGCCGTTTAGATTTGAGATCATGTAACACTGACCAATCAGGTGAGGGGGAGAAAAATTCAGCCATAATTTGTACTTTTAAATTGAAAGTCTCGCGTACTAAAGAGTTTACATGTAATGTTTTCTGCTTTGTATCTGTAAAAAACCTAAACAAAATTATTGTTGTAACCTGTGTAATTATTTCTACTAATCTTTTTTACAACTACAAAGTCTGACTTCCAAACACAAAAACATTATGACTGGACTTTGTTCCCACTCTTCATCCAGTAATCAGGACACCTGCTCCTCATTCCCGATCACTCTCCTCTCTATAGAAACACTTCAGTTCATTCACTGTCAGGTGGTCCTTCTGTTGTCGACCCACGGTTGTATCCTCTGCTCCTCTCAGGGATCTCCCTCAATAAATCTTTTAAAGTTTACTCGCCTCCGCTGCATGCTGGGTCCTAAACCAACAGCTAACATAACGTAATGTGTCACAAAGTCTGCTTTAGAGGAGCGACCAGCCGGAAATCCCAGGATTCAGAAGAAACCGAGTCGGCACATCTGGCCCTATAAAATCCCTTTGATCTTTTCCCAAATTGCGCTTTATTTTTTTCTCAAATTCCATTTTATTATTTTTAACTCCAAAATTTCATTCCAACCACATTTTTTAACCTAAAATGTGAGTAAATATAAAGTTAAGGACAAATAATTCATCAAATCAAAGCCACAGAATTAACTTTAACAAATAGAACAAAGCTCTGTGTTTCAGCTGAACATTGAGTGTTTTTGTAACGTATTTAAAGTATTTCCCGGTTTGTTAAAGAAAAACACATTCTTTATGTGCAAATCTGTTGAATTTCACTTTATTCCCAAAAAATACTTTTGTAAAATAAAATTGCTTTGGAATTGAACTCAACATAAAAAAAAATGAGTGTCACAAAAAACATAAAACCTGTCAAAAGATACTTAGCCTATTTAACAGGACTCTGTTCACTTTTACTTCCTCCATCCATCACAGAGAACGCACCGAGTGTTCTGGCAGCAGCAGGCATTCCCTCGACTTTACCAAATCATTTTTATCATTTTTCAAGTTATCATTTTTTAAAAACAGGTTGCAACATAATTATCAATAACCTCAGGGCTCGTTTCTATTATTTAGCTGAATGTTCCGTATACGGTTTGACCGGCTCCATGCCACTGCCTGTTTTCAGACGTGACTCTGACTCGGAGCTCATCACATTACGCTGCCAGTCCTTCGTCTGTTGACTAAATTTAAAGAAAAGTCATTCTCCAGTTTCATAAAAGGTACTTTGGATATTGTTCTGCCCTGAGCTTTGCACTAAACTTGAGAGGCTGCTTGCTGCAGAACCAGAAGGCGGAGCTGCACCAGGTTCAGCCCCGCCCATTCAACCAATCAGACCCGGCCATTCCATCAGAGTCAGCTCCCACACCTCCCCTGTGATTGACCTGGTTATATTGGACTATTACACTGGGCTGTTAGATCAGAGAATGAGGTGTTGCATCTCCGCCGGATCCAGAGCACAAAGTCCGGCGGAGATGCAACACCTCGTTGTCGGGTAATGCTGCGAGCGTGTCCGCGGAGCTTCGTACGGTGCTCCTGGTCCGCAAAACGCTCAGGGTTTCCCCCGGTGCTTTGGGCCCCCACCAGGAGCAGCTAACAGCTGCTAGCAGCCGCTATTAGCGGCTAATGGCGGCTAACGCTACAAAGCAAAGTGGGCTAGTTCGGCTTTCTCTGTTAGGCTCAGTGTCTCTCGTTGTAGTCCGTATGACAGAAAACGTTTCTCATTCACAAACTAATCCTGTTACAAAAACATGACTGAAACCCCGAGATATTGAATCAATTTTGAGGATTTGTTTTATCCTGAAAACAAGGGGAAACAAGGAGAAACATTCAGTTATTTTCTTGTAAATTCACTCTTTTGCAATGAAGTTATTTAAAAAAACAGTGGAGAAGGGCTGACCCTGGTTGCAATAAAGTTAATTAAAAAAACAAGTCAGCGGGGCGGGGCTGACTCTGGTTGAATGGGCGGGGCTGAACCTGGTGCAGCTCCGCCTTTCTGGTTCTGCTGCGAGCACTACTTGCTAAACTTTGCAGTTTTGAATTTTCTGGAGGTGTTTTCGTGAGACTTTGTCGAAGCGGACAGTCTATAGCTGCTTTCATAAAACAATGCCGACAATTTGCCTTGAACCTGAGCCGGCATCTGGGAGCCTTTGGTCATTCATAAGTTGTCAGACCGTGCCGGTAATGTTGCGCAATCATGTGCGTTTCACAAAAGATTTCTCGTGGCGGTATAAAGGAGGTTTGGGGGCGGTCTTCGCGCTGTTGACGCGCAGGGTACAGAGACGTGAGACAGAAGTGCTCGTATAAACAGACAGGCAACGTGCCAGACGCTCCCGGATCTCGGTGTCGCTCCAGTTTGCCGTCTCCGCCGAGTGTTTAACAAATGCGTAGCAGCTTTCCCATGTTTACCTGATTCTTAAATACTTTTTCTGGTCGGGGGTCGGCTCACTTTTGCCACGTTATTAGTGTAGCGTTTTATAAACTCTTTTATAGTTTATTCAGCACACACTTCTGTAGAATCACTAGTCAGTTTTGTCGGTCTTAGACGAGCTGGTTGCTTGAAGCCGTCACTTACCGTGTTTACAGGAACTCTAGGTTCTGCAGATGCTACAGGGAGTAGATTATGTATTTTAATATTGACGAAGGGAAGTCTGAGTCAAAATAAGACTTTACAAGTTTTATTATCAAAAGAGAGACGGACAAACATTTATAAAGAGAAGAGGTAGCCGTGGCTATTAAGCTTTGTCAACTCGATGGTAAAGTGTTCTAAGTCGATCTTAAAATAAGTTTTAATGATCTGAGTCTGTGATATTATAGACTAGGGGCATTTTAACTTTATTTAGTTGGTTTGGAGAGGAGGAGTCTTTGATGGTAGTATAAGCTACGTGGAGTGTTAGCTTTTATCAAAGTAGGCCTGAGCTTTACCAGGTTGGGTACCTGACTGAGACCGCTCCGTGGATCACCTCGGCGTGACGGGAGACCGTTTGAAGGTGGGATTCCCCGACGATCGCCTGGTCCCTGTGGGGGCAGGTTGAGTCCCCTCAGGGCGCGTCGATGTCCGTGGCTACGGGCTAGCGGTTCCATTTCCAGCAGGGAGCGTCAGAGGCTGGCCATGGTGTCAGAGAGCGTCAGACTGAAGGTGTCGGACCTCAAAGGGAATCAGGTTTCATCGGCCCGACGGGGCTGTGACCCGTACAGGAGGACCGGCAACTTTAGGAAACTAGCTGAGCTGTGTAGAGGTGGACAGCCAGCGTGTCGTCTGGTCAGTGTCTAGACCAGAACTGAGCACTTCCGGTAGTGGAACCGTTTAGTGGAACGTGGCCCAATCAGGGAGTTTTAACAAGGTCACATGACTCAATTCCTTAAAGCGATATTACCTTCAGGTATGGAGTATGAACATAATATTGATTTTAACCTTTTAGCCAAGTAAAATATGAGATAATACTGAAGCTGGATCAAACATTCATAATATTGTGGGAGGAAATGCATTAATCGTATTAAAGACATTTCTGGGCAGTGGATTAAAGTAGGGATGTTTAGACGGAGACATCAGGAGGTCTTTGAGTTATTATAAAAGAGAGTCCTGTAGTGGTCTTCCAAAAAAACAATCTTGACCTGGGAATGTTAATCCAGGTTAAAACATAATAAAAGAGTTGTATTCCAAATTATTGGGAAAAAGATGGGTTGTTGTTTGTGATGGTCACAGAGGTTATAGCGTATTTGGCAATGCTACATTAGTGACACCTCCCTCTGTTGCGCCAAGGCGTAATCTTCATTCACAAGTCCGACGTTGCGGTAATATTACTACCAAGCGTGGCGGCACAAATTCCTGCATCGCCATGCCGCCACGGTGCTTTCATAAGACACACCGTGGCGGCAATATTACGCTGATTTGCCGGCACGGTGTGTCTGATGAAAGCGGCTTTTTCTCTTCTGTCTGTGGAGAGGAGACCTGCGCTCTGCACAACCACAGGAACGGTGGCAGCAGAGTCCAAAACACTTTGGAAAATATTAGTTTCTTTACTAATTTGCAGATTTGTAGAATTCCGTTTGCTTGTTTGTTTGTGCTTTATTTACAGGTCTAGAAGTGGACTCTTCACGTCTCTTGTTCTCTTCTTTTTCTGTTTACTTTCTCCCCCATCCCTCTTTCTGTACCCTTCCCTTCACTTTCAGGCTCCGTGTCCAATCAACCATAACAACATTCTAATAAAGATTTTGGGGGTTATATTTAAACAAAAATCAGGAGGAGTTTTATAGCAGTGGCTGTAACCTCTCACCTTGTTTTTGGCACTCAGACATTATTCTGTTTGCTCCACAGCCGGACAGGACACGGGGTTAAAAAAAAAAAAAGAATTCCGTGAGATTCCGCGTTTTATACTGAATTCCATTTTGTTTGGGAATTTCTGTGATTCCGTCCGTTTTATTCCGCATCGCGGAAATCATAGGGCCCTACACATCACCACAGAGCCTGTAAATAAATGTGCACTATTTTAATCACCAATTAAGCACGACAAATTATTTTTTTTTAAAGCAATGACATGTAAAACTTATATAAAAAGCACTTCTTTACAACACGCCATGGAGGAATAACAATGTGTCCAGAGTCTGGTTTGAGACACGTCCTCTTTGTGCAGCCAGTAAAGGTCCTCCCTGCTGCAGCTAGAGCTGTCACTGTCTCTCTCTGCTGTCTTAATCCAACTCAGCCTGACCAATTAACAATTATTTGGCCTGACCCGACCTGTCGGTTCAGTTGGAATTCACAGCTACTTTGATTCAGGTGTGCTGGAGCAGGGAGAGAGTAAAACCTGCAGGCCCTGGAGGACTGGATGTTAGTCACTTTTGTTTTAAAACCACACATAAGCAGTCTGTAGAGTCACAAAGCACACATTTAAATCAGCAGACCTAAAACATTCAGCTGGTTTGGTTTATTCCAAGGTCCTGATAATTGATTTAAATAAATCAAAGTTTCGTTTCTTATTTATGTATTTTTATTAAACCTTATTTAACCAGGAGATGAACCCACTGAGATTAAAAACCTCTTTTACAGAAGGGAGTCCTGTGAGACAGAAACAGAGGACTCGTCTGTCTCAGTCGTCTCTCTCCTCTGTTTTCTGGGTGCCGTCTCTAATAAAATTAAAATCCCATGATGCTAATCTCATGAAATGAGCTCGGTGCTAAAAATGTGGGTGTATTGTAATCAACTCAAAGCAATTAGTGAAAACTGAACTGCATAAAGTCATGTTTAATGTTATGAGCATATAACAGATGAATGGATTTCTAAACCCTCTAATGATTAGAGACATACTCAGTAGCCAGGTAAACAATGTAGCTTTTAACGTTTTTTTAAAGCCTCTTAACAACGTTCCAACATAGTATAGCCATAATTGTGGAGATTTTAAAAAAACCTGAAATAAATCAATAAAGTAGTTGTCCCGCAGTTCTCTAAAAACTTCAGCCAATCCTATTGTTCGGTCCAAACGATAGGATTGGACAATCCAGCTGTCTGTCTGCTGCATTTCCTCACTGCTTGGATTGGCATTAATCCGCCCGGACACATTTTGGGGCAGAACATCCCGGAAGTGGAAGTAGAAGTAGGACAGAGAGCCGGCGGGTGATTCCATTTTAAGATAAAAATACCAGAGTCCCCCCAAAAAACACCTTTTCAGCTAGCAGAAAACTAAAAACGTTTGGAGGTGAAAAGAGGAAAAGCTGGGGGAACGTTTCTACGGCTGGAGTTAGACTCTGCTTTGTCACCTTTACAAACCGTGGTCCTATGTCCGCGGGAGGCTGGCGTATGGATTTTACCCGACGGGAGGGGTGAGTTCACCGAGACGTGTTTCTGTAAACTAGCTAGGAGACCTCGTTTGTTTACCTGATACTGAGTATGGATTTAACTACACTTTAGATCATAGGTACTCAAGAGGAGGCCCGCGGACCTTCTCTTTCTGGCTCTTGAGTTAATTACTGTGTCCTCAAAGCTGTTAATATTTCATAAAACCACTGCAAAACGGAACCGTACGCCTCCCGTGACAGCTTCAGGAAGAAGAGCTGCTGCAGGGAGTTACAACGCACACCCTCCACCCCCCCACAGACCAAACGGGAGCCTCTCCTCCTCCAAAGATGTTCATATTTCATAGAATTCACAGCACATCACTGCACAAATTATTGTGTTTGTGGAGGCTGTACAATCACAGCCTGTCAGGACAGCGAGTCCACGAGTTAGAACGGTGACTTCTGCTGTGGCTACGAAAAACCCGGTTGGTCTTTGGTCTGGCCGAGGACTGGATGTGATGAGTTCCACATGAGACACCGAAGGAAAACATCCAGTGCGTCTCTAAACAGGCGGTGTGCCTTCATTTCATTCAACTTCCCGCTGAGACCGCGGTTAGCAGCAGCTAACGGGGGTAACTTCAGATGCAGCCGGTAGGAGGAGGAGGGACCAGAGTCAGACCAGACCGGATCAGAGGGTCAGCAAACAGGAGCTGTGTATTGCAAGTTTTGTTGTCTAATATCTGCTAATTACCAACTTTATTTATTAAGTTATTGTAAACGTAAGATGTATCTGTGTCAAAGCTGGCATTAAAATCAATATTTATATCTTGAGATAAGGATGCTCCATACTTTACATCACTTCCAGTCTGGTGGAAAAATTGAAAATCTTCACAAAAATGACTCCAAAAGCCTAAATAAGTTTTACATTTGTGTCCATTTTTATTCAGAAAAAGTTTCTATTTATCTAAACATTTGTTTAAGGGGGTCTTTAATGAGCATTGAGCAGAAAAATGTGACAGTGTTTTACACAACAAAAAGAGCAGTTATTTCTTTTTCTTTCTGCTGATCCGAAAATGATCCAATCTTTGACTCAAATCCGTGATCTGATCTGATCCGTGAGTTTTTTGCCGAGCACAAAGACAGACACAACAGGACATCCACGGACTGAGGAGTACCCGGCCCTGGGGTTGCCGGGGTCCTGGGGTTGGGGCCTGTGAGTGAGTGCTTGGTGATCGGGTTTTCGCCCATGTGGCCTGGCCGGGTCCTGCTGGGGGACTTCATTGCTCACGTGGGCAATGACAGCGTGACCTGGAGGGGCGTGACTTGGAGGAACGGCCCGCCCAATCTGAACTCAAGTTTTCTGTTTTTGGACTTCTGCGCAAGTCGCAGTCTGGCCATAACAAACACCATGTTTGAACATAAGGATGCCCATCGGTACACCTGGTACCAGGGCAGCCTAGGTCACAGGTCGATGATTGACTTTGTAGTCGTATCATCTGACCTATGGCCGTATGTTCTGGACACTTGAACGAAGAGAGGAGCGGAGTTGTCAACTGATCACCACCTGGTGGTGAGCTGGATCAGATGGCAGACCTCGTAGACTCAAACGTATAGTGAGGGTCTGCTGGGAACGCCTGGCAGAAGAGCCTGTCAAGATGGTCTTCAACTCCCATCTCCGGCATTGAGTCCGAATGGGCCTTGTTCCACTCTGAGGTTGTTGAGGTGGCTGTTATAGGGTGGCCAGTTCCAGTCATGGCGGTAACCCCCGTACCCACCGGTGGACACCAGAGAGGAGCTGTCAAGCTGAAGAAGGAGGCATACAGGGCGTGGCTGGTCTGTGGGTCACCAGAGGCAGTAGACCGGTACCAGAGGGCCAAGCGGGGTGCAGCTTTCAGGCGTGGAAGGAGTTTGGTGAGACCATGGAGAAAGACTATTGATCGGCTCCAAAACGGTTCTGGCAAACCATCCGGTGCCTCAGAGGAGGAAGGCAGCAACTCCCTCACACTGTGTACAGTGGGGACGAGGAGCTGCTGACGTCCATACTAGGGCCTTAGTCGGGCGGTGGAAGGAAGGATGTACAGAGGATGTACTTCCTGTCGCAGCTGAGGAAAGCCAAGCTGCCAGTCCAGATGATGGTCCAGTTCTACACGGCCACCATTGAGTCCATCCTCACCTCCTCCATCACTGTGTGGTTCGCTGGGGCCACCGCCAGGGATAGACAGAGACTGCAGCGCATTGTGCGCTCTGCTGAGAAGGTGATTGGCTGCAGTCTACCATCAATCCAGGACCTGCACGCCTCCAGGACTCGGGGGCGAGCAGGCCGGATAGCAGCTGACACCTCTCACCCTGGACATGGTCTGTTGGAGCCACTTCATCTGGCAGGAGGCTACGGTCCATCAGGACCAGAACCTCTCGTCTTTCCCTCTGCCGTTTGGCTCAGCAACAATTCTCCACATACTGATTAACTGTCACTTTAACAGCATGTTTGCACAGTTTTCTGCTGCTGCTGTGTTTTTTATTCTGTGTGTGTGTGTGCTGCACCTTATCGCCAAAAAAAGTTCCTAGTCTGCCAATTACATTCGATGACAATGGCAATAAAAGTTTTTCTGAATCTGATTACCGTATTTACCCGCATATAAGACGAGGTTTTTTTAATTAAAAATAATTTGTAAAAGGGGGGGTCGTCTTATTATCGCGCCCTAGTTTTTCCGGTGGAGGGTGCAGGCTTTTTGGTCAAAGCGGCAGGAAGCAGCTCAGACCGCGAGCGGTTCCAGAGGTCCGGGCCTGGCCTAGTTCAAAGTTACAGGTTTACTAGTACTGAGGATTAAAATGTCCAGACCCAGCAGGTGTTTTCAGCAGCAGACTGTACAGGTGAGGGCTCGCGTCGCTCGCTCGATTCACACACGCATTCTCCCTCAGAACCTCATCCGTCTCACCGTTCTTTATATGCACGCAGCACCCGACACACACACACACTCCCTCACACATGCAGCGGGTTTGTGTGTGTCTGCGCGCGATCATGGCGCAACAGCGGGTTTGTGTGTGTGTGTCTGCACGATCATAGCGCAAAAGTGGGTTTGTGTGTGTGTGTGTGCACGATCATGGCGCAAAAGCGGGTTTGTGTGTGTGTGTCTGCACGATCATGGCGCAAAAGTGGGTTTGTGTGTGTGTGTCTGCACGATCATGGCACAAAAGCGGGTTTGTGTGTGTGTGTCTGCACGATCATGGCGCAAAAGCGGGTTTGTGTGTGTGTGTCTGCACGATCATGGCGCAGCAGCCGGTTTGTGTGTCTGTTCGTTCATGGCGCAGCTGTGTGTGTGTGTGTCTGTGCATTTTGCCGCAGCAGCGTGTGTGTGTGTAAACAAGCTTCCCCTACATGAAAACTCCATCTCAGCTCCACAACTGGATGTGAAGTTCATCAGTGTCTGATGATCGCGAAGCTGCACAATCTGACCGTGAAAGCTCCTGTCAGCAAAGGTGCGTTGGGCAGAGAGATCAGTACGGTGGACTGGTGGACTAGTTGTGTACACCACTGTTAATAAGCAAATATTTGTCATGTCCTGGGTGCCTGCAGGCAGTCTGTGTTTTTCCCTCAGGGCGTGGCAGGCAGATTCTCTCCAGCTGCAGCTCCCAGCTGCAGCTCATCAGCGTCATCAGAGGAGGACCCTTCTTAAGGAGCAGATCCACAGAGGGACGACGCCAGTCTTTTCCACCTCACCAGTGGTAAACACAGGTCTGCTATCTAAAACCTTGTCTTTGACCTTTTGTAATCTTATATCCTTGTTCCTCCAGTCCATCTACCCGGCGCCGTCCACCTCAAGATCCTCCGGAGTCCTCCTCAATCTCATGTCCGCCTGGTCTGCCTGTCCCCCTGCCAGCCAGCTGCCTCCACTCCCTTCCTCACCACCGCTCCAACCATCCTCACCCAGGACAGACAAAACCTCCCCAAGACCCCATCTTCATCCTACTAGTAAGACCTCCACTCAAAACTCATCTCAGCACGTATTATCCTCATCTCCAGTTACTCACTCTCCTCTCTCCTCTCAGAGAAGTCCCCTGTACCAGGATCCCACGGATCCTCCCGGATCCGCCTCCACACCACCAAAACCGTACAATAAAAACATTATTTTACTTACCTCTTGTTTCCCTCAGACTGTTGTGTTGCTCCAGGATCCTCACAAAACCTCAGATTATGACAATATTAAAGCAGTCTGTCATTATTAGTAGCATTAGTTAAATTATTTTCTCAAAATTTCAATTAAAAACTGTTTCTTTAAAAAGTGAATTTAGTCTTTTTTCTGAAGATTAGTCTTGAAAAGGGGGGGTCATCTTATAATCAGGGTCATCCTATATTCGGGCAAATACGGTACTTTGAGGAGCTCCTCAATCCCACCAATGCACATTCCTATGAGGAACCAGAGCTGGGAGACTTGGGGATGGACTGTCCAATCTCTGGGGCCGAAGTTGCTGAGGTAGTCAAACAACCACGCAGTGGCAGAGCCCCGGGGTGGATGGGATCCGACCTGGGTATCTCAAGGCTATGGATGTTCAGGGTATCCGCGGGTCCTTAAAAAGCATTAAAAGGTCATAAATTTGCTTTTCTAAAATTAAGGTCTTAAATATCATTAAAAATGATAAATTATCCTTAAATTCAGTGTCCAAAGGTCTTAAATTTCTAGGGCCCCTATGATTTCTGGGTTACGAACATCTGAAACTCAGCAGCACACCAGACCTCTAGGGTCTAGAAGGGTCTAGGTCACTTAAGGCTGTTATCTCATTAATTCAGAAAAAAAGAGCTTTTTAAATTATTTTTAGGTAAATGCAATGCACTTACATAAGATATAATGCAGATCAGTCTTTATCTTGATGTTTTTTGTTGTTGTTTTTTTTGCACTTTCAGTTTGAATAAAGGTTTAGTCAGAACAAGGGTCACATCCCCTTTCCCATTCCGTGAATGTAAGGTCTTAAATTTGGTCAAATTGGCCTTAAAACAGGTCTTAAAAAGTCGTAAATTTGGCTTCCTTAAACCTGCAGATACCCTGATGTTGTAGGACTGTCTTCGTCTTCTATAGGAGGAAGGAGTGTCTTCAGAAGAACAATAAATGTTGTGGAACCCTACCTATAAATCATAGTTTAGAACAGCTGAACTATCATTTGAAACATTTATGAAACTATGATACTACTGCGGACTGCAGCTTTAACTGTAATATAACTGATGATGCTGTTGGTAGCAGAGTCAGAGACTCAGATTATCCACAGGGCTCAAATCTCACCTTAACAAAGGCGTCTCGTCTCGTCTTCTTCCGCTTATCCGGGTCCGGGTCGCGGGGGCAGCATCCCAATTAGGGAGCTCCAGACAGTCTTCTCCCCAGCCACTTCTACCAGCTCCTCCGGCAGGATCCCAAGGCGCTCCAGGGCCAAACCAGAGATATATTTTCTCCAACGTGTCCTGGGTCGACCCGGGGGCCTCCTGCCGGCAGGACATGCCTGAAACACCTCCCTGGGGAGGCGTCCAGGGGGCATCCTAACAAGATGCCCGAACCACCTCAGCTGGCTCCTTTCGACATGGAGGAGCAGCGGTTCTACTCCGAGTCTCTCCCGGATGTTCGAGCTCCTCACCCTATCCCTAAGGCTGAGCCCGGCTACCCTGCGGAGAAAACTCATTTCGGCCGCTTGTATCCGCGATCTCGTTCTTTCGGTCATTACCCAAAGCTCATGACCATAGGTGAGGATTGGGAGGTAGATCGACCGGTAAATCGAGAGCCTTGCTTTCCGGCTCAGCTCCTTCTTCACCACAACAGACCGGTTCAGCGTCCGCATCACTGCAGACGCTGCCCCAATCCGCCTGTCCATCTCCCGCTCCCTCCTTCCCTCACTCGTGAACAAGACCCCGAGATACTTGAACTCCTCCACTTGAGGCAGGACCTCTCTCCCGACCTGGAGTTGGCAAGCCACCCTTTTCCGACCAAGAACCATGGCCTCAGACTTGGAGGTGCTGATCCTCATCCCAGCCGCTTCACACTCAGCTGTGAACCTCCCCAGCAAGAGCTGTAGGTCAGAGCCTGATGAAGCTAGGAGGACCACNTTTTTTTTCCAAACGTTTCTCCCCTGCAGAACGTAATTATGACGTCGGAGACAGGGAGTTGTTGGCCATCAAACTGGCACTGGAGGAGTGGAGGCACTGGCTTGAAGGCACTGAACACCCGGTCATCGTATGGACAGATCACAAGAACCTACAGTACCTCAGAACCGCCAAACGCCTAAACTCCAGACAGTCCCGCTGGTCTCTCTTTTTCTCGAGGTTCAACTTCACCATCACCTATCGCCCAGGTACCAGAAATATTAAACCTGATGCTCTCTCCCGTCAGTTTTCCCCTGACAGCTCTCCTGAAGGTCCTGAACTCATCCTGCCTCAGACTTGCACCATTGGTGCACTGACCTGGGACCTGGAAAACCGGGTCCGAGCCGCACTCCTGCTGGACCCCGATCCCGGAGGTGGACCCCCTGGTCGTCTTTTTGTTCCTGTCACGGTCCGCCCTTCAGTCCTCCAATGGGGACACTCCTCCCGCTTCTCGTGTCACCCGGGGGCCAGCCGTACCATTGGGCTTCTACGCCGGTACTTCTGGTGGCCATCCCTCAATAAGGATGTCACGGACTACGTGCTGGCATGTGCTACGTGTGCAAAAAACAAGACCTCTCATCGGCCCCCTTCGGGTCTCCTTCAGCCACTCGCCATTCCCACACGTCCTTGGTCCCACATCGCTCTCGACTTTGTTACTGGCTTGCCAACCTCCAACAACAGGTCAGTCATCCTTACCATTATTGACCGTTTTTCCAAGGCATGCCATCTTGTTGCTCTGTCCAGACTCCCATCTGCTGCGGTTACTGCTCGTCTCCTCGTTCAGCATGTCTTTCGTCTTCATGGTATCCCCACGGAGATCCTATCGGACAGGGGACCCCAGTTCACCTCCCAGGTCTGGAAAGGATTCTGCTCCCTGTTGGGCGCCAAACCCCAACTGACGTCCGGCTACCACCCGCAGACTAACGGTCAGTGTGAACGCCTCAATCAAGAGGTTGAAAACATGCTTCGTTGTCTCTGTTCTGCTAATCCCACAACCTGGAGCCAGCACCTGGTCTGGATTGAATATGCTCACAACTCTCACATCTCCGCAGCCTCTGGCATCTCTCCTTTCGAAGCCTCCCTGGGCTTCCAGCCTTCCCTCCTTCCATCTACCTTCCCTGATTCTGCCCTGCCTTCTGTTCGTACTCACCTCAATAGGTGTCGTCGGGTTTGGGATCAGACCCGGGCCGCCCTTCAACGCACATCGGCCCAAAACAAGCGCATCGCTGACCGTCGACGCATTCCTGCTCCGGTCTACACTGTTGGTCAGAAGGTCTGGTTGTCCTCTAAGGACTTTCCCCTCAGGTCCGGTTCCCGGAAGCTTTCCCAACGCTTCCTTGGCCCCTTCCCCATCGAGGCGGTCCTGAGTCCTTCTGCGGTGCGTCTTGCCCTTCCGTCTCACCTCCGGGTCCATCCCACTTTCCACGTCTCTCGGATTAAACCTGTCCAGTCCTCTCCTGTGGCCCCTCCGGCGGAGCCCCCTCCTCCTGCCCGAGTCATCGACGGCCATCCCGCCTACACGGTCCGCCGCATCCTCGCCTCTCGGCCCCGTGGTCGTGGTTTCCAGTTTCTGGTGGACTGGGAGGGCTACGGTCCCGAGGAACGGTCCTGGGTTCCTCGGTCCTTTATCCTGGACCCCACTCTCATTGCCGACTTCGAGCAGTCTGCTCCGTCGACCTCCGCTCGTCCGCCAGGGGGCGTCCGTTGAGGGGGGGGTACTGTCATGTCCTGGGTGCCTGCAGGCAGTCTGTGTTTTTCCCTCAGGGCGTGGCAGGCAGATTCTCTCCAGCTGCAGCTCCCAGCTGCAGCTCATCAGCGTCATCAGAGGAGGACCCTTCTTAAGGAGCAGATCCACAGAGGGACGACGCCAGTCTTTTCCACCTCACCAGTGGTAAACACAGGTCTGCTATCTAAAACCTTGTCTTTGACCTTTTGTAATCTTATATCCTTGTTCCTCCAGTCCATCTACCCGGCGCCGTCCACCTCAAGATCCTCCGGAGTCCTCCTCAATCTCATGTCCGCCTGGTCTGCCTGTCCCCCTGCCAGCCAGCTGCCTCCACTCCCTTCCTCACCACCGCTCCAACCATCCTCACCCAGGACAGACAAAACCTCCCCAAGACCCCATCTTCATCCTACTAGTAAGACCTCCACTCAAAACTCATCTCAGCACGTATTATCCTCATCTCCAGTTACTCACTCTCCTCTCTCCTCTCAGAGAAGTCTCCTGTACCAGGATCCCACGGATCCTCCCGGATCCGCCTCCACACCACCAAAACCGTACAATAAAAACATTATTTTACTTACCTCTTGTTTCCCTCAGACTGTTGTGTTGCTCCAGGATCCTCACAAAACCTCAGATTATGACAGAAAAGACTGGCCACTTGGATCCTGCGACACAACTCCATAACGCTGTCGCCCACCAGGGCGCGACTCTCGGCCGCCATGAAACCCTGATCCAACAGCTGGCTCAACAGCTCCAGATCCAATTTCAAACAGTGACCCAACAGCTCCAGACCCAGGCTCAAAACTTCGATTCCCTCCAACAACTCATTAAGGAAGCTGTGAGTAAAGACGCTGTTAATCCCTCTGTTTCCTCCTCCCCAGCCGGTCCCATACCGGACGAGCCGCGACAGGCTCCTGATGACGCGGCGGCTTCCTCATCGCCTCAGTCTGACGTCGGTCTCCCCTCTCCGGCTCCTTTCTCTGGGGATGTTAATAGAGCTCGTGGGTTTCTCCTCCAGTGCTCGCTAACCTTCCGTCAATCACCCCGGAGGTTCAGCTCCGACGAAAGTAAGATATCATTCATAATCGGTCTCCTCCGAGACAGCGCCCTCCAGTGGGTGGAGTCTGTCATTACAATAGACAACATACAGTCATTCCCTTTCAATCTGTTTCTGAGTCTATTCAAACAGACCTTCACTGGAGACACAGACCCTGATGCTGCTGCCAGGCGCCTCTGGACCCTAAACCAAGGTAACCGTCCNGACGCCAGGATGCGTGAAAGGGCCACCGAACGAGGTCGTGGCCCTGTCGTTTCACCCAAACCACCTCTCCTGGCTCTCATGCCGGCTCCCGACTCTTTGCTTGCTGTTCGCCCCAAACATAACCAGCCTGAACCTGAACAGGATCACTCTGAACCCATGCAGTTGGGCCAGACCCATCTCACCCCTGAGGAGAAGGCTCGCAGACGAACCTCAGGTTGCTGTATGTATTGTGGCTCCCCCTCACATCACCTCTCTTCTTGTCCCATACGCCCAAACGGGGTCGCCCGCCAATAGAACCGAGGTTATTGGTGGGTGGATGCGCCAACTCTGACAAGCCTCGATTCACCCTCAACATAACTCTCCAGCACAACCAACATCAACTCCCTGTTCAAGCCCTAGTTGATTCTGGTGCTGAACAGAACCTCATAAATCCCACACTTGTTAACCAGCTACAAGTCCCTGTTCGACCACTGGAACCTCCTCTGTCTGTGAGTGCACTAGATGGACACCCCCTAGTCACTATTACACACCGCACGTTTCCCCTTTTCTTCACTGCCTCCGGTAACCATCAGGAGGAGCTCGAGTTCCTAGTGTTTCCCACCAACTCCTGCCCTGTGGTCCTAGGCTATCCCTGGTTGAGATTACACAACCCTCAGATAAACTGGGCTGAGTCCCGTATCGAAGCCTGGAGTCCCTATTGTTCTTCCACCTGTCTTCGCTCTGCTGTTCTCCGTATTGGGAGTCCCGAGTCCCACAGCAGCCCTCCTCTTGACCTAGAGCTCGTTCCGCCCGAGTACCATGGTCTAGCCCAAGTCTTCAGTAAAGAGCAAGCTGCTTCTCTCCCTCCACACAGGCCCTACGACTGTGCTATTGACCTGCTCCCCGGGGCTCCACTCCCCTCAGGTCGCCTCTACAACCTGTCCAGGCCTGAACGAACCACTATGGAGACATACATAAATGAATCCCTGCAGGCGGGTCTCATTCGTCCATCTTCATCGCCTGTTGGGGCTGGTTTCTTCTTCGTCTCCAAAAAAGATGGCGGTCTCAGACCCTGCATTGACTACCGGGGACTCAACCAAATCACGGTAAAAAACAAGTACTCTCTGCCTTTACTCACCTCTGCTTTTGAACCCGTCCTAGGATCCTCCATCTTCACCAAACTGGATCTCCGTAATGCCTACCACTTGGTGCGTGTACGTGAGGGAGATGAATGGAAGACCGCCTTCAAGACCCCCATAGGACACTTCGAGTACTTGGTCATGCCGTTCGGACTCACTAATGCCCCAGCTGTCTTCCAGAACTTCATAAACGACATCCTCAGGGACTATCTCAATGTCTTTGTGTTTGCCTATCTGGATGACATCCTAATATTCTCCTCTAACCCCCAGGAACACACTCGCCATGTCTCTCTGGTCCTGCAACGCTTACTGGAGAACCGTCTGTTCGTGAAAGCCGAGAAATGTGAATTCCACAAACACACCATCACCTTTCTCGGACATATCTTCAGTGGGGGGCAGGTACAGACCACACCAGACAAGGTAAAAGCAGTCAAGGAATGGCCGAGACCTGAGACCCGGAAGCAGCTCCAACGCTTCCTTGGTTTTGCAAACTTCTACCGTCGATTTATACGTAACTACAGTCAAATTGCTTCTCCCTTGACCGCTCTCACCTCCACCAAGCAGATTTTCTCCTGGAACCCGGATGCAGAGAAGGCTTTCAACCTCCTCAAAGACCGTTTCTCGTCAGTCCCCATTCTCACCTACCCAGAACCTACCTCCCAGTTTGTCCTGGAGGTGGATGCATCCGACAGTGGAGCTGGAGCCGTCCTCTCTCAACGTAACACCTCTGACGGTAAACTCCATCCCTGTGCTTTTTTTTCCAAACGTTTCTCCCCTGCAGAACGTAATTATGACGTCGGAGACAGGGAGTTGTTGGCCATCAAACTGGCACTGGAGGAGTGGAGGCACTGGCTTGAAGGCACTGAACACCCGGTCATCGTATGGACAGATCACAAGAACCTACAGTACCTCAGAACCGCCAAACGCCTAAACTCCAGACAGTCCCGCTGGTCTCTCTTTTTCTCGAGGTTCAACTTCACCATCACCTATCGCCCAGGTACCAGAAATATTAAACCTGATGCTCTCTCCCGTCAGTTTTCCCCTGACAGCTCTCCTGAAGGTCCTGAACTCATCCTGCCTCAGACTTGCACCATTGGTGCACTGACCTGGGACCTGGAAAACCGGGTCCGAGCCGCACTCCTGCTGGACCCCGATCCCGGAGGTGGACCCCCTGGTCGTCTTTTTGTTCCTGTCACGGTCCGCCCTTCAGTCCTCCAATGGGGACACTCCTCCCGCTTCTCGTGTCACCCGGGGGCCAGCCGTACCATTGGGCTTCTACGCCGGTACTTCTGGTGGCCATCCCTCAATAAGGATGTCACGGACTACGTGCTGGCATGTGCTACGTGTGCAAAAAACAAGACCTCTCATCGGCCCCCTTCGGGTCTCCTTCAGCCACTCGCCATTCCCACACGTCCTTGGTCCCACATCGCTCTCGACTTTGTTACTGGCTTGCCAACCTCCAACAACAGGTCAGTCATCCTTACCATTATTGACCGTTTTTCCAAGGCATGCCATCTTGTTGCTCTGTCCAGACTCCCATCTGCTGCGGTTACTGCTCGTCTCCTCGTTCAGCATGTCTTTCGTCTTCATGGTATCCCCACGGAGATCCTATCGGACAGGGGACCCCAGTTCACCTCCCAGGTCTGGAAAGGATTCTGCTCCCTGTTGGGCGCCAAACCCCAACTGACGTCCGGCTACCACCCGCAGACTAACGGTCAGTGTGAACGCCTCAATCAAGAGGTTGAAAACATGCTTCGTTGTCTCTGTTCTGCTAATCCCACAACCTGGAGCCAGCACCTGGTCTGGATTGAATATGCTCACAACTCTCACATCTCCGCAGCCTCTGGCATCTCTCCTTTCGAAGCCTCCCTGGGCTTCCAGCCTTCCCTCCTTCCATCTACCTTCCCTGATTCTGCCCTGCCTTCTGTTCGTACTCACCTCAATAGGTGTCGTCGGGTTTGGGATCAGACCCGGGCCGCCCTTCAACGCACATCGGCCCAAAACAAGCGCATCGCTGACCGTCGACGCATTCCTGCTCCGGTCTACACTGTTGGTCAGAAGGTCTGGTTGTCCTCTAAGGACTTTCCCCTCAGGTCCGGTTCCCGGAAGCTTTCCCAACGCTTCCTTGGCCCCTTCCCCATCGAGGCGGTCCTGAGTCCTTCTGCGGTGCGTCTTGCCCTTCCGTCTCACCTCCGGGTCCATCCCACTTTCCACGTCTCTCGGATTAAACCTGTCCAGTCCTCTCCTNCATGTCGAAAGGAGCCAGCTGAGGTGGTTCTACTCCGAGTCTCTCCCGGATGTTCGAGCTCCTCACCCTATCCCTAAGGCTGAGCCCGGCTACCCTGCGGAGAAAACTCATTTCGGCCGCTTGTATCCGCGATCTCGTTCTTTCGGTCATTACCCAAAGCTCATGACCATAGGTGAGGATTGGGAGGTAGATCGACCGGTAAATCGAGAGCCTTGCTTTCCGGCTCAGCTCCTTCTTCACCACAACAGACCGGTTCAGCGTCCGCATCACTGCAGACGCTGCCCCAATCCGCCTGTCCATCTCCCGCTCCCTCCTTCCCTCACTCGTGAACAAGACCCCGAGATACTTGAACTCCTCCACTTGAGGCAGGACCTCTCTCCCGACCTGGAGTTGGCAAGCCACCCTTTTCCGACCAAGAACCATGGCCTCAGACTTGGAGGTGCTGATCCTCATCCCAGCCGCTTCACACTCAGCTGTGAACCTCCCCAGCAAGAGCTGTAGGTCAGAGCCTGATGAAGCTAGGAGGACCACATCATCTGCAAAAAGCAGAGACGAGATTCTCCTGTCACCAAACTCGACACCCTCCACACCAAAGGCAAATATTCAAACTTCCTTCATGTCCACAGTGCTAGGAATGTTAAGGTTTATTATTTTAGAAGATGCTTTTATCCAAAGCGACGTACAATTTTAACAATCTATCAGGCATGTTGTGACCCTGTCTTATGTTGGAATCTAAAGACAAGAGGCTGGTACTAGTCTAACACATGGATTCTGGTCTAAGGTGACAGTTCTTGCAGATCATTGGTGGAGAAATAAACAACATTCTATTATTTTAAGGACACAGAAAATGCCTCCTTCACTGGATAACTGACCAAATCAAAGATACAGTGGCAGAAGGTCAAACTGTCTCTGTTTTATCTGACACGTTGTTGCACGATGAAGATGTTTTTGTTTAAAAATGTGAACTTTTTTTTATTAATTGGACTGAATTTTAACTCAATCCTTACAGGAGTTTTTGCGTTAGAGTATGGATGTGTATGGTCTCAGCTTTATTTTATTGTTTCATACATGACGGCGAGTCCTGAACGCGTCAAAAGACCAGATGTCTTATTCTGCCCATTTATGTCTTTATCTTTCTTTGTCTTTCTGTTTTAATTTCTTTTTATCTTAAAAAAGCTCTAAAGTCAGTATTGTATTTAATCTGAAGTTCACTGAGCCATGAAATTGTAAGAGATTAAAAAACTGAAGGAAAGTCAGACAGAATGAAAACATTAGTGACTGTTTTATCCTGTACTCCAATTAACAGTAGCAGTTCAAATCAATTTAAATTGATGTTTATTTTAGTTTCGTGAGCTCCGTATTTTTTATTTCTTCTCCCCAAATGACACCACATGGGGAACTAATGGCTCCAAATTGCTGCACAATTAGGACTTACCCAATGAGACTTAATGACTTTCATTTTTCAGCATTTATTACTTCTTCTTGTTATTACAGCTGTGTGAAATGTGATTTCTATGGAGTCCCCGGTTGACTTGAAAGGTTACAGTGTGATTGCATTAGCGTCTCTGGACATAGAGCTGAATGAGCCTGCATTGGATTTTGGTTTGTTTGAGTGAAAGCTGCATGCTGGCCTTTTGAAGTAAAATCAATCGACATAAAAACCCGAAGTTACAGGTGGAGTTTTACTACATATATTTATCCATTGTCAGGGTTTGTTTACAGTAAATCAAACGCATCAGCAGTAACTGTGAATGAGCGTCTACGGTTTAAAGTGGACTTCCTGCTTTTAGCCTGCTAAGCTCACCGCTCGCCTCTTCTTTCCCTGTGATTTGGTGAAAAGCTGCTTTAGTATTTTGCAGCTCAGTGAAGTTGACCAAGGTGTTACTGCTGGCAGCTTTAAGGCAGGAGAGCATTTTAGTCTGTTCTATCCCTGAAAAATATTTTTTAAACCCACAAATTCATGCTAGAAGGAAAAAGTACACATCAATCATGGTTCAGTTCATAGTTTGGCAGTGGGGTCAAAATGTTCACGTTAAAAGTCAGATTGTTTTGTAGTATTCATCTAATTTGAACTTAATAAATCCACCAACAGAAATCTTTACTTAGGTCATTTTAGTGGTTCTAGGTATTTACCTACGGGCAGGTATCACTGCTGCCTCACTGTAGGGTTCAGGTCCCAGCTGCAGGCTTTCTGTGGCGTTCGTGTTGCACTGTGGGACACGGTTGTTTAATTTTTTATTTGATTTTATGATTTGTCCATGTTCTGTATTTTTTTGCATACTTTGTCATTGTATGTTGTATCTTTTTTCTAGGTTTTGATGCACTCTGTAAACCCCTCCAAAAATTCAGACTGTTGTAGCTTGACTGGGCTGTGGGGCTAGAGGGTGGAGCACTGTGGTCACCTGCCAATGCAAAAGGCTATGTATTGTATGAAGGTAGTTGAAATGGGAATGCAGGAAGAGCCACTATAGCCCGTCATTGTTCGAGGAGCAGTGGGCTGCCATCTCAGAATGGCGCCTGGGAGGCCATTGTTGGGGGGTTCAATGTCTTGCCCAAGGATACTTCAACACATGGCCGGGCCGGGGTTTGAACCCATGCTCTTTGACATGGGAGGTGAGCTCTCTTGCCACGGCACCCCAAAATACAACAATACAACAAATAGTTACAAATAGTGGAAAGAATCAAATGTTTGAGAATTAAATGTTCAACTTAGGAGGATTCAATAAAAGGATTTGACTAAGGGGGTACTTGTGGTCTGAGAAAATGGCTCAGGGGGTACGCAAGTCAAAAAAGGTTGGGAAACCCTGCTTTAAGAAACCGTGACGCGACTCAACTAGTCACGTCACGTGACTCCCCCTATCCCGTTTAAGAAGAGGAAATGAAGAATCATTCAAACATGAAGCAGCGTCTCGTCGCTCTTTGCACTGCGGGCCGCGTTAGCTCACTGTTAGCGGCTACTAGTAGCAGCCTGGTGCTGCCCGCCACTTCTTTCTGCTCGATGTCGCGGTGCTCCGCGGGTTACTGCCTCCAGCCGCGAGCGGACTACAAACTGGAGCGGTGTCGGTGGTAGATTTGGTCGAGGAGAAGCTTTTTCCCAGAAAATTGTTCATTAAATCATTTGGCAACATGATGGATTCAGTAAGGAGAATGAGTTGAAAACAAAAGACAGAAGTCAAACTGTTCTGAAAGACTAATAAGTAGGGGTGTAACAATAGTGGGAATACCGTGATACTGCGGTAGTAAAATGGCCACGATATCGTCGTGGTCTTGTCACGGTATTGAACAGTACATCCTGAGTTAAAAATAACACGTTTTAGCTTGCTGCAGCAGAGTATAGCAAAGAAAACTGCATAGACCATGATCCTTTGCTTCCGCATCATCAGCCAGTGCACCAATGGGAGCGCGCGCAGCCCACATGGCAAAGAAAAACAACCATGGAGGCGGATGGGACAGCGGTAAACGCAGCACGGAGCGGCTTTTCCGTCTGAGTTTTGGAAGCATTTTGGATTTGTCGTGTCGAGAAACGGTGAAGGAGAAAAGAACGGACAGCTGACGATATGCAGACACTGTCGGTGTACAGAGCCGGACTCCTCGGTGAATACGAGCAGCGTGAGAGGTCACGACAACCCGCCCCCTTGTGAAAAGTTTCAAGTGTTAAGAAAGTCCAGACGGGTCAAAAATCCCAGCATGAAGCTCTTAGATCAGCGCTGCCTCACAGCAGCTCAAAGGCTGAGAAAATAAAATACATCCCAGAATATTTAGACACTGATTAGCATCCAGTTTCCACCGTGGACGTTGTGGGGTTTAAATCATTAGTGGCTAAACTGGAGCCTAAATATAAAGTCAAATTTTTAATTCCTTTTAATTCAGTCATTGCTCAGATGAAGGCAGCAACATTAAAAGACTTCAACAGAAACCAAGGAGAGGAGAAGTTCATGGAGCAGTAAAAACAGCAGAGGTCATTTTAACTGATCAGTAATCTGTCCTCCTCCTCCTTAAATGTTGATTTTTAAAAACTGGACTAGAACTCTAGAAACTAGAAGAGCTTACCTTCTAATTAGTTTCCTGTTTGGTGATGCCTAGGTATTTTTATTTATGACTTAATGACGAGGCAGTTGTGTATTTCCTGGTTACTTTTATTTATTAAATCAGCTGTTTTGTATTTTCTTTATATGTTGAGTTGTTACTTGAATTTAAAACTTTAGGAATGGCTTTTCAGGCTGTTTAAAATGTCATAATGGTTCATTTATGTGTTGAGGCTTATTACCGTGAGCATAGCCACAATATCATAATAAATATCGCACCGTGAGGTCCGTACTGTGACGATATCGTACCGTGGGATTTGGATATCGTTACACCCCTAGTTCCTACACTGGTTTAGTAATTAATATACTGTGAAATCATGTGAGATATTTAAAGTTCCAAGTGTTCTGGGAGAATGGGTCATGCTGTTAATATTTACCATCACTAGAAAGATAACGCCTGATTGTTCGTAGCATCTTTTATTAAATTATTATTTGAAGGTTCTTCTAAATTATGAAACCTTCCGTACTAAAACCTGCTCTTTTAAACATCATTATGGCCCAACACATTCTCCTCCTGCTCCCACTGCACTGCTCTGAGACGTAGACGAGGTCCAGATGATTACCCCGGTCTGTGATGTGAGGAGATAAAGCTTTTTATTATGAAGGGCTGATATGTGGGAGTTCTTTTCATCAGCTCAGTGAAGAGCACTGCCAGACCATGTTAGCTACAATCAAAAAGACCCATTTTCTGTTTCCATGCAGGTATGCATCTGAACCATGTTCTTCTGTGGGAATGTATTATCTGATCAAAGGACAGAGAGGAGACTGTACACAAAAACACCCCAAATGTACCTGATACTGAACTGATGGGACTCTTGTTTCTGCATCCTTTAAAAGGCTGACAGTGGAATATGAATGATTACTAAACTTGTTGGGAAACCACAGTGAGGTCATTAAAACAGGCTGAAGTAACCATTCTGTCACACTTCTCCTGAAAACAGCTGTAAAATAAAACGTAAACTCTTTAGGTGGAGAGTTTACACCCAGAGAATTAGTGAAAATAAAAGAAATATGTGGTAACTTTAACACTTTGTACATATTAAAAGTACAGAGTCTGTGACAATGTGTAAACCTGAATGAAGCTTTTTCCTCTCCTGCAATGAGGACGAACTACAATCCATCCTGAGCAGCAACAAGCTGCTACCTGTCAGCCAAAAGAAGCCTCTGAGACAGAGTTTGGAGCTGATTCTAGCATCCCCTCAGTGGTAACAGCATCATGTGGAGGACAGCCCCACAGTTGAAACACACTGCTGGAGGCCCAAGGCTTTAAAAGCATCCGGAGAACAGGGTCAGCTGAAGAACTTGAAGTTTTGTCTCCATTTCTTCAAGCCTCTGCTCTGCCTCTGTACCAGGACACAGCTCATCACCTGGTCAGTGACACCCCGCAGGTGGAAGGAACCAAGTATAAATGATTCTGCAGCAGCAAAAACACTAAAACCATACGATGGTCTGACGCTGAAGTGGAAAGGTTGACAAACAGGCAATAAATGAATCAGTGTGGCTTTAAATAACGAGAACTATCTGCTGTTTGTCAACAATCCTAGCTCTGGTAAAAGATGACTTCCTGTTTCTAGAGACTCCGCCCACTCTGAGTGATGTCACTGGTGGATGTGGACCTTACTGTAGATGAGTAACTGACAGAATGACCCAGATCTCACTAAACTGCTCGTTTTATGAAGCTGATAGCAGATATTCACATGACTTTATATTAATGGAGTTTTCATTTACAAGCACAAAATTCAGCAGCAGTAACAAGCTGTAGTGCTTGGTGAGCATCCGTGGGTCAAGTCTGGCAGGGATGGATTCTTTTTCGATGATGCGTAAACACTGCAGGCTGCAGAGCCAGACTCTGCAGAGCCAGACTGCAGCACTGAGTAAACAGCTCTGATCAGTATGTATGACCCGTGCTCTGGCACCAGATCCGTCCTGTCCTGACTGCAGCCAGCCTCGCTCCACACACTCAGTCTCGTTCCACCAGAACATTTGTTGTGGTTCTCATATAGAGCATGTCATATGGTGACATTACCTCATTTAGTGGTGTAATCAAAGATGATCTTAACCTGAAATGAATCATCACCTGTTCTAAAAGCATGACTCAGAGAGATTAAAGGTTTCCAGCGCTACAGAGAGCCATCTGGAGGCTTCATGCACACTTCTGATAGCAGCATGCCTCATAATGACTACTTTCACTTTGAAGCTTTGATTATGCAGTGAAAGCAAAGAGCAGCGTACGGCAAACACACTCTTTAAAATGTGCAACACAGAAATAGGTTTCAGTGGAAGTATTTCATCATTGAAGCATATTTGGCTACATTATTGAGCTTTGGTTCATGTCAGTGTTAATCTGAAACCCTGACAGTGACAGCCTTGTAAACAAGGAGGACCTGATGAGGAGTAGAAACAACAACCAGCATGCATTTCTACTGGGAGAGCCTGGTGATGACTGAGTGAGAACACCTGGGCTGATTAACACATCAGGAACAGTAAGTAAGGAACGTTGATTTCTAGAGCACCTTCCACAGAAAAAATCACAAAGTGCTTCACAGAAAACAGAACCAAACAAATAAAATCAATAAAACAAACAAAATATCATTAAACAACAACAAGAGAACATAAAAGAGTTATTTAAAATCAGTTTTGAATAATTGGGTCTTCAGCTGCTTTTTAAAGGAGTCCAGACTGTCTCTACAGCGTCAAACTAAAGGAAGGTCATTAAACAGACTGGAAGGAGAGATCACCTGGACTTTAAATCTGGTCCTTGGACCTGTTAGTAGATTCTGGTCTGTGGACCTGAGGACTCGGGTCGGAACTGTTAGTAGATTCTGGTCTGTGGACCTGAGGACTCAGGTTGGAGCTGTTAGTAGATTCTGGTCTGTGGACCTGAGGACTCAGGTTGGAACTGTTAGTAGATTCTGGTCTGTGGACCTGAGGACTCAGGTTGGAACTGTTAGGAGATTCTGGTCTGTGGACCTGAGGACTCAGGTTGGAACTGTTAGTAGATTCTGGTCTGTGGACCTGAGGACTCGGGTCGGAACTGTTAGTAGATTCTGGTCTGTGGACCTGAGGACTCGGGTTGGAGCTGTTAGTAGATTCTGGTCTGTGGACCTGAGGACTCGGGTTGCAGCTGTTAGTAGATTCTGGTCTGTGGACCTGAGGACTCAGGTTGGAGCTGTTAGTAGATTCTGGTCTGTGGACCTGAGGACTCAGGTTGGAGCTGTTAGTAGATTCTGGTCTGTGGACCTGAGGACGTAGGTCTTTATCAGGTCAGTAACATAAACAGGAGCTTGACTATGGGCCCTGAAAGTTAGAGTCAGGATTTTAACATTTTAAAATTAAAATTTTAAAATTCAGGTGATGACTGTAGCGTTACCAAATACTCTATAACCTCTGACCTCTGACCCCTTGGCCATCACACAAACAATAATCCCTTTTTCCCAATAACTTGGATTACAATGACTCTTTATTATGTTTTAACCTGAATCAACATTCCCAGGTATCCAGATCCTTTTTCCGGAAGACTCCACAGGACTCTTTAGTAATAAACTCAAAGACTCCTTGATGTTTCCTTCTAAACGACACTACTCTTAATTAAACTGTTCAGAAATGTCTTTAATATGATTAATGCATTTTCTCTTATAGTGTTATGAATGTTTGATCCAGCTTCAGTATTATTTCATATTTCTACTTTACTAAAGGTTAAAATCAATATTATTTCATATTTCATTTATTAAGGTGAACTATGACTTTAAAGGCTTGAACCATGTGACTTGATAGAACTCTCCCCATTGGCCCACGTTGGCACACGACTCACATCAACTGTCTTTCCACTCCGGAAGGCTTCGGGTCTCAGACAAGCCCTGCTGAGACAAGACGCTAGCTGTCACCTGCTACACAGCTCAGCTATTTCCTAAGTTGCCGGCTTTTCCTGAACGGGTACCAACTCCGTTTGAGCCAATGAACACTCCTCTCCCCTGAGGCATAGACACCATCAGTCTTTGCTCTCTCTGTCACCACGGGGACGTTAGCTCAAGATGCTAACCACCAGCCGAGTTGGGTCTTCTGACTGCCGTATCCAGGACAAAACCGGTTGTCCCAAGGTGGCTTAGCCCCCAACGGTCGAGAAGGGTTTTCCACCTTCCAGCGGTCGTCAACCCACACCGAGATTGATCCACGGAACGCCAGCTAAGTAGTACCCCTCTCTGGTAAAGCTAAAGGCCTGTTGATAAGTAACACTCCACGTACCGTATTCAACCAGTAGCTCACTCCAACAAGTAACTCCTCCAAACTAAATCCTTTAAGTAACAACCCTAGTCTTAACATCACAGACTCAAGTCGTTAAACTCAAATTATCATCAATTTAAGAACACCTTACCATTGTAGCGTAATATAACCTGATTTTATTGTTATAATACGGACACACTTCTGCAAGGTTATTAGCTTAGTTTTGTCGGTTTTACGGCTAATCACTGTTAGCTACCTTCACTAACCTAATGGTTATGCAGGATTTCTAGGATCTTTCTGATTCAAAGGGAAGACCTACGTACGTTATATTTGGAAGTTATAACCCAGAAGCAGACTTAGACTACAGTTATTTTATTAAAGAAACAGATTGAACGAACAGACAGATATGAGGTAGATGGTTGCATCTTAAGAGATTCTTCTGATGTTATTAAGCTGAGAGTTAATGACGAGAGCCCGTGAGATATTTATATCTCTAGGGAGTCGGAGCTAGTTATGAGGGGAACTGAGCTAAGTTGACAGGAGTGTTATTTATCAAGAGCCTCAGTTTAACCAGATCGGAGTTGATACCTGCTGAGACCGCTCCAGATCTCCTCGGCGTGAGAGGCGGAGGCTCGTCGGTGAGATCGTTGGTCTGACGAGCCTCGGTTTAGGTCCCCGGTGACGTGACGTTACCGAAGGCACGGAGGTGTCTGAACGAGTCGGTCAGCGGCTCCATGATCGGCTGGTGCAGAGGCTAACAGCTTTCCCCATGGCTGGTGAACAGAAGCAGACAGATGGTGTCTGGCTTCTCAGCCGGAGGAATGTCCTCGCCTGCTTGGGGCTACGACCCAAACGTTTCAGTCGGCATCAAAGCCTACCGTGTAACGGAGAAAACGGAGGCCGTGTTCTCTCGTTGAAGGTTGGACGAGAACTGTTTAGCTTCCAGACAGGAAGCCGGACAGAGGGCACTTTGGACGCGTGGCCCAATGGGGAAAGAGTTACCAAGTCACGTGGTTCTCGTCATTAAGGAACCCAGGAAGTTAGATGGATTATTAATATGCTTTAACCTTTTTAGCAAAAGTAGAAACATGAAATAATACTGATGCAACATCAACATTCATGAATACTGGAAGAAAATGAATTAATCACATTAAGACATTTCTGGACAGTGGATTAAAGGTAGTGTCTTTTTAGAATGAGACATCAAAGGGTCCTTAAGTTTAATTATTAATTAAAGGAAGTCTTCTGAGTCTTCCGACACGACCGGGTCCTGGAAGGAATGTTGATTCAGGTTACAACATAATAAAAGAGTCATTTTAATCCCAAGTTATTGGGACAAAAGATGAGTTATTGTTGTGATGAACCAGATGTCAGAATTCAGAGATAGTAACGCCTTTGCCGGCGTTACACCATCATTTGACAATGCTTAACCAATTGCTACCTCAATGCTAACGGTTTGTACTGTCCGTCAGCTTTCATAATAAATTCTGTAAAGTCTTTATTCCTGACTCAGACTTCCATTCATCAACAGAAGGTACGTAAACTAACTCCCTGCTAATTAATGAACCTAGGAATTCCTGTTGAATTATTTTCAGCTATCTCAAAAAGGTATCCGGTGCTAAGAAGCCCTCAAATAAATCCTCCGATAGACTGAACAATTTAATGGAAGGTGTACGATATTTAAAGGTTTTATATCACTACATGACTGAAGGAACGAATGAGCAACGAACTAAACTCTCTCTTCACACAGTGCCAGGCCTATTTTTTTTCCAACTTTTATTTCACCAGGTAAAACGTTTGAGAACATGTCCTCATTTACAAACATGACCTGGACTTTTCTGCAACCCATTGTTTTATGTTCACTACTTGTGTAGATCTATTAATTGTTCATCGTGAACAATGCGCAGTTTCTGACATTTTGTTATTGATACATTTGTCACTCTGTGTGGAAAAGAGCCTACTACGCTGATTTTGCCTGGATATTTATTTTTAGAAAGTCTTTCTGTCCGACACAACGTTCAGTTTAGCACTTCAGACCCTCAGTTAGGAGCACTGAAGCTGTAAACGGCTCCATATCGTGTCCATAATGTCCAACACCTACACGGGATCATTTGCTCTCTGTGGGTTTCTTCTTTTCTTGGAGGTGCATGAAAAACATTATAATTAACATGCAGACATTGTGTGGGAGCTCTGCCTTTTCACTGCAGACCTTCTGAAGAGTCTATAATTCTGTGCTTTGATTGGACGTTGTGCACAGACCAGTTCTGCAGCATGATCTGATCCGCTTTGTGACCTCTAAAGAGCTGAAGTGTTTCAGGAACAAACCTTTAATCAAGGCAGGAACTTTTAAAACGAGTGATTTTCAATAAGTTGTGTCTCTTGCATCAACATCCAACTAAACCAGAACTGTCACCGCCTGCATCAGCGGCGGTGGGAGTGACATGACAGCTGAGACGGCGTCGTGATGACAGGGAGGTACACTGAAGTGTTTTATTATACAGCGGTGAAGTTTAGAGAATGACATGAGAGGAGGCTTTCATCTTTTTAGATGGTTTTGGTTACTGAAATAAAATTACAAGCATTTCTTTAAGACTTTCATTGCCATTTACATTAAACTGAAGCAGAACGTAAATATTTGAAGTGTCATTTTTGAAGCTCTGTCTTGAATCCTGTCAGACGCTAAGTGGTTGAGGTTTTTATCTGTCCACTTGCCTCCTCGATCACCTTGGGATGGAGGTCTGGGGAGTCTCCTAGTCATAGACCCCATATGTTAACATGTTGTTCCCTGACTTTAGCCTCCTGGCTCCATCATGTTGAACAGACGTTGTTCAACCTCAGACTGTTCTGGGATGGTTGGGAGGAGTCCCTCTGGGAGGACGTCTTGGTCCCATTGTTTGTTCTGAAGCTAAACTGTAAAATAGGAGAAATATAGTAAAAGACAAATCTAACATTAAGTCATAGAGCAAGACATAGAAACATTATTACCAGTATAAGGATTATATACACACTATTAGAAACACACTGTGTTTGATTAGTGACAGAAGGTATTTACAGAGGAACTAACAGTCTTTACTGGATCAGGAAAGTCACAGGTTTGGTCCCAGATTCAGTCGGGTTACACTGTCATCGTGTCCTTTGAGACACTTTACCCACCTTGTCTACTGGTGGAGGTCAGAGGGACCTGGTGGGGTCAGAGGGACCTGGTGGAGGTCAGAGGGACCTGGTGGAGGTCAGAGGGACCTGGTGGGGTCAGAGGGACCTGGTGGTGGTCAGAGGGACCTGGTGGTGGTCAGAGGGACCTGGTGGGGTCAGAGGGACCTGGTGGTGGTCTGAGGGACTCTCTAGAAAGTGTTCTATAAATACAGGACATTTACCATTTTACATAATAAATCAGTATTCAGCAGAAATGGTCTCGTCTCCCCTCGTCTCGTCTTCTTCCGCTTATCCGGGTCGCGGGGGCAGCATCCCAATTAGGGAGCTCCAGACGGTCTTCTCCCCAGCCACTTCTACCAGCTCCTCCAGCAGGACCCCAAGGCGCTCCAGGGCCAAACCAGAGATATATTTTCTCCAGCGTGTCCTGGGCCGACCCGGGGGCCTCCTGCCGGCAGGACATGCCTGAAACACCTCCCTGGGGAGGCGTCCAGGGAGCGTCCTAACAAGATGCCCGAACCACCTGAACTGGCTCCTCTCTACATGGAGGAGCAGCGGTTCTACTCCGAGTCTCTCCCGGATGTCCGAGCTCCTCACCCTATCCCTAAGGCTGAGCCCGGCCACCCTGCGGAGAAAACTCATTTCAGCCGCTTGTATCCGTGATCTCGTTCTTTCGGTTATTACCCAGAGCTTTCACCCATGGGGCCCGGCTGGGCCCAGCCCAAACCGGATACATGGGCTCATCCACCTGTGGACCCACCACCTGCAGGAGGAGCATGAAGGGTCCGGTGCATTGTGGATCAGATGGCAGACCAAGGCGGGAGCTTTGGCGGTCCAATCTCCGGACACAAAAACAAAATGGTCTGTTTTAATCAAAATGCTAAATAAATTCTCAGCAGGGGGGTAAAGGAACAGTTTTCTTTATATACTAGAACCTCTTTTAGTTTAACAGAAATAATCAGCCCCTCCACAGCACTGTTGGGTAAACAAAGAAATCAAGATCTCAGAAATTGAACTGCAAAGAACTTTTATTTCTCTTCAAATTGGAAACCTTTATCGAGGCGGTGGACTCTGAGCGAATCAGGCTTATCTGTCTGGAGCTGGTTGGAGGGAGAAGGCGGTCCTCTCTAATTCCGTATAGCCTGAAGGAACACAGTAAACATCCTGGGATCGGAGTTTGTGACGGGTGAGTTTGGGTGACATGGGAAGATAAATATGAGGGCAACAAGCCAAGAATTAATTCAATGGAGAACTCTGCATGTAGAAAGAGACAGCCATTTATGTAGACAGAGTGCAATGATGGGTAAGATGTTTACCTCCAGGTCTAAACTTTAGGGCCCAGTGATATCTGAAGAGACTGTGTGGACAGACACCCTCATTTATAAATGATCCCCAAAGTCTACAAGAGTCAGGAAGGTGGCAGCGACAGGTTGTTTTCTCATCAAACAGGACCTGTTTCTATAATCTAAATGTGGTCTCTGGTTTTCAAAAGATAGAAGTTCACATCAGTCACGATGCCCAAATACTTTAAGGACACAAGCTCAACAGAGGAACTTTATAAAAACAAAATACAGAACAGCAGCCATGTTCTTTCTGCTGGAAGCCTGAGTCTGGCTGCTCGTTGTAACTCGATCAGGTCAAATTCAGCTGTTTAAAAGTCTGTGGAACTGTGTGAGCACAACAGTAAACATCAGTATCATCAGCATATAAATGGGTGGATGCATTTGTGCCTTGTCCTATATTATAGAGTGTGGGTCCTTAAACCATCACGCATCCAAAAGGCCAGAAAAGAATCCGTTAATTAACACGCTGCAGCCCGTGATCACAGTTACAGTCTGAGCTGAGTGGCTCGTGATGAGTTTCACATCCTGTTGTGGGGCGCTGCGAAGGGGCGCTCATACAGCTGCAGACACACACACACACACACTAGCCTCGTTTCCACTATCGGAACTTCGGGGTAATTTCTGTGAGGGGGAAAGTGACCGGGACATTCCTGTGGCTCGGTCCTCTCAGCTGTTGTGTCTCCATTACAGCTCCACCTTTCTGGAACTTTTGTAAGACGTCAGCATCGACGTCACTGACAAGCGTAAAGGCGCCAACAGACGAGGAAGTGGAGAATAATAAATAGATCAACGATGGACGAAGAAGCGATGGTTGCAGCGTATTTCTCTGTTTTTATACATCGTGATGGAGTGCTGAACAGGAGGATGAGTAGACTTGATGATGAACTAATCCAACCTCGGAGACACGGTCATTTTGCAAGCTCCGACAACAACACACAGGTCATTTATCTCGGCGCAGTCTGCTTTCATTATTTTCCTTCATCCCACAACCAATCAGCACGAGTTAACCACATTTCCCTCTCCGGGAGTCTATCGGGCCGATCCGAGTACCTGATCAGGGACTCAGTTGGTCCCTGAAGACGGCCCTCTCGAAATGGCCCGCATAATGGAAACAGTCGCGCGCCGCAAAGTTCCGGTAAAATTACCCCGAAGTTCCGACAGTGGAAACGGGCCTACTGAAGATGTGTACCACAGATACTCTCTTGAATACTTGGATGAAATCATTCTGTGCACCCCTGGTTATGATGTCCCCAGGCTGACTCTCTTTACTTTGCATCAAGTGCTAAAATGAAGTTAGATCTTTAAGTTGCACCATTTGGTTGAGGAGCCTCTTAAAGGGTTTAGAAAGAGGAGGACAACATACATAGGGCCTGTCTGTTCATGGGGGACACTTTTAGGAAACTAATGATCAATAAAATAAGGACTATTTTATTTAGCCTGAAGTAAAGTTCATGTTTATCTTCTCCTTACAGAAGGTTGTGATTAGGTCAGAAATAAGACCTGAGGAGTCAGAGAGTCTCAGTCTGGCTCCAGACCAACGCTGCACAGCCGTTTGCTCTGACCTTTATCTGCTTCAGGCACTGAATATTCTGGTAAACAGAACTTGATGAATTTATTTGGTTTATTTTTTCAGAGGAGCTGATTGATCCGTGTGTTTGTGGGTCTGAATCAGAAGCGTCTGGATTTAATGAAGTCAGAACAGCAGCAGCAGCAGCGTGTGGTGTTTTTGATTCATGCATCTCATTCTAACTCATCTGGGTTTACTTAGTTAACTCCGTTTGTGTTGTGTTTTCTGTGTTGTGTGTGTTTCTCTTAGCTGCGTTGTTCAGCGTATTGTTGATGAGCTCCTCCTGGATGAAGGTTATCTGTAACACAACTCGTCAATGAAACATCTCATACTTAAAATATTCAGTCTGAACATAAAATATAGCAGCATAATGTTTTATTGTCCTAAAGATAAAGTGATATTTTAAGCTAAGGTGAAACCTGTGAAAATAGGATTTCTTTGTATAATTTTTCTGGGTTGTGGTCAAGAGGCGAGGAGACAAACGGTGAGTGGGGGATGTGCAGATGTCCTTCAGCAGCTGGATGTAAGAAAACCTTCTCAGCACTGAAAGATATCAGAAAGAAACAGGATGAATGAGCCTCTCTTCAGAGGCCAGTCAGGTCAAATCAAGCTTTATGTACGAAGCACATTTCATCCATAGCAACGCGGTGTGCTTCAAAAGTTAACGCCGCATTCTGGATTATTTCATCAAGAAAGCAGTTTTTTAATCCAGCGTCCAACGGCTCCTCCCCAAAACACCTCGACATGTGCGTGCACACACGGCGCACTTCCTCCTCTGTAAGCTGGGCATGAACTGTGCCTGTAAACCTGTAGCTTTAATCACTCCCAGTGTTCCCACTCTACCAGACTCTGATGAGTCCTCTCTGTCCCTGCTGCTTCTGATCCTTAGCTCTGTAGCAGAGAGCTGCTGCTGGACTCTGTAGCTGAACACAGAAATGACTCGGCCCTGGATGAACTTCTTGAACAAAATAAACGTGTATCCTTGGCAAGCCTTGTCATTCTGTGAGGAGAAAGGTTTAAAAATATAAATAAATCCGTCTTTAGACGGGGAATGGATACGTTTTTAGTAGAAATGAGCTCTGACTCCTCCATGAACAGCTGAGAGGCAAACAGAGAAACACACGGAGCGTCCTGTACGACAGCGCCCCCTACTGATACAGGTTTGCTCAAAGCGCATGCACGTTGACAGAATGATGACAATTGAACTTTATTGGCTGAAAAAGTTAAGCGGCCACGAATAATGCAAAGGGGTCTCTAGGAGGAAGGAGGGTCTTCATCAGAATGACATGTTGTGGAACTCAACCCATAGATCATAGTTTAGACCTGAAGTATCATTTAGAACACTTTGATACAGAGAAAAATGCTCCACATGTATGTAATGTTTGGTCAATCTTATTTACCTTTTTCTTGACATGTTTCGACCCACTGCTCAGGTCTTCATCAGAAGTGTCACTCAGTGCGTTTACATGCAGTATTGAAAACCGAATTATTGCCTTAAATCGACTTAAGTCGGTTTTTTCAACTGCATGTAAACACGTTAGTCCGGCTGAAGTGGAACTGGATCTAATGGAGCTAAAGCTCCCAGATAATGCGGTCGTAGCTCGACTTTCTCCTCCATGTAAACAGCTTAGCCGAGCTAATGCCGTCTGGGCGCTCCTCCTCCGGGAGTGACGACACCGCGGAAGTGGGAATACAAACAAATCAGTAGCGGTAAAAGACGATAGCAGCTAAAACAAACGGACAGCTTGTCAGCGCTGGGTACACGAAGACGCCCGATCAAATGCATGTCCGATAGAAGCGTTTAAAACAAGAGTTTTTAAACGCTAAGGAAACAACCGGCAGAAGACCGACAGGAAAGGGCGCATGGCGCCCCCTATCGTAGCGGAGTGGAGCGAACTTCATTTAAGAGTTCGGTTTTCTAACAGACGTGTAAACTAGGATAAAGGCTCCCAGTTTATTTTTTTTATTTTATTTATTTATTTATTTATTTTACCCCGTGTCCTGTCCGGCTGTGGAGCAAACAGAATAATGTCTGAGTGCCAAAAACAAGGTGAGAGGTTACAGCCACTGCTATAAAACTCCTCCTGATTTTTGTTTAAATATAACCCCCAAAATCTTTATTAGAATATTTTTATGGTTGATTGGACACGGAGCCTGAAAGTGAAGGGAAGGGTACAGAAAGAGGGATGGGGGAGAAAGTGAACAGAAAAAGAAGAGAACAAGAGACGTGAAGAGTCCACTTCTAGACCTGTAAATAAAGCACAAACAAACAAAACAGGAGAAAAGATACAACAGCAACAAACAGCATATGAATACACAACAGTTGTGATATTCTTCAAATGTATACGTATACACCAGTTCAAGAGAGTTCAGTGTCAACCCCAGCCCCAGTCAATGTGTCTGAAAACACCTGAGTCCGTCTTTATGTGAGCACCTTGTGATCACCTGTGTGTATACATGCGCGCTTGTTTATGTAAGGTTTCTCTATTGAAACATTCAATAATAAGTTCGAGGAGCCACAGACCCGCCCCCAAGGCCCACGGAGGACGCGGAGGAGGTCCAGGCCCCAGACGTCCAGAGGACACCCAGGGCACGGACACCCCAGGGAGACCGCCGTCAGGGCAGTCGCTAAACTCTCCCCCAGAGGGCGCAGAGGCTCACCCCACGTGGGCCCCCGGCAGTCGCCGCGCTAGAGCCCCTGGGGGGTCGCGGCTAGGAGCTCACAGGCACCACCTGCAGCCGGCCATCCAGGGTAGATCTAGCCGGAACCAGAGACCCGAGACCCAGGAGCGAACCGGCCCCAGCAGAGGCCCGACCACCCCCGGGGGCCCAGATCCCACCAGGCCGCCACAGGAAGAAGAGCAGGCAGACGCCCCCAGCACCCAGACCCCGAGACACCCCAGCACGCCACTGGAGAAAGGCACCACCAATGCCGAGGCGCAGCCAGGGAGGATAGTCTCTGCCGAGGAGGGCCTAGCATGTCACAGAGAGAGGGGGGGGGACGAAACCTGACAGAAAAACAGTCCCACACAGACACAATCACGCTCCCTCCCTCATGCGTGCACACACACATTCCTGCAAACATACCAAGACACACAATAGACGCTGTACACCCACTCTCGCTCCCCATGCACTCTCTATGTTCAGGACCAGGGACCAGCGCCCTAAGGGTGAAGCCGGCCCTGAGATCCAGAAGATGGTCCCTCCCTTAAAGAAGTGGGGATAAGCAGACCACCGCGCACCCCGCCGCAGCCGAGCAGCCCCCCACCGCAGACCCCGACCAGACGGCCCGCTCCACTCCAGGCCCCAGGCAGCGAGCAGAGAACAGGGGTGTGTGAAGACCCCAAGTCTCCCCCCACCTGCTCCAATGTGGTGTTGATGCGTGTTGTAGTAAGATGCTTTTAAAAAGAGTGGGGGGCGGCCCGCCATCCCCCGCCCTGGATCCTAAGTGTCTAAATG
>SSNR01000167.1:1127964-1166243 GCA_006937965.1 Callopanchax toddi | reverse complement strand
CAGGTCCAGATCAGGAGACATGCTGCTTCTGAAGGGGGACAAACTCGATCAGAAAAGTCCCACTGAGACATTAGAACGCTGTTACCTCTTAGAAAACTTTTACAGTGTTGCTGCTGCAGCATAAAAACCACAAAGTAAACAAACTACAGTTTAGGACAAGACTGCACAGCGCTAGTGGGGCTCAGGCTGTCCATAATCACTCATATACTGTTTAAGTGTATTTGTGGATTGCCAACAGCGCTGAGTCCCAGCTGAACTGAGCCGGTCTATTTCCTCATTCAGACCAAAGTTGAAGTCGCCCCCAATAACCAGTGAGCAGTCTGAGTGATCAGAGAGTGGAAAGAATGAGGGGTCATCAACATTTGGGCCGTATATACTGCCAATACATAGCTTTTTATTCTGAATAGCTACTTTTATTATTATAAATCTACCTTCTGGATCAGTAACTGTATCAAGTATTGAAAAATGGACATTTTTGTGTATTAAAATAGCTACTCCTCTCTGCCTCGAGTTATAGCAGGCAGAGAACACGCTGTTAAATTCAGGCGTCCTAAGATCCTCTATAGCTGCAGCATTCTTATGAATTTCTTGAAGCAAGACAACATCTGCCTTCAGCCGTTTAAGCTGGAGCGAACTTCATTTGAGAGTTCGGTTTTCTAACAGACGTGTAAACTAGGATAAAGGCTCCCAGTTTATTAACAGAAGATCGACCTAGACCGATCTAGCTCGACTTAGATGTGCATGTAAACGCACTGACTGATGGTTATGTGACGCGTCTTTATCAGCTGTTCGTCCGATGGGCGTGACCGACCCAGATCTGTCAGGTCTGCTGGGTCGGTCACGCCCACCTCCACCAGCTGGTTTCTGGAGAAGGGAATCCCAGGTGTGGGACAGCTGGTAGGCCCCCTCATCCCGGTTGACGGTCCACTTTTCCCGTTTCCTTATTTTGATTGCCTCCCTGATCCAACGTCTGTATCTGTTGTTTTCCGTGTGAATGATTTTCCCGTGCTCCCAGTCCATGATGTGGTTATTGCGCTTACAGTGGTCTGAGATGGCTGATTTTAGGTTTTCCTGTTCTGCTTGTTTCTTTATTGTTCTTGTGAACCTTTCTGTTGTTTCCTTCTCCTTTACATGCATCTGCAGGGCAACTCCAATGTGTGAATGTCATGTCGACCTTTATGTCTGCATTATTAAAAAATCTGTTCCATCTGTGAGTAGAACCTGCACAAAATGCATATAAGGACTGAATAAGGTCAAAAAGATGACTTGCATCTTGACACCCACCAGATTGAGAGAATGTGCAGCACCACTAGGGTCCTCATGAATCAATGCATTCTTCTTCTTCAAGTGAGCCTGCAGCCCGTTACACCGCCCAGACGTATTACATGCATTGTCATAAGCCTGACCTCTGCAGTTTGCAATATCCAGGTTTACACCGTCAAGCATCACCAGTACTGTATCAGCCAGACTCCCCAGTGTGGCTTTCAATTGGTTCAAATCCAACAAATCGCTCAACAACTTCCCTTCTTCACTCACAAATCTAAAAATGAATGTCAGCTGGTCGGTGTGTGACAGATCAGGTGTAGAGTCCACAATCACAGAAGTACTGTGCTTGTTGTATCTCTGCAGCTTTCGTAGCTTTGACTTTGTTGCCCATTACTCCTCGCATATGGTGGATGACAGACAGGACGTGCTGCCTCTGCCTTTCTGTCCATAATTGTTCATGTGCTCACTAAGAAACGGATCAAACTGAGAGATAAGTTCCAAAATGCCAAACTGTGTAGTGATCCAAGCAGTTCATCGTCACCACGGAAAGGCAGACCTCTTTCACCTAAAAACTACAGCTACAACCCGCCTGAGCACCCCCCACCAGGACTTCTTCTCAGCCTCCAGCTGTTGCTCTAGTTGAACTGGGTTTTCTTTGTTCCAAATAACATGCAGGGGAAACAAAAAATATTACCTGTGGTCGGTGAATATATGCTCCAGTCTCGAGAGACTTTTTCTCGATTTGTCAGCGAGCGCACTTTACCGCTCAAACCCTCATCACGGGTTGAAGCTGACATCTGGTTATGAAAAGCAGCTGCTCCACGATGGATAAGGACAGGTTTTCATTAACTGTCCCCCACAATGCTGGGTCACACCTGATGAACCCAGTCCGACCTGCCACAGCTAGCCTCTGGTTGTGATGTGTAGCTAACGTTAGCCTCCTCCGGATCCAGGTTTATAGGAACACCTCCATCCACAACGTTATCCTCCTCTTTTTCTTCCACACGTTTGACAAAAAACGTGTCAGTAGGTGGCACACTTCTTAGTAAACATGACTCCTCCTCTTTTCTCTTTCGTTTATAGAAACGACTTCTTTTACTCTCGCTTATTTTTGCTTTCCTAACGACTACTCCCACAGTCCGGCTAGCGCTGCGTTATATAGACGGAGGGGTAGGGGCGGGGCTTGTTACACGGTTTCCACATTTGTGCCTGACCAATTATGTAACTCTGTTTAAGAGCAAGTTGCAGGTTTTTTTTAATTCAGATAAAATGTCCAAACATACTGTTTGAAACATTTATGTAGGGTATTTAGTTTTACAATACATTTCTTAAAACAATGTTATAGTCCAAAGTGCTCCTTTCAGCAAAGCTTCTAAAAACGTTTTATATAAAAATCTCCAGTTGTGACGTAACTTAAGGGAGTTCTACAGCTAGGTGGCGCCAAATAGTATTGCAAAATGTATGATAATTATTGTCTTTGTAGGATATTTATCACTCTGTACAATCAATAATTCCATTAGTACGATAATTTGAGCCCTTAGTTGTGTGGAATTTGTGTAAGAGATGCTTGTTTTATTCATTGTGTTAGATTCTATAAAGGTTAGATTCTATAAAGCTAAAATACTTAAAAATCTCCAATCTGGCAACGCTATCTCCCGGCTGCCGGCTCGCTCTCAGCTGGCTCTCTGCTGCTCACCGTGAGAAGTTGGTAGGTTAGAGCGACTGTTTAATCGAGTCACTGTGTATTTATTTTTCTCAAAAATACTAAGTTATTGTGTTTGTGGAGGCTATAAATCGCTAGTCTGTCAGGCGGCGAGTCCACGAGAACGGGACTACTTTTACCTGCGTAGTGACTTACCAGTATGTTTTGGCGACGAAAAACCTGGACGGTCTTTGATCTCACCCAGGACTGGATGTGATGAAGTTCCACATGAATACCGAAGAAAAACATCCAGTGCGACTCTAAACAGGCGGTTCAATTCCTTTAACTTCCCCTGGACCGCTGTTAGCAGCAGCTAAGCTAACAGGAGCTAACTGCCTGGGGCAGACGGCGCCAAACGCAGGAGTAAGGAGGGAGTCAGACCAGACCGGATCAGAGGCTCAGCAAACAAGAGCTGTGTATTGTAAGATTTGTTGTCTAATATCTGATAATTACCAACTTACTGTATTTATTAAGTTATTGTAAACATTTAAAGATGTATCTGTGTATTTTTATCTTAGAAGGCCACTCCCCTCCTCCAGCTACATCACTTCCAGTTTTGGGGGAAAACGGAAATTTCTCACAAAAATGACTCCAAAACTTTAAATAAGTTTAATATTTGTGCAAATTTTTATTCAGAAAAAGTTCCTAATAAATTTCTCTAAACATTTGTTTAAGGGGGTCTCTAACCTGAAACTTGCTCTTGAAGGTTTAAAAAATATCAATGTGGATCTTATTGGTTATCCCTGGAGCAGAGGTTGTGCTACACTTTTTTACTGTCCTCATTTTGACTGACAGGGTAAAAAAATCCAGTCATAATCTATTTTTATCTTACAGAAGCTATTGCATTCACCTTATACGGTTCACGTGGGCCCCTAGTGGGCGTGGGCCCCTAGTGCGCCCCTAGTGGGCGTGGGCCCCTAGTGGGTGTGGGCCTCTAGTGGGCATGGGCCCCTAGTGCGCCCCTAGTGGGCGTGGGCCCCTAGTGAGCCCCTAGTCGGTGTGGGCCCCTAGTGCGCCCCTAGTGCGTCCCTAGTCGGTGTGGGCCCCTAGTGGGCATGGGCTCCTAGTGCACCCCTAGTGCGTCCCTAGTCAGTGTGGGCCCGTAGTGGGCATGGGCCCCTAGTGAGCCCCTAGTCGGTGTGGGCCCCTAGTGGGCGTGGGCCCCTAGTGAGCCCCTAGTCGGTGTGGGCCCCTAGTGGGCATGGGCCCCTAGTGCGTCCCTAGTGGGTGTGGGCCCCTAGTGGGCATGGGCCCCTAGTGCGCCCCTAGTGGGCGTGGGCCCCTAGTGAGCCCCTAGTCGGTGTGGGCCCCTAGTGGGCGTGGGCCCCTAGTGTGCCCCTAGTGGGCATGGGCCCCTAGTGCGCCCCTAGTGGGCGTGGGCCCCTAGTGCGCCCCTAGTGGGCGTGCGCCCCTAGTGGGTGTGGGCCCCTAGTGGGCATGGGCCCCTAGTGGGCGTGCGCCCCTAGTGGGTGTGGGCCCCTAGTGGGCATGGGCCCCTAGTGCGCCCCTAGTGGGTGTGGGCCCCTAGTGCGCCCCTTGTGAACGTGGGTCCCTAGTGCGCCCCTAGTAGGTGTGGCTCCCTAGTAGCCGTGCGCCCCTAGTGGGCGTGGGCCCCTAGTAGGCATGCACCCCTACTGGGCGTAGGCCCCTAGTAGGCGTGCGCCCCTAGTGGGCATGGGCCCCTAGTGTGCGTGGGTCCCTAGTGCGCCCCTAGTGGGCGTGGGCCCCTAGTGAGCGTGGCTCCCTAGTAGCCGTGCGCCCCTAGTGGGCGTGGGCCCCTAGTAGGCGTGCGCCCCTACTGGGCGTGGGCCCCTAGTAGGCGTGCGCCCCTACTGGGCGTGGGCCCCTAGTAGGCGTGCGCCCCTAGTGGGCGTGGGCCCCTAGTAGGCGTGCGCCCCTAGTAGGCGTGCGCCCCTAGTGGGTGTGGGCCCCTAGTGCGCCCCTGGTCAGCGTGGGCCCCTAGTGGGTGTGGGCCCCTAGTGCGCCCCTGGTCAGCGTGGGCCCCTAGTGCGCCCCTAGTGGGTGTGGGCCCCTAGGGCACCCCTAGTCGGCGTGGACCGCTAGTGGGCCCCTAGTGAACGTGGGTCCCTAGTGCGCCCCTAGTGGGTGTGGGCCCCTAGTGAGCGTGGCTCCCTAGTAGCCGTGCACCCCTAGTGGGCATGGGCCCCTAGTAGGCGTGCGCCCCTAGTGGGCGTGGGCCCCTAGTAGGCGTGCGCCCCTAGTGGGCGTGCGCCCCTAGTGCGCCCCTGGTCAGCGTGGGCCCCTAGTGCGCCCCTAGTGGGTGTGGGCCCCTAGTGCGCCCCTGGTCAGCGTGGGCCCCTAGGGCACCCCTAGTGGGCGTGGACCGCTAGTGGGCCCCTAGTGAACGTGGGTCCCTAGTGCGCCCCTAGTGGGCGTGGGCCCCTAGTGAGTGTGGCTACCTAGTGCGCCCCTAGTGAGCGTGGCCCCCTATTGGGCGTGGGCCCCTAGTGCGCCTCTAGTGGGCGTGGGCCCCTAGTGCGCCCCTGGTGGGCGTGGGCCCCTAGTGCGCCGCTGGTGGGCGTGCGCCCCTAGTGGGCATGGGCCCCTAGTGCGCCGCTGGTGGGCGTGCGCCCCTAGTGGGCATGGGCCCCTAGTGCGCCGCTGGTGGGCGTGCGCCCCTAGTGGGCGTGGGCCCCTAGTGCGCCCCTGGTGGGCGTGCGCCCCTAGTGCGCCTGTGGTGGGCGTGCGCCCCTAGTGCGCCGCTGGTGGGCGTGCGCCCCTGGTGGGCGTGCGCCCCTAGTGCGCCCCTGGTGGGCGTGCGCCCCTAGTGGGCGTGGGCCCCTAGTGCGCCCCTGGTGGGCGTGCGCCCCTAGTGCGCCTGTGGTGGGCGTGGGCCCCTAGTGCGCCGCTGGTGGGCGTGCGCCCCTGGTGGGCGTGCGCCCCTGGTGGGCGTGCGCCCCTGGTGGGCGTGCGCCCCTAGTGCGCCCCTGGTGGGCGTGCGCCCCTGGTGGGCGTGCGCCCCTAGTGCCCATTGAATAATCCGGCCTTGGGCATTCCATCCATACTAGTAAAAATCTGACAAGTCAATGTGTCTGAAAACACGTGAGCACATGCTTGTTTGAGCACTGCGTGAGCGCCTGTGTGCGTATTTGTATATTTAAGGTTTGTTCGTGGGAGTGTTCTATAGTGAAAGTGAGAGGCCACAGACCCAGCCCCTAAGACCCATGGAAGTCATGAAGGAGACCTGAGCCCCAGAGGCCACACGGAGCAGACCAGGAAGACCACCAGCAGCAACAAGACTGCGTGCTTCTCCTCCACAGCTCAGAAACGTGCTCGAGGATCATTCCAGCTACGATTATTTGCAACATTTGAAACGCAGCTTTAAGGCAGTGAGGCGTTCAGGGAGCCTCAGGGAACAGAGCTTCAAAAGATAGCCTGGGTTACACTGACAGTCAGCTAAACTTTATTCTCAAGGCCAAGAAACTAAAGAGCAACCAACCAATCAGTTCCAGGGAATGTGATGCTTCTCCATCATTAACACAACCGTACACGTTCTTATAGTTCTCATATCAAAGATTCACCTTTACTTTACTAATAATAGCTTGTTCTTTTCAATTGTGTTGATGTTGTATTGTTCAAGTATTTTCTTTTTTTTTTTTTGTATGACATAAAAGAACTTTTTGTGGAGAATAAGAACTTGTAGATTTTGGCCTCTAAAAGACAAAGAGACCCATCTGATCTGTGTGGATTTTACTCAGGTTAACGCTTCAAGAATTTCAGCTCTTTGACTTCATGGTGATAAAACCTTGACCGCTGCTTCATGCTAGACTACAGCTACCTCTATTGATTGGTGCTATCTCTTTAAGCTGCCGTGCAATGAATAACAACATCTTTCAAACAAAAGGCGACATTTTATAATCAGAGCATCAGTCAAGGTGCAGAAGATCTTCAGTAATTAAACAGCCAATGGGCTTTTCTCAGACGGTTCCCTAGAGGGCCGTTTCTCTGACGCTATTTGAACGTGTGTTTAAACATTTTAGAATTCTATAAGATGTTTACTGCAAGGTTAAAAATAACCATCAGTAGCTACGGGTCCTACAAGCCGAGGAGAAGCACCCCCACTGTCTCTGCTGTGTCTTATCACGCTCTTTCCCTGATCTTTGTCTCCGGTTGTTGCCATAGTGACACACAAGTCCCACGAGACATTGCCAGTTAGCAATAAATTGACTTGCCACACAAGTACACATTGCTGCAGACACACTCACACGCTCACCTTCAAACACTTGCACTGCAAAGCCTATTAGGCAGCAGCTTTTTACAACATGTTGTTGGTTTGTGAAACAAGAGGAGACGTTTTAGTGTTTCCAGGAGAAAAGTCAAACCTCTCCTCCTGAAACTGTGTTCGGTGCTTCAGGGCTTTGATTACAGTAGTGACAAAGTTTTAAGAATGCTTTTGAGCTGTTTGATAGAAGCGTCTATAGTCAGGGACAGTTATGTCCTAGAAGCCTGCTGCCCTGTTAAAATCATCTCGTTTTACAGTCTAAAGGCTGGTTTATACGTCTCCGACAGCACGTTTGCTCTCACACGTATTGACGGAGACGTTTTTGATTTTTACTTCTCCGTCAGTGTTGTGAAGCAGTTCTCCACCAGGACAGCAGAGGGCGCATAACTTTTCTGCAGTAATGCCTCGGTCGACCAACGTTTGTTTACTTCAGCTCAGTAATGGCCGACAGAGAGCGAATTCTGACTGAGTTTGAACAGATTGATCTGGAGGAACAAACAGTGTTGTTAAAAATAATGAAACAGGAGTGAGGAGACAGCGGCGTCTGCTGAATGTCCGTCCGTCCGTTCAGTGAGGACGAGGCAGACGACGAGCGAATACGTAGCTCTTGTTTAACCCTTTAGGGACACTGATGGATGATAGAAATGTTCGTACTTCGTCTGCCAGACGTTTCTCGAACTGAACCATATCTAGTTCTGCAAGATTCTACTATTACTACTCTATTGATGCAGCATCAAGCTGGAAATGATCACGGGGTGTTGAGCCGACCAATCACAGGCATGCGTTGTCCGTTGCTTTCGACGCATAGTTAGAATTTTGGGCCCGTCTCCGTCAGCCTCTATGAGCATGTCGTAGAGAGCTTGCGTCGACGCATAATGACGTTGCGTCAGTCCATCCTGACGCAGAAGTATAAATCAGGCTTAAGTCAGCGGTTCCCAAACTTTTTTTGCCGCGCCCCCCCCTCTATGTCCCAGCCGTGGTCGCACACCCCCAATCCCCAGATGGAGACCTTTCACATTTGAACAAATTCCTGGTACCTACGAATCATTAATGTTACAACTTTTTGATACTTTTGAGTGTTTAATAATTAAATAATATGTAACTGAGGGTTACTGTGAGAGTCGCGCGTCCTACGGTCAGTAAACGCCCCTCGTATTTCCATGTGATGCTCTTACCTTGTAAAGACGGCGGGTGTGTATGGGGGAGTGCTGATCAAATGTGTGGAAGTGAGCAGGAGGTTACTACACTGGATTAAGCTGACGGTTCTCTTAACTAACTGCTTAGTGTTTTTAAATTAACACCCAGCTCCGTTAGCCATTAGCTCATCGGCGGCAGAAAGTAGCGCTGTGTGGCAGGATGGAGTAAAATGACTCCATCAGGTGTGTTGATAATCAGCAGCAGGTGCACCATATAAAGCCAGTCAGCTGAGCAGACTGCAGGACTGACTGAGCTTGCCCTGTCTTGGAACTAAAATTGTCGTCTGACAGGTACGGACCGGCTCCCCCCTGCAGCGGCCGCTGTAGGAAAGGGGAGGGTGTTGTATCGTCGTCCCAGCGAGACCGCTCTAGTGACGGCGAGACCGCTCCTCTCAGGCTCGACTGGTGGAAGGATGATTAATCCCCCACCCAGGAGCGGTGGAAGAAGGTCCACTCCTCAAAGCTGCTCCAAGACGCTCTGCCTCCTGCGTGGCGTATAGTTTGGCCTGGTGCTCGCTCTTCAGACTGGGAGTGAGGAGCCTGGTGAAGAACTCTGATCCGCCGCGGTAGGAGGACCCAAATCGAGCAAGGAGCTGGCAGGAGCACCCCATTGCAAAAATGGATAGCAAGGGCTCCTGAGGACTGCCCGGGGTGGAATGGGGTTTTAGTAATCATGGTGTCATTGTTAATGATTTTGAACTCTGTGTTGTATGTCCTGCAGTGGGGCTTCCAGTGGGAGTGGTCCCGGGCCTCCTGCAGCAGTGGTACCTCCTTGGTGTGGTTTGTGTGTCCTTGTCTTTGTGGTTCGTTGCACTGTGTGTTGTGTGTTGTACGGGTGACCTGGTGGTGGTGGAGGTGCCGCTGCTTCAGCTGGCCCTGGCCCACTGGTAAGTCCCCGCTGCAGCAGCTTTAATTCATATTTTAGCCTAGTTTAATTCATTTTAATTAGTTTTAGTTTAGTCTTTTAATTGTTTTAATAAAGGTTTTAATTATGTTTTATGTTAATAAATATGTTAAAATGGATGGAAACCATGGCTTCTAACTTCTTATTAAACCATGAACCCACGTGCTTTTACTGTAATGAGAGCTTTTAAGTATTTCCTGGGGTGAAATTCCCCAGGTGGCGTTGTGTAAAGGTATTGCCGTGCTCTCTAGCGCCCTCCCCTGGTCACAGCTGCATCTTTAGTAAAAACAACAGAAACAAAGAAAGCGACTCCCCATGGAGTTGATTAAATCAGGACACACATGGAATCAATCAGCAGAGTTGTTACAAGCTGTCAAGAAGGATTCTTTGAATAAATAATATCCATTTGAGAGGTAAACAGTCCAGCAGCTCCTCGCAACTTTGCCCCGGAACTAATAGTGAAAGTTATCGTCGCCTTCAAAATAAAGGTCTGCTAAAGAGTTCACATGATTGACAGAAAAAAGACTCAGAGTTCATCTAAATATTGTTCCACAGCTCCACACAGTAATGGTCTACATGTTCATTTACACATTTTTACTGAGTGGGGGAAAAACACTGTAAATGTGTCATTATTTAAAATTTCCGCCATTTCATCAGAAGTCCAGCCCTTGGATTTCTTATGGATTTCTTTGAGAGAAGCGGATTGGTTGCTGCCCTTCTTGACACCAAGTCTTCTCACTGTGCTGCAGATGAGCTCACACAGCTGCAGGTCTCTGGTGGAGCCCTGGTCCCACAGAGGATCAGGTTTAGGAGATGGTCCTGGTGCTCCAGATGTTCCTGAGTGCCTGAAGCCTTCTTCATAACTTCAGCAGAAATAGGACCTTTTTTTGGAGTTTAGTTCATTTTCATAAGGACTTTAAAATGATTAATTACAACATTGATAGAATCCTGAGATGTGTTGTTATAAACGAGACTCACTGGAGTCTTTGAGACTTCATCATTTCTCCTTCTGTCTTAACGTTCTGTATCATGACGGTGGAACCAGCAGGGAACTTAAAGCTACAGCAGAGAAATGCTGCTGACGCTCAGAGTCAGGATCAACAACGAGGGAGTGAATCTGCTCCCTCAGCTCCGCTTACACCCACACACACACACACACACACACACACAAACACAAACATAAATTGCCGTCTCAGCTCTCACCTACAGATGTCAGGAAAAGAGAGGGATTCCCTGCTGCACACTGCTCAGTCGCAGCCTACCGGTACTGAGAATGATGTCTGTCCACAACGCTGAACATGATCTATGATCTATCTTTCTGCATTGGTGGGTTTTTGTTAGATTAGGTCTGAAACTATTCATCAGATTACAAAACATCTGTGAGACAAAATGAGTCAAATCAAGGCTTCGTTTAGGTGACTTGCTCACGGGGACGGGGGGGGTTACTACATGTGTTGAAGGCTGACTGTCTGTGGACATCAGGACAGCAGCTTTTCAATCCAAAGAGCTTCAGACCACAAACATGTCCACATGTCCAGACTCAGGTCCAGATCAGGAGACATGCTGCTTCTGAAGGGGGACAAACTCGATCAGAAAAGTCCCACTGAGACATTAGAACGCTGTTACCTCTTAGAAAACTTTTACAGTGTTGCTGCTGCAGCATAAAAACCACAAAGTAAACAAACTACAGTTTAGGACAAGACTGCACAGCGCTAGTGGGGCTCAGGCTGGGGGGGGGGGGGGGGGCGGTCCCTCTCTCCTTTCATACACCACGTTCATAACCACTTCCAGGGACAAATCTAACACACACAGCCTATAGACACATACAAACTTACTTAAACACACATATACACCCAAAGAAGCTGCACACAAATACAGAAGATTATGATTAACGTTGTTCTGTTCTGCTCTCTCTCTCTCTCTCTCTCTCTCTCTCTCTCTGTTGTTTGTCTCTGTTTTTCTCTGCCGGTCCACTCTATCGCCCCTGGGAGGTGGTCTGTTATGCTTCAACTCTCATAAAGGTAATTGTACAACAGGAGGAGTACCAACACCTCTCCTGCTGTAGAGTCCAGCTGCTCTGTCCTGGTCTGGAGTTCAGACCAATCAGGACCACTCTGTTAAACACGGATTCAGATGGTTGGTAACAGGTAACGTGGAGTTCCAGTCACTCAGTCAACCTTTACATACTGTACATGTACATAACATTACACATGACTGATGAGACACAAAGAACAATAAATTAGATATAAACAAAGAAAGGTCAAAGCATAGGCGGCTCCAGGGGGAGCTAGGGGGCGCTATAGCTCCCCCTGGATTAGTCATTGCACCCCCAAGAAAATATTAGAATTTTAAAAAATCCTAACTTGTGATTTTGGTAATATTTGACGTACAGACCAGTTAGTCTAGTCTTCTAGTCTTCAGTTATCCTGTGTTTATGGTTCATAGTCTAGTCTTCTAGTCTTCAGTTATCCTGTGTTTATGGTTCATAGTCTGGTCTTCTAGTCTTATCCTGTGTTTATGGTTCATAGTCTAGTCTTCTAGTCTTCAGTTATCCTGTGTTTATGGGTCATAGTCTAGTCTTCTAGTCTTCAGTTATCCTGTGTTTATGGTTCATAGTCTAGTCTTCTAGTCTTCAGTTATCCTGTGTTTATGGTTCATAGTCTGGTCTTCTAGTCTTCAGTTATCCTGTGTTTATGGTTCATAGTCTAGTCTTCTAGTCTTCAGTTATCCTGTGTTTATGGTTCATAGTCTAGTCTTCTAGTCTTCAGTTATCCTGTGTTTATGGTTCATAGTCTGGTCTTCTAGTCTTCAGTTATCCTGTGTTTATGGGTCATAGTCTAGTCTTCTAGTCTTCAGTTATCCTGTGTTTATGGTTCATAGTCTGGTCTTCTAGTCTTCAGTTATCCTGTGTTTATGGTTCATAGTCTAGTCTTCTAGTCTTCAGTTATCCTGTGTTTATGGTTCATCGTCTAGTCTTCTAGTCTTCAGTTATCCTGTGTTTATACCTCTAGTTCTCTGTATTTTAGTTTCTGTGTTGTCTTTAATGATTTAGTCTCTGTCTTTAACGTTAGTCAGTCTGTGTTTTGGTAGTTCTGTTTTTACTTTCTCCTCTGTGTTTCAGGTGTCTTGTCTTGTGATTGTCCACACCTGCCTCTCGTTCTCCCTTGATTGCTCCCCTTAGTATTTAAACCCTCCTGTGTCTTGTCCTCCCTGCTGAAAAAACCAGCATAGACCAGCATATGTTGTGTTTTGGTGCTGGTATGCTGGTCCATAGTGATCCATTAGTTCATCCAGCATAGACCAGCAAAGACCAGCAAACAAATCATGATGGTCTTGATTTATATGCTGGTCAATGCTGGTCTATGCTGGTTGAACTAATGGATCACTATGGACCAGCATACCAGCACCAAAACATGTAACATGTAATACCAGGGTATTAAAACCACAGCCACAGGCTGAGGGTTAACATACAGAGTAAGTAGAGGAAGGTATGAATGGTTGTGCTGATTGTAAACATGAATGTAACGTGCAAAATTATTAAATCACATGGAGTTTTTCTAATATGTGGTGAGGATTGAATGTGTTGTGGAGCAGAGGTCTCCACCGCTGCTCCTCAAGTCTCATTGTCCTGCAGGTTTTTCTGCTCCGACACCTGATTTAGAAGAACAAGTCAGGAACGGGTTTCTGTAGAACTTGATGACGTGCTGAGCAGGTCGTTCAGTCATTTGAATCAGGTGTGTTGGAGCAGGGAAACCTGGAAAACCTGCAGGACAGTGGGCCTGAGGGTTGTAGAGAACAGAAGAGTCACATGATCACTTATGGAGCCGCCACTGGGTCAAAGGACTGATAACAGGAATAACCAGAACACTTTTTGCTGGACTGAGATTTTAAAAAATGGGTCTTAAAATCATTAGTGTTAGTATTCATCCTGCTTCACACTGCAGGATTATTAAGGCTTTTCCCCTGATCCTCTCCTCCTGACCATCTTAACAGACCCCCTGATCACCGTCGTGGTTTTAAACGTTATCAGGTCATCCTGTCCTGTGTGGTGAGTTAAGAGTCCTCTGGTCTGCTTGGAAGGACATCAGGACCCCTCTGATCACAGTGTGTGGTGTCCCCCCCCCCCCCAAGGAATGTGACCTGTAGCCAATCAGAGAGCGAGGTGAGACGACACAAGCTGCATAGTCAAGTCAACACCCATGATTTTTCAAGTAGTGCTCGCTGCAGAACCAGAAGGCGGAGCTGCACCAGGTTCAGCCCCGCCCATTCAACCAGAGTCAGCCCCGCCCCGCTGTTTTTTAAAAATAACTTTATTGCAAAAGAGTGAATTTACATGAAAATAACTGAATATCTGCCTGTTTCTCCTTCTGTTTCCCCTTTTTTTCAGGATAAAACATCTCCTCAACATCGATGAAATATCTCGGGGTTTCAGTCATGTTCTGGTAACAGGATTAGTTTGTGAATGAGAAACGTTTTCTGTCATACGGACTACAAAGAGAGACAGTGAGCCTAACACGTTAGCCGCTGATAGCGGCTGTTAGCTATCAGCGGCTCCTGGTGGGGGCCAAAGCACTGGCGCTTCGCGGACTCGCAGCACGTAGCTCTGCAGACCCAGCGTAGCATTAGCCGCTGATAGCAGCTGTTAGCTTAGCCCTTGGGCTCTGTGGCTTAACCTGGCGGGGCCCAAAGCACCGGGGAAACCCTGAGCGCTTCGCGGACCCGCAGCACAAAGCTGCGCCGGACCAGGAGCACCGTACGAAGCTCCGCGGACACGCTCGCAGCATTACCCGACAACGAGGTGTTGCATCTCCGCCGGACTTTGTGCTCTGGATCCAGCAGAGATGCAACACCTGGTTCTCGGATCTAACAGCCCAGTGGAATAGTCCAATATAACCAGGTCAATCACAGGGGAGGTGTGGGAGCTGACTCTGATGGAATGGCCGGGTCTGATTGGTTGAATGGCCGGGGCTGAACCTGGTGCAGCTCCGCCTTCTGGTTCTGCAGCAAGCAGCCTCTCTGATTTTTTATCACCGTGTTTTTTAAATCATTTCGTCGACAAACTGAAAACCTTGTCAGGTGAACCGGCCCTGACCTTTCACTACGAGGAGTTCAGACGGACTGATGACCGGTGGAGTCGGGAACAGCTGCTGTGTACGTTTACATCCAGAGACTCAAGGAATCAAAGATTATTCAGTAGATTACTAAAATATTCAACAGTTTCAGGTTAACTCTACATCAGACATGGACTTTTTGCTCATTCCTCCTGAAGAAGCTTACTTTTATTTTTATAAAATGACTAGTTTCCCTTTTCTTGACTTCCTACTGAGGATGAAACGCTTGTTTCCTGTGAACGTCTGGTGTGTGCTCTAATGTTTCTTTGTTCATGTGATTGATGTTTTCATTATATTTGACAGAAATGATGAGAATGTTGTCAGGTTTCTGTCATCTTTGTTTTATTTCAACTAAAACCATTTTGACTGGAGAACACAGAGAACATTGATCTCAGCAGGCTGTCAGTCTGGTGTTTGACTCATCACTTATGGTCACTGTTGACTCAAAGTTGGTTTTGTGATTCTGGAACTTTCTGAACAAGTCTAATCATCTTTGAACTGGAGGAAATGTAAACCAGTGATGTGCGGCTAACTGGTGAGTTTTACGTGACGGTCGTATTTTTACTGATTATATTTACATACATGTACAGGTCAGATATCAGCGTCTGGACAAACAAGTATAAATAATGGACCTGAACATCACATGGTTTTATGACATTAGAGAAGTCTGTGACCCCCTACGACCTCTCTGACCTGTTAGCTGGTCTCTAGAAGTCCTCCTGTCCTCCACTGTAGTTTGAACTGGTTCCCTGTATAAAGACACCTGTCCACACTCAACCAGTCAGACTCCACCCTCATCACCATGGAGACCAGAGAGCTGTCTGATGACACCAGGGACTAAACTGTAGATCTACACAAGGCGGGGATGAGCTACAGGACACCAGGCTAACAGCTGGGTGGGACACTGTTAGTGTCCCTCAGACTGGAGCTCCATGAAGACCTGGTCCAGGACCTGAAGGGTCAGTCCAGAACTACAGGACAGGACCTGGTCCAGGACCTGAAGGATCACCATAGTAACACACTACACCATCATGGATTAAAGTCCTTCAGTAGGTCTTCCTGCTGAAGCCAGGACATGTCCAGGTCCATCTGAAGTTCACCAGAGACCATCTGATGGTCCAGAGGAGGTCTGGGAGACGGTCAGGAGGTCAGAGGAGACCTAGACAGTAGAAACTCTCCTTGCTGTGTCCTGACATTTATGAGTCATTATTTCTCATGTGTAGGACCATATGGAGACACTGATTCTTCGAGGAGCTCATTCTGAGCTCGTGACATGTTTAAATGTGGAAAATACCATTAGAGTTCCCACAGTAGTGAAGACATGTCAAGTAGCGTGACAGACGTGTGCGTCTCATTATACAGAGAAGCTGTCCCTGCGTATGGGACGGGCTAAAACTGTCCTGTTAGAGGACAATAATATGAATGGAAATTGTAGAAAAACAGATCATTCTTTACAGCACAAGGAGATGCTGCACCGTTACAAAGAGTTTCTAAATCGGAGATTCACTGATGTTTTTACCCCCACCACTACCTTCTTCCTCTGACACGACTTCTCTAACGCGTTGATCCTCCTCATCTATTCTTCATCCACATTCCCTGTAAACGACTGTGTGTGTGTGTGTGTGTGTGTTTCCACGGGGCCCTGGGATGGACTGCTGACCTGTCCAGGATGTATCCTGCCTCTTTACCCCAGTGGAAGCTGCTCGTGTGAAAACCAGAAACATTTAGTTTGTTTATGAGGAAACTCTGAGGCTCATGATCTACTAACACATCCTGATATTTGGGACTATTTAAAACATCTGAGCTGCAGCGTTCAGGCTAAATGATGTTAGTGGACCAATATTAATCATGTCCTGCAACTGAGCAGCAAAGCCTGCTGGGAGTTGTTTTCTGTCTCTAAGCAACAGTTCTTCTTCCTCTGTGTAAACTGGCTGCAGTTATTCTCTAAGTTACCCAGAAACAGTGGTGTAGATTCTTCAGGATTAGCCGGTCAGTGAAGGAGAGCCGTCGTTGGACAGTTCTGATCGAAGGGAGCTGTGTTTTTGTCTTTGTCGTCTGAGTTTTGTTTCTGATCTCTGATGACCCAGTGGGACTCTGGTGTCCGTACGAGGACGTGGTCGTAGTGATGGCGTTTTCTACTGAACAAAATAACCCAATCCGTGAATGTTTTACTAACGTGTGAAATCAATCAGTGACATATGGAGCTAATTAAATGATAAACCTAGAAACTGAATGTGCACTTTTAAGGATGAACAGATTAGTTTTTAAATAATGGATGGGTGACTTTTTAAGGGTCAACAGGCTCATTCTGAAGCAGCTCTGGCCTGAGGACTACTTCCTGTTTAGAGACACAAAGTGATGTCACTGGTAGGTGTGGTCCTTACTCTATATAACTAATAGCATGCTACTTAAAAATGACCAAAATATCCTCATAAGACAAACAATAAGGAGAAATTACAGCCAAAAAATAAAAAATCTACTAAGTTTATGGGCCAACCAGAACTTGACCTGCAGGACTCGAGGACAGGATGGTCCCTAGAACAGACTACATGAGATGAAGCAGACTTACCTACCTGAGGAAGCAATGAGAGTGGCTGCTTAGACAACCATGTAGGTGATCAAGAAAAAACAAGGGGCAGCAAAAAAACTGGCAACCTGCTAAAATACACAGGTAGGTTCTACTCCCCAGGAAAGAGGCTGACTGCTCTATTCACATGGGTACTTTATTAGTCACCATATAATAATATGGTGACTAACATTACATAAAGAGTGCTTCTTTACATCACACTGTAAGTGTGTGTCCACAGAGACTGGTTTGAGACGTGTCCTCGTCTTACTGACATACAGACACACGTTTTCCCTCTCTCTGCTGTCCGAACCCAACCCAGCCCAACCCACATCTTAGGGGGTCAAATTGACCCCAAATGAATAGAAAACTCCATAGAGCCAAAAATTAGGACAGTGCAGGGGTTAACTCAGACCGAGCCATTGGTCCAGTTGGACTTGGGCTGAAATTGAGAACTCTAATTAGTAGGTTCAGGCGCCTCCTGAATTCGTCCCAAGCGACATGATGGCAGCATAACGCCATTGAGACTGCAGACCAACAGTCATTGAGATTCTTCAGTCTGAACAGAACAGTGTTGGGGATGTCTGAGGGGCCGGAGACATCCCAAAGCCAGAACTTAGACCTCTAACATTTAGTTTAAAACCTAAACTTCACAAAACTACCTGACACAAACCTCTGTGAGAAGTGCTACTAGTTCTACAACAGCTGGTAAAATCACATCACCAACTTTCTATGTAAATATACATGTATTTATAGAAATGGTGCTTTTACCACTTCCTGATTAACCCTAACCCAACAGAGCTCATTGGACCCTTAAGGACTTTAGAAAATCTTCTGTAACCAACGCCGTCAGGATGTTCAGCAACAATCAAGTTGTGAAGGTCTTGAGAATCTCTTTGGTTTTACCCATCATGAGATGTTTGTGTGACACCTTGGTAAGGAGACCCTTTTTTCTAAGCCAGGGATTCCCAAACTGTGGTGCACCACTAGGGGGCGCAAGATGAAAACTGCAATGGCGGAAATTTTAAATAATGACACATTTACAGTGTTTTTCCCCACTCAGTAAAAATGTGTAAATAAACATGTTGTGTGGCGCTGTGGGACAATATCTGGATGAACTCCGAGTCTTTTTTCTGTCAATCATGTGAACTCTTTAGCAGACCTTTATTTTGAAGGCGACAATAACTTTTACTATTAGTTCCGGGGCAATGTTGCGAGGATCTGCTGGACTGTTTACCTCGTCAAATGGATATTATTTATTCAAAGAATCCTTCTTGGCAGCTTGTAACAACTCTGCTGATTGATTCCATGTGTGTCCTGATTTAATCAACTCCATGGGGAGTCGTTTTCTTTGTTTCTGTTGTTTTTACTAAAGATGCAGCGCTACTTTCTGCCGCCGATGAGCTAATGGCTAACGGACCTGGGTGTTAATTTAAAAACACTAAGCAGTTAGTTAAGAGAACCGTCAGCTTAATCCAGTGTAGTAACCTCCTGCTCACTTCCACACATTTGATCAGCACCCCCCATACACACCCGCCGTCTTAATACGAGGGGCATTTACTGACCGTAGGACGCGCGACTCTCACAGTAATCCTCGGTTACATATGATTTAATTATTAAACACTCAAAAGTATCGAAAATTTGTAACATTAATGATTCGTAGGTACCAGGAATTTGTTCAAATGTCAAAGGTCTCCATCTGGGGATTGGGGGTGCGCGACCACGGCACATAGAAGGGGGTGCGCGGCAAAAAAAGTTTGGGAACTGCTGCTCTAGGCCATCAGTGGGAGTGAAGTACACTCAAAAAACAGATTCAGGTCATTCTTTCAAAGAATATATATACATTTTGTCAGTTGTCCATAAATAAAATTAATAAACACCAAATTAATTAGATTTTCTTTGTATGGACTAAAAATTCTTCTAAACCATCAGAGGCTGATTCTGAACACAAAATAAATGAGTTTGTTTGGCACTGGGGGGAGGAGGAGCACACTTTTGCACATTCACATTTGTACACAAAGAAAAAATTCAATTAAGCTGAAAGACTTTTTATTTCACTCCATGTAAATGTAGCACTTAGCTTTACAATAATTATTATTTGTCTGGTGAACCTAAAATATTTTCTTTCAAAATGGGATTTGTTACAATATCACAAAACTATTGAGTTGCACAACGGTCCACCCTCTTTGAACACGTTGCGCTCTCATGGCCTCCAAAGTCCTTATCCAACGTCTGTATCACACAGAAGACAACAGATACAGACATCGGATAAGAGAGGCCATCGAAATGAGGAAGCAGGCCAGGTGGTCTATGAACCAGGACCAGGGGGCCTAGGTCTCACTCTCACACCTGGGACTCTCTTCTCCAGAGACCAGCTGGTGGAGATGGGCGTGGCCAACCCTGCAGGTCTGACAGGTCTGGGTTGGTCACGCCCATCAGGAAGAACAGCTGATAATGACATCACACCTACATCTGTACTACTAAAGGTACATCTGTACTAAAGGTACTCCTGTGCCCACAGTCACCAGGGTGCTCATTTATAAAACTTGCTAAAGTCACTTTTTACGTAAACTTTATAAAAGAAAACGTAACAGAGAAATGTGTAACTTTACACAAACTCTGAACCTTGTGTAAAGTTACACATGTTGGAGAAGAGAAACCTGTCAGAGCAGCTGGTGAGACGGAACATGGTGGATTTAAGACACCAGTTCAGACTGTAGACCCTCACACACACAGAACCCCCCCCCCCCCCATCCCGTCTCTGAACAGAATAAAAACGAGAATCTGAGTGAAAATACGTCTCGTTTTAGAATAATCTCACATTCTGTTCATAGTCTTCAGATTGTAGAGCAGCTGAGCTTATTGGTGCATTAATTGTGATTTCTGAGACCGAGGACTCCTGCAGGGACACTTGTGAGTAACTCTCAGCCAGTAGGCAGACTGGATGAATGGGGGAGAGGTTTTAGAGATTTCCAGATGATGACTGGCTAAAAGCGTGTTTGTGTTTCTCTGCCAGGATGATTGTGTGTTTAGCTACACTCATCTTTTTGGGGTGTTTCGTCTCTGGGGAACAACAACGTTTCCGCCTGTGAAGCACCAGCAGACCTGAGAGCAGGAGGACGTTTGACCTGCTGGTACTCTATAATACCTGACCCGCTCAGAACCAGGAGGACCTGAACCTCCAGCCCTCACAACCAGGTCTCTGTGTTTTATCAGAACCTTTTCGTCCCTACAGTCATTTCTCGTTGAATAGCTCGTCTCTTGGTTGGACTGCTCCTGTTTTTGATTCAATCATGTTAGAGCCATGATGTGTTGCCATAGTTACAGGGATATTTTAGTCATTTAGCAGTGCGTTCCATCAATAATTGATCAGCATGAATGGCCGGTGACATCACTCAAAGTGAGTGGTGACTCAGGAGAGACACTGCTGCAGATTGGTGACCGGTTCTTCAGCAGAGTCACACTGATTGAGTTTTAAGTTACTGTCAGTCTAATGTAGGGGTGCTCAGGTCCAGTCCTCCAGAGCTGCTAACCTGGATCAGGAACATTAGAACCTCTCTTCAGATCCTCGGAGCTGCTGTGTTTCTCCTTTCTGTCCTGCAGGGTGTGACTGAAGCTCCTCAGGTCTAATCAGGAGGAGCCTAAAAGGAGCAGGTCACCCTGAAGAAGACGACACCAGGTTGTTCCATCTCACCAGAGGTAATCAGGTCTTCGCTCAGAGACTCTTGGTTTTTGCTTACCTCCCTTGTTGTTCATCGTAGGACTAACCCCTCATCCAGTTCTCTGGATCACATGGGTTCTGTATCCTCGCTCTCCAGAGCTCATCCTAAACACTCTCCTCCTAACCTGCTGCCAGTCTCCTCTCCTCCAGCTCCTCCTCCTGGGTCATGCTCGATGGACCTCCACGCTTCAACCAGTGACTTCGCCTGCCTGTCCACCCTCCAACGATCCATCCGTCTCTAAAACCTCCACCTGGATCACAGATTACAGTACAGTGAGGAGGCTCACAGCTGAGTATGGAGGGGTGGGTTGATGGTCGACTTCTCTGACTTATCCAGGTCTGCGTTGACGGTGTAGCGTTCCCAGTAGGGAAGCCTGGACCATCTTCTCCCCCACCACTTTCAGAAGCCCATGGTGGGTTCCAAAGCGTTCCCAGGCCAGCTCAGAGATGTAACCCCTCCAGTGAGTCCGAGGCCAGCCTGAAGGCCTTCTGCCTGCAGGACATTCCTGAAACACCTCCAGAAGGTGTCCTTCTTCTAGACACGCTGCACCAACAGGCTGGATGTTGATCCACTGAATTAAAACGAAGACTTGAGTTTTGACTCAATGATTCTTTGAACAACTTCATCCTGGCTGATGAGTCACGATGCCGTCAGCCGAGACTCCTGGGACTTTGAGTCCTTTCATGAGGACACAGCTGCTATTGGACCACAGAGATTATTGTGTGTGTCCAGTCCACTGTCCATCGCTACAGCATCTCCCCATAACACACACCATAACAATCACTTCACAGAATCCAGCTGCATCCTCTTGGTTCATGTATGTTTGATCCTCCAGTTTATAACTAGTTTGAACCAGAGTCATTGTGGGCAGATTCCTTATGAGAGCAGTGGAGTGAGGCTGACTCTCCAGGAGGAAGGCTGCTGTCCATTAGGGAGTCTTCACTCCTTTGGTTTCTGCTTCCACCTTTTATTTCATCTAACTCGGTTGTTTTCAGCCTGCAGAGAGAATCCTTGTTTTTTATTTTGAAGACTTTAGTCCAACTGTTTGACTGCAAAGCAAACGTGATCATGTTGACAGTTTACCACCAGAGGTAAAGAGGGTGTACATAACTAGTCCACCAGTCCTCATGAGAACCAGATGTGTGTGTACCAGATCTCTCTGCCCAACGCGCCGTTGCAGACACGTGCTTTCACGGCAGCCTCACTTCAGTCAGACGTTTCCAGGGCAGCTGGACTACAGACGTTAGTCGTAGTTTACCACCACCAGAGAGTGAGTGAATAATGGAGCTTCTCTGAAGAGCTTTGGGTGTCCTGTGTAATGATATAAAACCTCCGTTTTATTGAACATCTTCTGCTAAATTATCCAGTTTATCTGAGGGTGTATTCGAGAGCCTCTGTGCTCAGCATACCTTGTTTAGATAACTATACGTGATAAAAAGCAGGAATATCTAGGTTCTTTAAGTGACAGGGATTTAGTCTACGCACCTCTTTATTGACGAATGGAAGACTGAGTCAGGAATAAAGACTTTACAGGATTTATTATAAAAGCTGACGGACGAACAGTTACAAACAGATTAGCAGAGGTAGCAAGGTTATTAGCTGTGTCAACACGACGTTAAGTGTTCTAAGTTGATCTTAATATAAGTTTTAATGACCTGAGTCTGTGATGTTTAGACTAGGGGCGTTTTAATTGAGGATTAAGTGGAGGAGTTACTTGATGGATAAGTTACGTGGAGTGTAGGGCTTATCAACAGAGGCCTTCCTTTACCAGACTACGGAGACTCACTGTACGCCGCCCCGGGATCGACGCCGATCGGAGAGTCGAGTGGGACGGCGTGAAGGTGGAGGTTTTTCCCTCGGTCCCGGTTGGACGCCTTTGGAGGTCGGGACCGCCGTAGGCCACGGAAGTCGTCCTTGGATGCGATCGTCAGGAGATCCATTTCTGGGTTAGCTGGCTGTTAGCATTTTGAGCTAACGTAGCTGAGGCTTCTTTCCCCATGTCGTGGAGAGAGGCAGACGTGGGGTGTCTGTGCCTCGGGGAAAGAGCAGTGATCATCAGCTCAAACGGGGCTCGTTACCCGTTCAGGGGAGAGCCGGCAACTTAGGAAGTAGCTGAGCTGTGTAGCGGGTGACAGCTAGCGTCTGGTCTCAGTAAGGCAGACTGAGAACTCAACGTGTCAGGAAGTGGAAGGACTTAAGATGGAGTCATGTCGACGTGGGCCAATGGAAGGGTTACTATCAAGGTCACATGACTCAAGCCTTTAAAGCTATAGTTCACCTTAATAAGTAAATATGTGAAACATTGATTTTAACCTTTAGCCAAGTAGAAATGTGAAATAATGCTGAAGCTGGATCAAACATTCATAACTGTGGGAGAAAAAGCATTAATCACATTAAGACATTTCTGGACAGTGGATTAAAAGTAGTGTCGTTTAGAAGGAGACATCAGGAAGTCTTTGAGTTTATTATTACTACAGAGTCCTGTGGAGTCTTCTGGAGAAACGATCTGGATACCTGGGAATGTTGATTCAGGTTAAAACATAGTAAAGAGTCATTATAATCCAAGTTATTGGGAAGAAGAGGATTATTGTTTGTGTGATGTTCAAGGGGTCAGAGGTTATAGCGTGTTTGGTAACGCTACAGCTGAAAGACGCTCTATAAATCTAATCCATTATTATTATTATAGATCCTGTCTTGTTGTCACATGACCTGCTGCTGATGGTCAAAGTTATTGTGTTTAAAACGTACCGTAAAAAGGATAAACTGCTGTTTGACTTAATGTTTTCTGTTGAATCAAACCAGGATTATTACCCAGATAAGCAGAGGAAGGCGAGGCATTGATTAGTACTCGGTATCAGAAATGACTCAAATGTAAGTACTTGTACTCAGTTTGAAAAAATCTGGTGTTGGTGCATCCCTACATAGAACGACACCCTTCATGATCTGACTGTGTGAAAGTGTCTAACAGCATTCAGACCCCGACGAGGCAGCAGCACAGCTCTGAGGTTACAGCTAAACAACACTAACCTCTGAGCAGCACTTCAGCCTGAGAAGGAAGAGAAGCTCCTACACTTCTACCAAATCAAACCGAAGCCTCTGGAGTGTTTTAGAGCTGAGTTTTCAGCGCCTCACACTGCTGATGATTTACACACACAGACACAGACGTGTGCTCTGTACAACCGTTCTGTTTCCCTTTCATAAAAATACATTTTGTCCTCGCCTCGCCCTCTTCCACTTATCCAGGTCTGGGTCGTGGGGGCAGCATCCCAGACCTACCAGTTCCACCAGCTCCTACGCTGGGACGTCCAGGCGTTTCTGGGTTGTACTTCCTCCAGCGTGTCCTGGGTCGACCTGGGGCCTCCTGCTGGCAGGACATGCCCAGAACACCTCCCCAGGGAGGCGTCCAGGAGGCGTCCTGACCAGATGCCTGAATCACCTCAACTGACTCCTCACAATACGGAGGAGCAGCGGCTCTACTTCTAGTCTCTCCTGGATGTCCGACGCTCCTCACCCTATCTCTAAGGCTGAGCCCGGCCACCATTTCAGCCGCTTGTATCAGTGATCTCGTTCTTTCATGCCGCTTACTCATCAGTACCCGCTCTACTCGGTTTGATAGTATCAGCTCGCCCCCGCTCGGTCCGGGATGATTCTTCACCGTCATCTCAGGAACGCGGAAGCGAGCGAGCAGATGGGCGGCACCTTGAAAGTGCCGCGAAAAAGTGGCGGGGGGGAATCTGTGACGTCACACACGAGCGCCAGTCCTTGATAAACAAAAAGCATTTGTGAACGGACTACCGGATCACACAGACGGCGACAACACTGGATAACCTCGTGGAAATGATCATTATTATACTCCAGTTGTGGCCGGAGCTCATGGCGAACCAGCTCCGTGAACAGCATGAAATAATGCGTCACATGATGCAGGAAGCCGTTCTGCTGATGCAGCGGGTCTGAAGACGCAAGCCAAGCCTGTAGTGAGACTTCAGACGACCAATCAGTCCGCAGTGGGCGTGTAGCCCGGCGGAGTGGCCCCGCTCGGACCATCGAGGAGCAGGGTCGAGAAAAAGTATGGGCTCAGCTCCGAAACCGGACATGTGGGCCGTATGTGGAAGGTTTGAACCGGGCCGAGTAGAGTAGAGCGGGTACTAATGAGAAAACGGCATTAGTCATTACCCAAAGCTCATGACCAGGTGAGGATTGTTAAGGATCCTGTCACGCCCCAGCGATCAGCACCCTGAACAGCGCTGGTGCTCGGCTGGTCTCCTCCTCCCCCCAGCCCTCTGTCATCAGCGCCATGGAGAGAAGCACGCCACAGAGCTGGGTCCATCAGGACAGCTGACGTTGCGGCCAGTCATTCTGGGGCGCAGACTGGTTCTGACTGGTGTGTGTTCATGTAGAGATTATGGCAGCTTAATATTTGGAGGCTAGACGGTGATTTTTGGTGTATGAGTCTACTTGGTAGCTTTGTTTTCAGAGTCTTTTAGTAACCTCTCCAGACTTTACCTTATGTGACCGGGTAGGTAACAACAAATCAACACAGTCAACTTAAAAGGATGACAGAGGCGCGGCGCATACATTTAAAATAATGTATTTGGCTCACCAAAAATGAAGAAAAGGAGTGGTATAGGCACAGGGTGAACAACGGACATTCATAAATAGTTCAAGTTAATGGATAGAAAAACCAATAATTATGCTGGCCCTGGGATGTACTTAGCTAGTAAATGTTAAAAACTTATCAAGTTAAGACCACCAAGGGAAAATAAGAGCTACTTAAAACAACAACACCTCAGTGCTCCCCAGCACAACTACACTCACACACACAGGACCCCTGTGAACACTCAAGTAAAATAAAACAAAACCCTTAGGCTGGTCCTTTAAAACACTAAGAGCTACTTTCATGTACCGTGACAATATTGAAGCGCTATTCGCCAGGAAGATGCAACCTGACTGATAGCTGGTAAGTCAAATAAGGCAGTGCCATGTTGTTTAAAAAGCTCATTGTAGCATTCTCTAATGACATTCATGCCCAAAACCCCTGGTACTCTAGGCTGAGATGCCTGTGGCAGGGGGTCTTTAACAACCAGAACCCCTCGCCTATGGCACCACCTTCCCCAACACTTCTACAGCAGTCTCAAAATATCCAACATAAGGTATACTGTACTAACTAAGCCCACTGGCTGCCTGAAGCTCAAGCCAAGAACAGGCTGTCAAGTCCCCCGGCAACGCTGATAAAGAAACTCTGTGTAACTTTACAACAAAAAGCCTAGTCCCTACTCAACCCCTATCTTGCTCAATGAACCAACACTTTAAAATACCAGCACACGCCACTGCCGTACAAAAATACCAACAACGCCAATTGTTAATACCCCCTGGAATGTCGAGACCCTCATACAGCCCAGCATGCTCCAAGGGAATGTTCAGATGAAATTTCCTTGATGGGTTTCAACCAAGTAGTGAAAAACTCCTAGATCTTCAAAGACATATTTGCAGGTGACTAGCCCGTCGTCAGTCTTTCTCCATATAATGTGCATTTTTGCTCCGTCTTCTTCCTCAACGCAAAAAGATAAGACTAAAAACAAAGGTGGTTAAAAGAGAATAAACTAAGGCCAAGAACTAACTAACCGAAAACAGTAGCAGGCTGGTTAACCTAGCACATGAATAAACTCAGAACCAAATATAGTAAAATGGAGAATAAAACTTTACCTCCCGTTTCTCCTCTGTTCTGCTTTCTGCACCCAGTCTGGTCTGCTGCATTTACCTGCTACACACCTGGCTTCCTAATGAGCTAGGTCTCTGCCTTCCAGGCGTCTGCCATATATGGTCATTTCCGGTGCTCCGGCTACAATCAGTAGTCACTGTCACTTTGTTTGAATTCTGAGCTTATTTAACAGGAGTCCTGTTATGATAGTTTAGTCAGAGGGTGATTTTTAGTGGTTTTCCCCTTTGGGCAGGTTGCATTTGTTTTAAAGCCATACTCAGTAGCCAGGTAAACAAGCTAGGTCTCGCTAGCTAGTTTACAGAAACACGACTCGGAGCACTCACCCCTCCCGTCGGGTATAATCGATACGCCAGCCTCCCGCGGACATGGGACTCCGTTTTGCGACGATAACAAAGCAGAGTCTAACTTCAACGTAGAAACGTTCCCCCAGCTTTTCCTCTTTTCACCTCCAAACGTTTTTAGTTTTCTGCTAGCTGAAAAGGGGTTTTTTGGGGGACTCTGGTATTTTTATCTTAAAATGAAAGCACTGACCACCGGCTAATTCTGTCCTCCTTTCACTTCCGGGATCCGGGTGGATTAATGCCAATCCAAGCAGTGAGGAAATGCGGCAGACAGACAGCTGGATTGTCCAATCCTATCATTCGGTCCGAACCAGTCGGAGTGTGATAGCCCTTTGTCTCCGGTCCTGTTCATAACCTTTATGGACAGGATTTCTAGGAGCAGCCGTGGTGTGGAGGGTGTCGAGTTTGGTGACAGGAGAATCTCGTCTCTGCTTTTTGCGGATGATGTGGTCCTCCTAGCTTCATCAGGCTCTGACCTTCAGCTCTTGCTGGGGAGGTTCACAGCTGAGTGTGAAGCGGTTGGGATGAGGATCAGCACCTCCAAGTCTGAGGCCATGGTTCTCGACGGGAACAAGGTGGGTTGCCAACTCCGGGTCGGGAGAGAGATCCTGCCTCAAGTGGAGGAGTTCAAGTATCTCGGGGTCTTGTTCACGAGGGAGGGAAGGAGGGAGATGGACAGGCGGATTGGGGCAGCGTCTGCAGTGATGGACGCTGAACCGGTCTGTTGTGGTGAAGAAGGAGCTGAGCCGGAAAGCAAGGCTCTCGATTTACCGGTCGATCTACCTCCCAATCCTCACCTGGTCATGAGCTTTGGGTAATGACCGAAAGAACGAGATCGCGGATACAAGCGGCTGAAATGAGTTTTCTCCGCAGGGTGGCCGGGCTCAGCCTTAGGGATAGGGTAAGAAGCTCGGACATCCAGGAGAGACTCGGAGTAGAACCGCTGCTCCTCCATGTCGAAAGGAGCCAGTTGAGGTGGTTCGGGCATCTGGTTAGGACGCCCCCTGGACGCCTCCCCAGGGAGGTGTTTCAGGCATGTCCTGCCGGCAGGAAATAAATAAAACATCTAGTTTTTAAACTATTTCTAGGCTAATATTAACTATCTAATCACCTGTTTTATTTCATTATGTGATATATAAAATATATCTGTAATAAAATAATAAAATTGTGCCTTTCCCTTACACAAAAACCACATGAAGTCCACATGTGGAAATCTCATGTGAAATGACCACGTGACACACGTGAACTACATGTAAAAAGCATGTTTCCTGTGTCAATTTGAAACAAAACAATGTGAGTTTGACATGAGGAAAAACATGTTAAACTAACATGTAAAACACGTATGTTTCCCGTGTGTTTTGGAGCACTATAAACATGTTTATGTGGTCACATGTTTTTCCACATGGGCTCACGTGTGTATAACATGTTAAATTCATGTTTTTTCCCAGGGGTTTTCCACCTGTAGATCCTCCACCAGGGGGCAGCAGACCTGTCTAGGTTGTGATGAAGGTCCTAATCCTGATCCTCCCTCTGAGGCCAGACCTGGTTTCAGTCAATCCAGGCTGATGTGTTTCTCCGTCCAGGACAAACCTGGTGTCTTCTTACTGAATTGTCTGATGGAGACTTTTCTCATCTTGTTAAATAAACTCTTGTTTTGAGAAGAAAGAGGAGCTCTCTGCTAAAAGGCCTGATTGTCCAGCAGCAGCAGAGATTCCTCACTTCAAATCGGTTCTTTGTACATGAACTCCATTAACTCATCTCTATACAGTATACATGATCTGATCTGTTCAGACAGAAGAATCCACCTCTCACTGACAGCCAGAGTCAAAAGACCAGCTTCAGTTTGTCTGTGGGAAGTTGTGTTTTCATCATTTCAGTAACAAACTATTTGGACTAAAAGACTTAGAAGTGAGTGTATTTCAGTCATGGCTGCATGTGTCTATCTGTCCGTCATCCAGTAAGGATCACAGGATGACATCATCATTAACAGTATGTGATCAAACCATCTCATGAAGCCCTGGACATTTAAAGGCCTTTTAAGACCCTGGCCTAGGAGGAAGACCTCCTCTGTTAAAGGCCAGTTATTAAAGTCAACCCAGTTCAAGACTGTAATCAAACTGAAAGGTTCCATATTCTGCTAAATCCACCTTCTAACATCAGATCAGTCCAGAGACCCAAAATGTTTTCACCGTTTTCACTTCCTGATTCTCTTTTTTGGGAAATGTGTTTTGAGCTAACGCTAAAACGGGTGGTTTCTAAATCTTTCCCCTGAAAAGACCACTCCTCTCTAGAGGACAGAGCCAATCAGAGCAGCTTTGTCTACCGGAGACCCCCCCGCCCTTTAAAAACCACGGAGCGCTCATCCTCACAAACGTTAGCTAACAGTCACGGTGACGCTACGAGCAAAGCACGGCAGCTGCTTCGTAGATGGTTGACCAACGAGTTCCTCCCTTCATCTGAGACCTGAAGACCCACTGATGGAGAAGAGAGATGGGCGGGGCTTAGAGAACTGCCCCGCCCATTTAAAGTAAAGTTTAGCTTCAGGAGGCTGAATGAGGAGGTGGAAGAACAACAGCTGACCTTAAAGTGAGGGTCAGTTTGACCAATCAGAGCTCTGACCTGTCATTGAGACGTAGAAGAGATGATTCAGAGAGGAGAGAGCGGGATGAACATGCTTCGTTTGATCTAACCCTGATAATGATATACCTCAGTTTAGCTGAAAGTTGTTCACATGCTCCAAATACTAGGAGATCTCATGGAAGTGTTCCTCACATTCCCTCCAGTAGCAGCAGGTGACATATAGAACAGTCCCGCTGCATCATGACGTGTACGGTTGTAATCTCTATTTCTAATTTCATTTCATCCCATTTTAGGACACACTGGGAATCTGCTGGTTTTGACTGGATACGTCTGAATCAGTGCTGCTCTCGGACAAACGGCGGTAAAAATAGTCCTCCCCGGTGGGTCAGCAGCAGGATACGCTATCCTTCTCACCTCCTTCTGCCTCGTTAGGCAGGCGGAGGAGCTGTTTCTCTGAGTCAGCCACGGGGCCGCTCAGGGGGAAAGCACCTCATCACTCTAGCTGTCACTCCCTGGGTCAACAGGTGCTGTGATACCTGCAACAAGTGCTAGTGTCCTGAACTGTAATGAGAGTGTTTTATTCTGCTCCAATGAGCATGACCCTGCCCTAGAATAGTAGAGAACTCCTCTCAGATCTCATTAAGCACTAAATGTTTGGTTGGCTTTTCCTCATATACTTAGTTTTTATCCTTGGTGCACATACAGGAAATGACCTAACTGGTGCATATAACTTTTGGAGGGATGTGTTATTGTCCTTGCAGTGACTAGGAGCTTCTGAACCATCCAGTCAGCTCATCCTATTCAACCTGTGAGACATCTAATAAGGTGTTCAGTATAATGGAAGAACCAGACTGGAAAGTGTCAGTTTGAGTCTTTAACAGCCAGAGCACTAGTTCACAGCATGTGGTCAGGTCACATGTTCCTAAACACATCAGCGTTCCTGTCTCCTAGTCCGGTTCCTCTGGTCTGAATCAGGTCATGTCTCCTAGTCCGGTTCCTCTGGTCTGAATCAGGTCCTGTCTCCTAGTCCGGTTCCTCTGGTCTGAATCAGGTCCTGTCTCCTAGTTCGATTCCTCTGGTCTGAATCAGGTCATCGTTTTATTAACTGGACACTTTAAATTGTAGTTGTACCTCTTGTTTGTTTGTTTTTCACAGAGAAAACGGCGAACACAGCACACTGTTTTGATAGAAACCAGGGTTCAGACTGCTGATTGGTCAGATTGGCTGGGGGCGGGGCTACCAGAAGGTTCTATGTTCTGATCCTGAGCTCTTCATCTTTGGTTCTCTGAGCCGTTTATCAACCATTTGATAAACGTATTGACTGTTTAAATATCAGTGAGCTAACGGACGCTGTCGACTGTCCAGGAGGACTGGTTCACGTTCAGCTAGCTAGGAGCTACTTGGTAGCTAATGAGGGCTGTGTCCGAATTCAGGGGTAGGACGCTTCTGAGGACGCATTTCGAGACTGATGACGTCACAGCGCCGCGACGAGTGCTGTCTGAATTTTAAGGATACTCATCCATGCGTCCTCAAATGCGTCCTCGCTCCACCCCAATTTCGAGGACGGGTCTGGTGTATCCTCGCTGGCCAAGGCTATCCCAGGATGCTTTGCGTGCCGACCGTTGGATTCTGCTTTTTTTTTTCTCAACTTTATTGAATTTACAACACAGGACACAGTTGGATTCTACTGATTCATCAATTTAGCAGCAGTAGCAGAAAAACCCAGAGAGCAGTTCAGTTTTAAATGTCAGTTTCTCAAAAGATGATAAAAAGCTTGTGTTTAGGAATGTTTTTCTTCTCTTTATATGAAGTTTAATAATAAAAATCTCCACAAAAGAGGTTGAATGTTTTATTTTTCATGTAATTTAAGACAAGAATCAATGTAAGCTAGCTTGAATGTTTTAAATGAAAGTTTAGGAAATAAGTCACCATAACAGAGCTTAAAGTGTTTCTTTAGATCCATTTTATTAGCTTTAGCCTGTCTGTCGGTGCTGACACGGTTGCTAAGTGACTGGACTGAGGGGCGGGGCTAAGTATGAGGCTAGACCTTCTGAATTCAGAACCGTTTATTTCCTGTCTTAGCGGTCGAGCAAGGACCCAACCTAGGTAGACCAGCAAGTCCACGTCCTCAGAAGATCCTACCCCTGAATTCAGACACAGCCGATATGTTTGTGCCCTCCTGCATCCCAGAATGCAATGCAAATTTTACTATAGGAGTAGTTTGGCCCAAACTAGCAGCATTCATGTGTTCGTTGTGTCGGATGGAGGTTGGATCACACTTGAACCAGAGCTCCATTTGAACAGAAACAGTTGACATGTACAGTCTGTTCCCAGGGAGAGAAGCTGGTGGTCATGTGACCTGGTTGAGCTGAGACATTTCCCAGTGGATAGCAGGTCAAACAGAGGGATGAGGGGTCCCAGCCCTGCCAGACCACATGTTGAAGCCTCCTTCAGCAGAACCCTGAACCTGAAGAGCTGCCCCCGTACAGGTGTCCTCCCACTGCTCCTCAGGGTCAGATAAACGCTGAGAAATAACGCCCCGAGGGGAATTTAAAGGATCAAGTCACTGTTTTTGATTTAACAATTAAGTCACAATAAAATATGTCAAGTCACAAACTGGAAATTGTACATTATTTATCAGGTTAAGGAAACGTTTCATGACTGTAGATCTGGTCATGAGGTTGTATTTTCTGGTATTTAGCTTTTTGTTTGTTTGTTGAAAATCTAACATTTTTAATGAAATCAAGGCTTCATTTTTGTGCGTATATTTTTGGGATGTAAAGTTAAAAGTCTTATTTTTAAACATCTCGTTTTTACAACTCAACCATCACAAGAACAGTATTTTTATGATTCTTGTTGTCATCATCGTTGACATCTTTCCTTATGATTTTAGCGAACTGATTCAAACGAACATCCATTAAACTGGGCTCCCTGGTGGTCAGCACTGCTGCCTCGCAGCAAGAAGGTCACAGGTTTTAATCCCAGCTGTGGCCTTTCTGCATGGAGTTGCATGTTCTCCCCGTGCACGTGTGGGTTTTCTCCAGGTACTCCGGTTTCCCCCACAGATCACAACATGCCCTATAGGGTCCAGGGTCCAGGGTTCTGAATCTCAATGGGACCTTCCCGGTTAAATAAAGGTTAATAATAATAATAATAAATAAATAAATACACATTGTGAAAATTTCTAAGGCTGGAAGATGTTCAGATGTCAGGAGAACTCCTGATGGTTTTATTTACATCAGAGAGAATAAATGACTCACCAGCTGATTAGTTTTTTCTATCCTTTCTAACAATTAGTGCCCAGCAATTAGAGAATCTAACACTACGTATAGCTGTATCAACGCTTTCCAACCCAGCCTCAAGCAAATCAACTCCCTCCGCTCGCATTCACCAGTGATGGCTGTATCCATGGTAACCAGCCTTCTGTTGATGACTTTCAGACCCTCTGTGTTGTGATAATCAGAAAACAAACTTATTAAAGAAATACCAGAGCAGCTTATGTGCAATCTAAAGTGCTGCAATGTCTCTTGGAGGTTTGAGGTAATAGAATGACCAGCTGTCGCTTCACACTGGACAACAGATTTCATTGGTCACAACAACCTGTAGGGAACAGCTTGCTGAGACTAATTGCAGCCTCTCATTGCATGAACAAAGAATCTTAGGCAGAGCAATGGAACAAACACCATCCTGATGGAATCTGAGTGCTGAAGAAACGTTTTTTTACTTCCCTTTGTTTAACAAGACGCCTCAGAGAAGATGTGTTTCTCTTGATGTTTGGCTCAGTTTGAAGGGGTGTGCTTTTGTTATTTATCTGTAGTAAGAACCCAAGGACCCACACCCACTAGTGACATCACTAAAACTGGGTGGAGTTACTAGAAACTGGAAGTAGTTCTCTGACCAGAGCAATATTTTTGGCCAGCCAGATCAGTTAGCAGCTAATCTTTGAGTATTTAAAACAACTTGAACACACAAAGGTCACACGTATGTGAGAGTATGCTACTACTTGTTTGTAAATGGGGTGGCCATGGCCTAGAGGACCGTGGCCTAGGGGACCGTGGTCTAGGGGACCGTGGCCTAGGGGACCATGGCCTAGAGGACCGTGGCCTAGGGGACCGTGGTCTAGGGGACCGTGGCCTAGAGGACCGTGGCCTAGGGGACCGTGGTCTAGAGGACCGTGGCCTAGGGGACCGTGGCCTAGGGGACCGTGGTCTAGGGGACCGTGGCCTAGAGGACCATGGCCTAGAGGACCATGGCCTAGAGGACCGTGGCCTAGGGGGCCATGGCCTAGAGGACCGTGGCCTAGGGGACCGTGGTCTAGGGGACCGTGGTCTAGGGGACCGTGGCCTAGGGGGCCATGGCCTAGAGGACCGTGGCCTAGGGGACCGTGGCCTAGGGGACCATGGCCTAGAGGACCATGGCCTAGGGGACCGTGGCCTAGAGGACCGAGGCCTAGAGGACTGTGGCCTAGGGGACCATGGACTAGAGGACCGTGGCCTAGAGCAGTGGTTCCCAACCTTTTTTCCAAGGGACCCCTATTTTACCTGTCAATTTTCTGGGCGACCCCCCCGACCCGACCCCACACACACACACACACACACACACCTCCCACTTCCAGTAAGAAACGATAAAATAGTTCAAGCACTTTTAATATGCTTTGATTTTTTTAACAAAAAGAATTACAAATAAAACTAAAAACAGCATTTTTCTAAACAGATGATTTCCTGTAAACACAGATCAGTCTTAATCTCAATTTGACCATGGACTAGGGGAACGTGGCCTAGAGGACCATGGACTAGGGGAACGTGGCCTAGAGGACCATGGACTAGGGGAATGTGGCCTAGGGGACTGTGGTGTAGGGGAATGTGACCTAGGGTACCATATTGTAGAGGACCATGGCCTAAAGGACTGTGGTATAAGGGACTGCCACCTAGGGGACGATAGTGTAGGGACTGTTACCTAGGGAACTGTAGCAATGGGGACTGTGGCCTAGGCAACCATGGCATAGGGACTTTGGCATAGGGGGCCATGGCCTAGAGGACCATGGCCTAGGGGACCGTGGCCTAGAGGACCATGGCCTAGAGGACCGTGGCCTAGAGGACCATGGCCTAGAGGACCGTGGCCTAGAGGACCATGGCCTTGAGGACCATGGCCTAGAGGACCATGGCCTTGAGGACCGTGGCCTAGAGGACCGTGGCCTAGAGGACCATGGCCTAGAGGACTGTGGCCTAGGGGACCGTGGCCTAGGGGAACGTGACCTAGGGGACCATGGACTAGGGGAACGTGGCCTAGAGGACCGTGGCCTAGAGGACCGTGGCCTAGAGGACCATGGCCTAGAGGACCGTGGCCTAGAGGACCATGGCCTAGAGGACCGTGGCCTAGAGGACCATGGCCTTGAGGACCATGGCCTAGAGGACCATGGCCTAGGGGACCATGGCCTAGAGGACCATGGCCTAGGGGACCGTGGCCTAGGGGACCGTGGCCTAGGGGACCGTGGCCTAGAGGACCATGGACTAGGGGAACGTGGTCTAGAGGACCGTGGCCTAGGGGACCGTGGCCTAGGGGACCGTGGCCTAGGGGACCGTGGCCTAGAGGACCATGGACTAGGGGAACGTGGCCTAGGGGACTGTGGTGTAGGGGAATGTGACCTAGGGTACCATATTGTAGAGGACCATGGACTAGGGGAACGTGGCCTAGGGGACTGTGGTGTAGGGGAATGTGACCTAGGGTACCATATTGTAGAGAACCATGGCCTAAAGGACTGTGGTATAAGGGACTGCCACCTAGGGGACGATAGTGTAGGGACTGTTACCTAGGGGACTGTAGCAATGAGGACTGTGGCCTAGGCAACCGTGGCATAGGGACTTTGGCATAGGGGGCCATGGACTAGGGGACCATGACATAGGGGACTGTGGTGTAAGGGACCATGGGCTAGGAGAATGTGGCCTAGGGGACCATGGCGTAACAGACCATGGCATAGGGTCAGTGGGATAGGGAACAATGGCCTAGGGGACTAAAGCCTAGGTGACCATGGCCTACGGAACCATGGCATAGGGGACCATGGATTAGGGGAACATGGCCTAGGGGAACATGGCCTAGGGGACCATGGCGTAGGGTCAATGGTGTAGCGGGCCATGGACTAGGGGACCATGGTGTAGCAGGCCATAGCATAGGGGACCATGGACTAGGGGACCATGGTGTAGCGGGCCATAGCATAGGGGACCATGGACTAGGGGACCATGGTGTAGCGGGCCATAGCATAGGGGACCATGGACTAGGGGACCATAGTGTAGCGGACCGTGGCCTAGCGGACCATGGACTAGGGGACCATGGACTAGGGGACCATGGTGTAGCGGGCCATAGCATAGGGGACCATGGCGTAGGGTCAATGGTGTAGCGGACCATGGCCTAGCGGACCATCTCAATGGGACATTACCTGAATAAATAAGGAATAAAAAATAAAAAATATCTATTTTAGCATGAGACAGTTAGTTGTAACAAAATGAACAATAGAGGTTTATAAACAGGTGGTATAGCTTCCTAACACATCAGTGGAACTTTGTTTACAAAGAGTTTAAAGTTTAAATACCTGAAAATCAGCCTGTAATTAGTGACTGATCTGACCAGCCATGACTACTGCTCTGGTTAGAGGGCTATTTCCTGATTGCAGAGACTCCACCCACTTTGAGTGATGTCACCAGTGGGTGTGGTCCTTACTGTAGATATATAACTGATAGAACACTCCTCCCAGGGCTGAGTGCTGTGTTGAACAGATCATGGTTGGCTAAACAACACAATCCGACCCGTTTCCACTCCATTACTCCGGCACAGGAAGTGTTTGTTTGCACCAGCCACGAGGCCTGTTGGAGGAAGACCTCATCTGTCAGTCTGTGGGCTCAACAGGCTCCACTAAAGATTCAACACCGGGACTTACATCTCACTCCTATTGGTCTCTGACACTAAAGAACGAGTGAAAACACGGTAAATGGTTAGATTGGACACATGGTGGCGGATTTATGTTGCCAGGTTTTATGGCCAGCAGTCATAAAGTCAGCTTCTCAGAGGAGTTTAAGTTATGACTCATCCTCATACCCCATGGAGAAATGAACACAATACTGTTCAACACAGCACCCTGCCTTTGGCACAAGCTTGACTTTTCTTTGTTCCTGCCAACGTTGGATTAAAAAAACATCTCAGTTCTTTTAACGGTTACATTTTTGTATTGTTTGACTGTTGTACCAGATAAAATGCTATACAATGGGTGGATGGGTTTTGATTTATATGTGAAAATGATTAAAACTGAGCATTGTACCTTAAAGTGAGCATGAAATCATCTGATGAAGGCGTTTTTTCTTCTATCTGCTCATCAGTGTGACGACAGCAGATTTATTAAGAGCATAATGATGTATTAGTCTCATGCACTGCAGTAAGCTCTGGCTTTGCCTTTCAGGGTCATGTGAAGTTCTGTGAGTAAATTATTCATAAGAGACCAACGACCCTCATTAATCTGGGACAAAAAGGGAGGGCTACTGGTCTGATTTGGCTTAATAACTATGGATTTTATGATCTGGAAACTTCCCATTCTAAAGATATCCAAAAAATATATTAACTGATACACATTTTACTCAATAATACTTACATGTAATTGATAGAGCTGCCTTTTAATGTCCCTCCCTGTGAGGTGGATGTAGTAGCTTTAGTCCAGTGGAAGGGTGGTGGTCTGCCGGTCAAAGGGTTAGACGTTAGATCAGATCTGTGCTGTGTCAACGCGTCTTTCCCCCACATGACACAATATGCTTATCAATGTATTACTGACAATAACTAAAGGGATGTTTGGGTTATTTTACAGTGTTGTTCTATCAGTTATTTAGCTATGTTAAGAACCACACCCACTGGTGACATCACTCAGAGTGGGTGGAGTCTCTGGAAAAGGAAGTAGTTCTCTGACTGGAGCAATACTCATGGCTAGTCTGATAGGGCGACACTACTGCAGATATCAACAACTTGTGTTTAAAACGTTATGTTTGTTCATTTAGCTGATGCAACTTACATATACACCTATAGAGCATGGTGTGATCTGTGGGGGAAACCAGAGTACTGGAGGAAACCCACACATGCATGGGGAGAACATGATACCCCGACACAGAAAGGCATCAGCAGGGATTCGAACCTATAACCTTCTTGCTGCTAGGCAACAGTGCTAACATCTGCGCCACCATGCAGGCCAAAAAAAGTCTGATTGACTAACCTCTACAGTTAGAACTCTATATTACCTAACCTCTACAGTTAGAACTCTATATTACCTAACCTCTACAGTTAGAACTCTATATTACCTGTTAGCTAACCTCTACAGTTAGAACACTATATTACCTGTTAGATAACCTCTACAGTTAGAACTCTATATTACCTGTTAGATAACCTCTACAGTTAGAACTCTATATTACCTGTTAGATAAACTCTACAGTTAGAACACTATATGACCTGTTAGCTAACCTCTACAGTTAGAACTCTATATTACCTGTTAGATAACCTCTACAGTTAGAAAACTATATTACCTGTTAGTTAACCTCTACAGTTAGAACTCTATATTACCTGTTAGTCAACCTCTACAGTTACAACAATATATTATCTGTTAGTTAACCTCTACAGTTAGAACTCTATATAACCTGTTAGATAACCTCTACAGTTAGAACTCTATATTACCTGTTAGTCAACCTCTACAGTTAGAACTCTATATTACCTGTTAGCTAACCTCTACAGTTAGAACTCTATATTACCTGTTAGTCAACCTCTACAGTTAGAACTCTATATTACCTGTTAGTTAACCTCTACAGTTAGAACTCTATATTACCTGTTAGCTAACCTCTACAGTTAGAACACTATATTACCTGTTAGTTAACCTCTACAGATAGAATACTATATTACCTGTTAG
>SSNR01000167.1:1109508-1126308 GCA_006937965.1 Callopanchax toddi | reverse complement strand
GTTCTAACTGTAGAGGTTAACTAACAGGTAATATAGAGTTCTAACTGTAGAGGTTAGCTAACAGGTAATATAGAGTTCTAACTGTAGAGGTTGACTAACAGATAATATATTGTTGTAACTGTAGAGGTTGACTAACAGGTAATATAGTGTTCTAACTGTAGAGGTTAACTAACAGGTAATATAGTGTTCTATCTGTAGAGGTTAACTAACAGGTAATATAGTGTTCTAACTGTAGAGGTTAACTAACAGGTAATATAGAGTTCTAACTGTAGAGGTTAACTAACAGGTAATATAGTGTTCTAACTGTAGAGGTTAACTAACAGGTAATATAGTGTTCTAANCTATATTACCTGTTAGCTAACCTCTACAGTTAGAACTCTATATTACCTGTTAGCTAACCTCTACAGTTAGAACTCTATATTACCTGTTAGCAAACCTCTACAGATAGAATACTATATTACCTGTTAGTTAACCTCTACATTTAGAACACTATATTACCTGTTAGTTAACCTCTACAGTTAGAACACTATATTACCTGTTAGTTAACCTCTACAGATAGAATACTATATTACCTGTTAGTTAACCTCTACAGTTAGAACACTATATTACCTGTTAGTTAACCTCTACAGTTAGAACACTATATTACCTGTTAGTTAACCTCTACAGTTAGAACACTATATTACCTGTTAGTTAACCTCTACAGATAGAATACTATATTACCTGTTAGTTAACCTCTACATTTAGAACTCTATATTACCTGTTAGTTAACCTCTACAGTTAGAACACTACATTACCTGTTAGTTAACCTCTACAGATAGAATACTATATTACCTGTTAGTTAACCTCTACAGTTAGAACACTATATTACCTGTTAGTTAACCTCTACAGTTAGAACTCTATATTACCTGTTAGTTAACCTCTACAGTTAGAACACTATATTACCTGTTAGTTAACCTCTACAGTTAGAACTCTATATTACCTGTTAGTTAACCTCTACAGTTAGAACACTATATTACCTGTTAGATTAACCTCTGCAGTTAGAACTCTATATTACCTGTTAGCTAACGTCTATAGTTAGACTCTATATTACCTGTTAGATAACCTCTACAGTTAGAACTCTATTTTACCTATTAGCTAACCTCTACAGTTAGAACTCTATATTACCTGTTAGCTAACCTCTACAGTTAGAACACTATATTACCCTGTTAGTTAACCTCTACAGTTAGAACTCTATATTACCTAACCTCTACAGTTAGAACTCTATATTACCTAACCTCTACAGTTAGAACTATATATTACCTGTTAGCTAACCTCTACAGTTAGAACTCTATATTACCTGTTAGCTAACCTCTACAGTTAGAACTATATATTACCTGTTAGCTAACCTCTACAGTTAGAACTCTATATTTCCTGTTAGTTAACCTCTACAGTTAGAACTCTATATTACCTGTTAGTTAACCTCTACAGTTAGAACTCTATATTACCTGTTAGCTAACCTCTACAGTTAGAACTCTATATTACCTGTGTGTCACGTTAGATGGTATGCAGGACCAAACTTTCAGGTGGAGGTCAACTGAAAAATGGGACTCACTCAGTGACTGTTAGAGACACCAGCTCTCGTGGACCTTCACTTGAGGAAGCGGTTAAGACATTGAATGGGTGGATGGAGGTTATTTCATGTGTTTAAATCATCATTTTGTGAAAAGTGCTTGAATTAGATTTTAGTGACAGTGTAAGAAGCCTGCAGGTTAAATGGGATTGTCCCTCCTCTCTCTGTCACAGCAGGAAATATCACACACAAAAGACCACAGGTTACATAAACACATAACTAATTACACTCTATAGGAGTAGTCCTAAATATTTTTACTTGGAGACGTTAGCTCAGGTGATGTCGTTTCTACCAACAGGAGGTTGTTGAAGGGAAGGTTCTCGTACTAAGTGTCCTTTCAGAGGACAACAACAGTCTCTGTGGAGGACTGCACTGATTGACATTAGAGCTAAAGGTCTCTGTTTTTGACCACTATGAGGACATGGACGTCTTCCAAAACGTGTTCAGGGTCTCAGTCTGACTCACACACGCTCCTCCTTTATCTCACACCCTTAGGACTGAATGGTGAACACAAGGCTGCTCCTTCACCCTCCCAGTGAGTGGGCACTGGAGAAACAGCCAATCTCTCCTCCGTCCTCTGCACAAAGACGAGAATTGAATCAGCCTCAGTAGCGCTATGTTGTTGTCCTTTGCATTGCTGTGGTTTTTATTACTCTTCCTGTTCTCACTGAAGTCCAAAGGTCAGTTTATTACCTGTCAGCTGAATAACATAAAACATGCATTGTTTTTAATTATTAATCTTTATGACTGAAATATGTAATAATAACAAAATGTAGTATTTAAAACTATTTATTATCAACTATATAAAAATCAGTTTTAAAGTCACTTTTATGAGAATTAAACAGTAATAAAGAAATATAATTGTCCCTTTCCACCTGTAGATCCTCCACCAGGGGGCAGCACTGACATGCAGGACCATGTGTGAATCAGATATGTGAATCTGAACAAACAAAGTTTAAAGGTCCCATGACATCGTTCTCCATGTTTTCTGACTTATCTATCATGTTGCAACGTTGAGTTCTCACCTTCAACCTGCCAGAAAGAGCAACAAACGGCGTCCATCAGTCTCCTAGTCCAGCCAGTGAGAAGATCTTCCAGATTTCAGACCCAGGTTTCAAACCGTTTTTTTCACTCCAGCCCGCTATGAGGTCATAGTGATCCGGACTTGCTTATATGGTCAATTCTCCGCCCACATGCACGTTCACGACAACTGGAGCGAGGCAGTGCCGCCGCCATTGCCCATAGACCGTGTAGTGTTTAGTTTCAGTTTTGTTTCTCTTTCACGTGACGGCACTGCCCCCTGCTGGACACTGCCCCCTACTGGGCACTACCCCCTACTGGGCACTGCCCCCTGCTGCAGCAGAAGTGTCAGGCTGCCAAATCAGGAGAAACCCAGCAGAACCGGAAGGCGGCGCTTCCTTCTGATCTCTGAGTTGCTCGTTAGGAAATAATTACAGCGTATTTTGAGTTCTAATGGTGCAACGCTGATCTAGAGGCATCAAAGATTACACCTGTTTAATATAAAGAGATTTAAATATGGAGCCATGGGCACTTTAAATATTCATTCAAGCTGTGTGTGTTTTGGGGAAACAAAATGTGATTGTTCCCAGGGAGCCATATAATCTGACACAGAGACAACTTTACTTTTTGCAAATCAAACTTTATTAACCCTCTTTTCTCATTTATATAATTCAACTGGAGAAAATAAAATAAAAGCTATGAAGTAAAAATGACTCTTTGTAGTTGTAGAAATAAAGTCCCTCAGCTCCATCTGCTGCTGGGATCCAGAATACCACGTCTGTAACTTCTGAGTCTCTGGTCCGGTGTCCTGAAGTCTCACAAAGTCCCGTATCTCAGAGGGCTAGGCTAACCCAATGTGGCTAGCTGTTATGCTAGCTCCAGAGTGTTTTTAGCTCATGATTCCTGATTTTTCCCATCTCTCCCTGCTTGAACAGCTGATTTCTTTGACTGAGTGATGAACCGCTCCAGTAGAAAGCAGTGAAGGCTGAGGAGACATTTAACAGGTAGATTTAGGGCTTTCTGAGCAGAAACTATGCTAACGTATTTATGACAGTGATTTAAAACGGACACTGGGGGGTGCTAAAAACAAGCTAAACTACATTGTATCTCTTTAAAAGCTTTTTGGGGAAAAGTTTGAAAAACAGACACAGTGCTTGTCCCCTCATAGCAGTTTGAGTTATTTAGGATTAAATATCTGAGTCTGAATGTGATCCAGGTTATTCAAATCAAACCATGTGAGTTTCTGTAAAGGATCACAGAGCAGGGAGACAGTTTAACTACACAGATCAAACTGCCACAACCTGGCTCCAGAGAAGTGTCAGACAGCAAGGCGAGGGTCTCATAGCAATAAATGTAATTTAAAAAAAAACAAAAGAAGATTGTTTAGGTGATGTATGTCAGGTAAACTTCTGATGTGGTCAGAAACAAAGGGGCAACAATAAGGCTAACTCACCGGCTGCGAGGTGGCTGTGGAGATCCGTTAACGTTCCACATCAAGTCTATTTTTTCCAGAAGTCGCATACAGATTTTCATGAAGTTAAAGAAATGACATGCACTAGACAGGAAGTGAGACGTGAGCCAGCGAGGTGCATCTCGCTAAGTGGGACAAAGAAACAACATTAGCTTTTATTAAGCATAACATTAAACTATATAAAAACAAGAGTACCCATTGTAGAACAAGCCAAGCGAATAAATAATCTTCAACAAAAGTACGAGAAGACGAGTCTGTTTACCAGCTGCTGTTGATACGGACTTGGTGATTTGGTGGAGATGTTCAGCAGCGGTTAAACCGCAGGCTGTGTGAACTAGTCGGTACGAAAACAGGACCGCATCCATTCTGGACCCGGTGTGAACTGATGTCAGACAACCCACAAGACAGGAATGGTTTTACAGGCGGAGACTACAGACACACCTTTACTCTACCTCTCAGTAACACTACTACCCCAAGATAACTGGTGATGACGAAGTACAAACACTTCAGCTGGATAACCACTCACTTCTATCCTCTGACTTTAAAACATGCTGCTGAATTCCTTTAACCGTCAGTTCTTTTTTTTATTACTGGGTTTGAATCTTTTTGTTCCAGATCACGACTGAATCAAAGAGACGAGTGTACTCGAACAACGTGTCCGTGACGAGTTTGGTCCAAACGGTTCTCTTTCTTACAGAAATAGTCAACTTTCTTTTCACCCCATAAGAATCCTATGAAATGGCAATGACCGTTTCATACATGAGTCAAATTCTTCTGCGTTTCCATGGAAACCATTATGTCTCATGAAAGAAAGTTAACTAGAGACCTAATAAAATATATAAATATTGATGGATTGTTTTTAATGACCCTGCTTTAAAGGAGAACGTTGAGTTTCAGACTCAACACGGCTAATCGTTCTGACCTTGATGTCAGCCATTTGTTAGAGAAAAGAACACATTTATCCCTTATCAAATAAATGAGCTGATGTTTTCAAATCTGCTGTGGAGTGAGTCCACAAGTTAACTCACTTCTTTATGTGAGAATATCACGCTTTATAATATTAAAGTCATATGATTCCCTAATTTTCCAGCTCCTACGCCCCATCCAGTCCACAGTTAATGACATTTGTCCTAGATGCTTGGACCTGAAGCGGTAAAGAAACAACCATATCCCTCTCTCAGATATCGTCATTTCCAGACGTATTGATGACATGTCTGCAGACATCGAATGTGTGCTTTTGGAAAAGGTCCATTTCAGTAAGAAATTTGCTTTTCAACTTGATGAGTCTACTGGTATTAGTGGACAAGTCGTGGCCAATGTGCATTTTGTGGATGTAATCGGAGAAAACGTCCTATTTTGCAAGGCATTGCCAGAAAAATCAAAAGGAGAGGATAATTTTCCTGTCACATCAGAATATCTTGAAAAAGCAGAACTTAAAGTGATAATGTGCAACTTTTTCATATTTTAAAATCTTTTCCTTGAGCCAGTCTGTGCTAATCTGACTCTTTACAGAGTTAATGAAAAGTAGGGCTGCACAATTAATCAAATTTTAATCGTGATCAAGATTTTGGTGGCCAAAGTTAATGAACCTGATCGTCAACGATATTTCTAGTCAAATTGTGAGCTCTTCTACTTGCCTCTTCATCACACACCGCCTCAACCAATAGTCTGCCAACCACCAGGGGGCGAACGCATGGCTAAAGCTTCCTTAAGCTGCCAAAATAAAAACCGCGCACAAGCCACTCAGCACTGTAGCAGCCAGTCACATTACGGCGGCAGCAAGTTGGACTGATGAGAGCGTCATGTCTGGAATGTAAATGCTGCAGCATCTGGAGACGAGGCAGCTGGTAAACCAGACTATATATGTGCTGACGGTCTAGAATACTAGGCTAGGATCCATCTTCTTCACAACGACACGCAGAAATAACAGACGCAATATCTTTTTATTTGGCCAAAGATATGAGTCCTATCAATACAGAGAGCAATGAAGGCTTCAGAAGTCTGAGTATTTGGGGGGGGGGGGGGGGGGGGGGGGGATGCATTATTTATAAATATAAAATTATTTGAATTTTTAGTTGTTTTTTGCATCATTTATAATCCATTCTTAAGTTTTATTTTTCACAGAAAAATGTTGCAGCATTGTTTATAACTGGTGCAATAAAACAGATTTTACCAGACAGGATGAAGATCGTGATTAATTATCGTGATCACAATATTGATCAAAATAATCCTGATTATTATTTTGGTCATAATCGTGCAGCCCTAATGAAAAGTCACCCATCTGGTGGTTAGATCCAGAATACCACGATTGCAAAATCTCCGTCACCGTACCCAGGAAGTCATGTGTCTCACGAGGGTGAAGCAAACCCAAAGTGGCTAGCTGTTAGCTAGTTAGCTCATTAGCGGCATTAGCTCAGTTGGTAGAGTGACCGGTCTGGTAACCGGAGGGTCGCCGGTTCGATCCCCAGCTCCATCTGGGTTAGATTGTCGTTGTGTCCTTGGAGACACTTCACCACCTGACTGTGTGACTGTGTGTGAATGTTGGTGGTGGTCAGAAGGGCCGATGGTCAGAATGGCAGCCTCTCTTCTGTCAGTCTGCCCCAGGGCAGCTGTGGCTACAGACGTCTGTCGTAGTTCACCACCACCGGTCTAAATGTGTGTGTGAAAGAATAATGGAGCTTCTGTGAAAGCGCTTTGGGTATAAATCCAATCCTTTATTATTATTATTACTGCTGTCCTAGTAATAAAACAAAATCCACATTTGCTTTTTCTGTCACACGGACTACAACTATAGAGAGAGAGCCGACCAGAGAGAGCTCAACTAGCTCACTTTGTTTTAGTTTCATAGTGTTAGCCACCGTTAGCAGCTGTTAGCTTTCCTTTCAGGTTAATCCTGGTACAGACTCGAGTTTTAAGGCTTAGCCTGGTGGGGGCCAAGTCCGCCAGGCTTTTCAAGCACTGGGGAAACCCTGTATTAGCTGAAAAATAAACATTATCTGGGAAATTATTGCACAATTTTTCACTCCTAACCACACTGTTCCTCTTTGGCTCAACAGCTCCCCCAGTGACCAATCCAGAAAACTACAAACACTGAAGGGAAGCCTCCTTATAACCGCAGCCTTGGTATCGGTTCCTGGTATCGATTCACTTTAACGAGTACGTGGTGTCGCTGCATCCCTACAACAAACTATTCATTTTTATGTGCATCTGTGACGATATGATAGTAAAACGGTCTCTTATCTTTCACATATTTTAAAGTGATAATAAGCAGTTTTGCTTGTTTTGGGCGCCCTCTGGTGTCCGTTTTAAATCACTGCATTACACAAGTTAGCATATTGTTTCAGCTTCTAAACGCCTAAATCTACCTGTTGAAATGTCTCCTCAGCCTTCATAGCTTTCTACTGGAGCGGTTATTTACTCCTTCAAAGAAATCAGCTGTGTTCAAGCAGGGAGAGATGGGAAAAATCAGGAATCATGAGCTAAAAACACTCCAGAGCTAGCATAACAGCTAGCCACTTTGGGTTAGCCTAACCCTCGTGAGACACGTGACTTCCTGGGTACCGAGACGGAGAACTTACAATCGTGGTATTCTGGATCTAACCACCAGATGGGGCTAAGTGACTTTTCATTAACTCTGTAAAGAGTCAGATTAACACAGACTGGCTCAAGGAGAAGATTTAAACATATGAAAAAGTTGCATATTATCACTTTAAGAAAATTATTAAATTCACTGGATTTGATTCGACTGTTTTCTAGTTTCTTGAATATAAATCAGAGTTCATTATTTTGTCACATTTTTGTGAAAGTTGTTCCCAATTTGGCGTTTTCGTAAAAGTCTATATACCATCAAATTAAATTCTAATACTTTGGACTGGACTTAACTTCTACAAATAGTTAAATTCTTTAGTGTTTTTGTTGTTGGGTCATATGTTAGTATAAATCTGAATGTTTTAAAGTCTCACCAGCCCACTGAGGACACATTGTTCTTGAATTGAAGTTGAAGGCTACAAGTGGCCCCCGGGCCACACTTGGAGCAGGTGGACACGGCACAGGGAAATCAAGAGTTTTCTTTAGAAAGTGCCTTTTGTGTTTAGGTGGCTTTGATCGGAAACAAACATCCAGGTCACGTCACGTTTTCTTCTCCCTGTGCAGGTTGTCTTCACAAGTTCTGCAGCAGCAGCCATAGGAATGCAGCGCAGTGAAAAGACAACAGGAGCACAGCGACTGACACGCGCATTTACAAGACAAGTGGAGGGGTGGGGGGAGAGAACCCCATCGATCAGAGAGAGAGAGAGAGAGAGAGAGAGAGAGAGAGAGAGAGAGAGAGAGAGAGAGAGAACAGGTCCTTCCTCCTCCTCTCCTCTACCAGCTGATGCTGACTGGAGCTACAGCAGCGTTTCTTCGTGTTATCTCCCTGAAATCTGCTCGGATCGACTGCTGCTGATCTGTGTGTGTGTCTGTGTGTGTGAGAGTGTGAGAGAGGGACAGACAGAGTGTGTGTTCGACCGGCCGCTGCGCCGAAGGACCGCGACAGAGCTGACCGAATCCCAGAGAGGAACTTCAGCACCGCGTCCTCCGCGCCGGAGCTCCGGATCAGCTGGTGGAGGTAAGGGCGGGATGCTGCAGCAGAGCAGCGCGCACGCACACACACACACACACACACACACACACACACACACACACACACACACACACACACACACACACACACACACAGGCACGCGCGCAGGCATGCATACGTGCACACAGTGTCCTGGACCACCACACTGACTGTCATCTGTTACCATGTTTACACTGAGCTGCTTCAGGTGAAAGGTCACCACCTCAACACAACAGACACACTAGATACACAACTAGACACACAACTAGATACACAACTAGATACACAACAGACACACAACCTGACACACAACCTGACACACAACCAGACACACAACTAGACACACAACCAGACACACAACCAGACACACAACTAGACACACAACTAGACACACAACCAGACACACAACCAGACACACAACCAGACACACAACCTGACACACAACCTGACACACAACCTGACACACAACCTGACACACAACCAGACACACAACCAGACACACAACCAGACACACAACTAGACACACAACTAGACACACAACTAGACACACAACCAGACACACAACCAGACACACAACCTGACACACAACCTGACACACAACCTGACACACAACCTGACACACAACTAGACACACAACTAGACACACAACCAGACACACAACCAGACACACAACCTGACACACAACCTGACACACAACCAGACACACAACCAGACACACAACCAGACACACAACCTGACACACAACTAGACACACAACCTGACACACAACCTGACACACAACTAGACACACAACCAGACACACAACCTGACACACAACCAGACACACAACCAGACACACAACCAGACACACAACCAGACACACAACCTGACACACAACCTGACACACAACCTGACACACAACCAGACACACAACTAGACACACAACTAGACACACAACCAGACACACAACCTGACACACAACCAGACACACAACCAGACACACAACCAGACACACAACCAGACACACAACCTGACACACAACCTGACACACAACCAGACACACAACCAGACACACAACCTGACACACAACCAGACACACAACTAGACACACAATCAGACACACAACCAGACACACAACTAGACACACAACTAGACACACAACCAGACACACAACCAGACACACAACCTGACACACAACCAGACACACAACCAGACACACAACCTGACACACAACCAGACACACAACCAGACACACAACCTGACACACAACCTGACACACAACCTGACACACAACCAGACACACAACTAGACACACAATCAGACACACAACCAGACACACAACTAGACACACAACCAGACACACAACTAGATACACAACTAGATACACAACCAGACACACAACCAGACACACAACCAGACACACAACTTGACACACAACCAGACACACAACTAGACACACAACCAGAGACACAACCAGACACACAACTTGACACACAACCAGACACACAACCAGACACACAACTAGACACACAACTAGACACACAACCAGACACACAACCAGACACACAACTTGACACACAACCAGACACACACCTCTCCAGGCTGTCCGTGTTGCGTTTAAGGAACCATGGGTATTGACCCTTTGCTCCTACGTCACCTGATGGTTCACCATAGTGGATGGAAACAGTGAATTATGGGAGTTTTGAACAGAGAGCGTAAGTGGCGACTGAGGTTGTTTTTTTACCAGTTTAGCCAGTCTCCTACTGGTTAAAGACCAGTTCACTGTGGGAAGGTTTAGCTCACCTAGGTGGGGCTCAGAGAGAGCGGTGTTTACTGTGCTAACTAGCTTCCTAGCGTTAGCTTACGTCCTCCCTGCTGCTGTTCACCGATGTAAACAAGTTACTGACTTTTCCAGAAGTCACCGCTGGATTCCTAACATTACGTGATGAACAGCATTCACTTTACACTGGAACTGATTTTAAATAAACTAAAACTAGTCCGGATCCGACCAGGTTTAGTGACTGACAGGGTCAACGGGTTCAGAGCTACTCTCACACCGGACAAGACGAGATATCTCATAACGGCGAAGCTCATCATGCTAAATAAATAACGTTATCTTCACACACGTAATCCTACATTGGAACAATATTATTATAATAATCAATAACTAACCTGGAATTCACTATAGTGGACAGTAATGCAGGATTATCAATACTAAATAAGTCATATAAACACATCATATTTATCATTTCACGTCCATCACAGTCCGCCCGTCTTCCTCCGGAAATAAACGTTAATCTTACGGTAAAACGAGTCTGATGCAAATCCGAAAACACTCTGGAGGGCTGCTAGTCCGTATCGCTGCAGCTTATCTTGGTTTTCGGTCTCCATCAAAGTTTTAAAAATGTCCAGTTGAGTTTACACCCGTGTGTGTTAGCGCAGCCAACCGCGCAGCTAACTGCTACCATTTTACTGTGAAACCAACTAAATGAAGCGATAAAACTGGCTTGTTTTGACAGGAGTTTCTACGTGTGTCTGCCATCCGTCATGGCTGAGGGGGTGGTACCGTGAGCGGCGTGACAACACGTGTAAAGGGTCAATAGAAACCTTTCAGATCTGGTGTTGCATTTGAGGTCAGGGCAGTAAGTGGTGGATGATTGAGTTTTAAAGTGAGACCCCTGCTCACGTGCACACCGTGTTGTCTGATGGTGAGACGCTACAGGACGTTGACACACCAGATTGTAGTAGTGTGAAGTGATTAAACACGACAGAGCTAAAGGAATTGTGGGTATTTTCCCAGCATGATAGAACACCCTGCTCATGTTTAATCGGTTTATTAACATTTTATGATTTGTTTGTTTGTTTTTAACATGTTTATGTGTAACTCATCTACCAGGCACCTGATTGGCTGAGGATTCTGTTGTTATGAGTGGTTCAAGGCTTTGATAATGGTTGAATGGTTTCATTGTTTTGAAACTTCTTGAATTTTTAATAAACTACTCAAAATTAAAGATGTACAGAATATTCAACAAGACTAGTTTAACATCAGTGATCAGCTGATCTGAAACTCAGCCTGTTTTTGGGGGCTTTGTTTTGGTCCAGGAACGATTGCTAAGTGCTAATCGATGCAGAGATCTTCCATGTGAATGTGTTTTCCTTTAGAATCATACATTTTCAGGTTAATCAGAATTGAAAACAAAATGTTGTATTAGCTATCGTCCCTTATAAAACCTGCATCATCAGGTCACAGCTGAGTAAAAGTATCAGCTCCCAAAGTCAGAATTGATGCATTTTTACTTTAAACTGTAGCAAATTTTATTATAGTGCCGTAACCTTTACTTTTATGAGACCAGTGAACTGATTGTTGTGAGTTTGTGTTGTTGTTTTTTTTCCAAGTGTAAATCTTCACTTAAAAACCTGGAATTAGATTTGGTGACAGTGTAACTGGAGGTGGTTGTGTCTAATTTTGGTCCTTTAGGGCCACCATTCTGTTGTTTCTCTACTCTAACACACCTGATGTGAATCAATGAGTGATTAACAGGCTTCAGCAGAGCTTGAGGACATGTTGAACAGGTAATTGGACCAATGAATCAGGTGTGGAGCAAACATGGAGGCTAGTGGCCCTCTGAGACCAGCACTGGACGCACTGCTCTAGGGTGTCGGAAAGGAGGTGCTGACTGATCGTCAGACCTGAGATTCAGGAGGAGCAGCTTCTCCCACACTTTGCTTCTTTTTGCTGCCCTGTCAAATTAAATGTTTCATATCAACAAACAAATTTCAGTATCAGACAAAAATAACCTGAGGAAATACAGTTTGAAATGCAGTTTTCACATGACGATTTATTTAAAAAAGATCTATTTAAACCAACCAGGTTTGTCAGACCTGATCACTACCAGACCTGATCTCTATCAGACCTGATCACTATTAGACCTGATCACTACCAGACCTGATCACTACCAGACCTGATCACTACCAGACCTGATCACTACCAGACCTGATCTCTACCAGACCTGATCACTATCAGACCTGATCACTACCAGACCTGATCACTATCAGACCTGATCACTATCAGACCTGATCACTATCAGACCTGATCACTATTAGACCTGATCACTACCAGACCTGATCACTATCAGACCTGATCACTACCAGACCTGATCACTATCAGACCTGATCACTACCAGACCTGATCTCTATCAGACCTGATCACTATTAGACCTGATCACTACCAGACCTGATCACTACCAGACCTGATCACTACCAGACCTGATCACTACCAGACCTGATCACTACCAGACCTGATCACTACCAGACCTGATCACTACCAGACCTGATCACTACTAGACCTGATCACTACTAGACCTGATCACTATTAGACCTGATCACTACTAGACCTGATCACTAACAGACCTGATCACTACCAGACCTGATCACTACCAGACCTGATCACTATTAGACCTGATCACTACCAGACCTGATCACTCACAGACCTGATCACTATTAGACCTGATCACTACCAGACCTGATCACTCACAGACCTGATCACTATTAGACCTGATCACTACCAGACCTGATCACTATTAGACCTGATCACTACCAGACCTGATCACTAACAGACCTGATCAATCACTATTAGACCTGATCACTACCAAACCTGATCACTACCAAACCTGATCACTACTAGACCTGATCACTACCAGACCTGATCACTACCAGACCTGATCACTACTAGACCTGATCACTACCAAACCTGATCACTACCAAACCTGATCACTATTAGACCTGATCACCACCAGACCTGATCACTCACAGACCTGATCACTATTAGACCTGATCACTACCAGACCTGATCACTAACAGACCTGATCAATCACTATTAGACCTGATCACTACCAAACCTGATCACTACCAAACCTGATCACTACTAGACCTGATCACTACCAGACCTGATCACTACCAGACCTGATCACTACTAGACCTGATCACTACCAAACCTGATCACTACCAAACCTGATCACTATTAGACCTGATCACCACCAGACCTGATCACTCACAGACCTGATCACTATTAGACCTGATCACTACCAGACCTGATCACTAACAGACCTGATCAATCACTATTAGACCTGATCACTACCAAACCTGATCACTACCAAACCTGATCACTACTAGACCTGATCACTACCAGACCTGATCACTACCAGACCTGATCACTACTAGACCTGATCACTACCAAACCTGATCACTACCAAACCTGATCACTATTAGACCTGATCACCACCAGACCTGATCACTCACAGACCTGATCACTATTAGACCTGATCACTACCAGACCTGATCACTAACAGACCTGATCAATCACTATTAGACCTGATCACTACCAAACCTGATCACTACCAAACCTGATCACTACTAGACCTGATCACTACCAGACCTGATCACTACCAGACCTGATCACTACTAGACCTGATCACTACCAAACCTGATCACTACCAAACCTGATCACTATTAGACCTGATCACCACCAGACCTGATCACTCACAGACCTGATCACTATTAGACCTGATCACTACCAGACCTGATCACTAACAGACCTGATCAATCACTATTAGACCTGATCACTACCAAACCTGATCACTACCAAACCTGATCACTACTAGACCTGATCACTACCAGACCTGATCACTACCAGACCTGATCACTACTAGACCTGATCACTACCAAACCTGATCACTACCAAACCTGATCACTATTAGACCTGATCACCACCAGACCTGATCACTCACAGACCTGATCACTATTAGACCTGATCACTACCAGACCTGATCACTAACAGACCTGATCAATCACTATTAGACCTGATCACTACCAAACCTGATCACTACCAAACCTGATCACTACTAGACCTGATCACTACCAGACCTGATCACTACCAGACCTGATCACTACTAGACCTGATCACTACCAAACCTGATCACTACCAAACCTGATCACTATTAGACCTGATCACCACCAGACCTGATCACTCACAGACCTGATCACTATTAGACCTGATCACTACCAGACCTGATCACTAACAGACCTGATCAATCACTATTAGACCTGATCACTACCAAACCTGATCACTACCAAACCTGATCACTACTAGACCTGATCACTACCAGACCTGATCACTACCAGACCTGATCACTACTAGACCTGATCACTACCAAACCTGATCACTACCAAACCTGATCACTATTAGACCTGATCACCACCAGACCTGATCACTCACAGACCTGATCACTATTAGACCTGATCACTACCAGACCTGATCACTAACAGACCTGATCAATCACTATTAGACCTGATCACTACCAAACCTGATCACTACTAGACCTGATCACTATCAGACCTGATCACTATCAGACCTGATCACTACCAGACCTGATCACTACCAGACCTGATCACTATTAGACCTGATCACTACCAGACCTGATCACTACTAGACCTGATCACTACTAGACCTGATCACTATTAGACCTGATCATTACTAGACCTGATCACTAACAGACCTGATCACTACCAGACCTGATCACTACCAGACCTGATCACTCACAGACCTGATCACTATTAGACCTGATCACTACCAGACCTGATCACTAACAGACCTGATCAATCACTATTAGACCTGATCACTACCAGACCTGATCACTGTCAGACCTGATCACTATCAGACCTGATCACTACCACACCTGATCACTACCAGACCTGATCACTACCAGACCTGATCACTGTCAGACCTGATCACTATCAGACCTGATCACTACCACACCTGATCACTACTAGACCTGATCACTACCAGACCTGATCACTACCAGACCTGATCACTCACTATTAGACCTGATCACTACCAGACCTGATCACTGTCAGACCTGATCACTATCAGACCTGATCACTACCAGACCTGATCACTACCAGACCTGATCACTACCAAACCTGATCACTATTAGACCTGATCACCACCAGACCTGATCACTATTAGACCTGATCACTACCAGACCTGATCACTATCAGACCTGATCACTACCAGACCTGATCACTATTAGACCTGATCACTACCAGACCTGATCACTATTAGACCTGATCACTACTAGACCTGATCACTACCAGACCTGATCACTACTAGACCTGATCACTACCAGACCTGATCACTACTAGACCTGATCACTACCAGACCTGATCACTATCAGACCTGATCACTACCAGACCTGATCACTATTAGACCTGATCACTACTAGACCTGATCACTACCAGACCTGATCACTATTAGACCTGATCACTACCAGACCTGATCACTAACAGACCTGATCAATCACTAACTACCAGACCTGATCACTACCAACTACTCAGACCTGATCACTACTAGACCTGATCACTACCAAACCTGATCACTACCACCTGATCACTATAACCTGATCACCACCAGACCTGATCACTATCAAACCTGATCACACCAGACCTGATCACTACCAGACCTGATCACTACTAGACCTGATCACTACTAGACCTGATCACTACTAGACCTGATCACTAACAGACCTGATCACTACTAGACCTGATCACTACTAGACCTGATCACTATTAGACCTGATCACTACTAGACCTGATCACTCACAGACCTGATCACTATTAGACCTGATCACTACCAGACCTGATCACTAACAGACCTGATCAATCACTATTAGACCTGATCACTACCAAACCTGATCACTACCAAACCTGATCACTATCAGACCTGATCACTACCAGACCTGATCACTACCAGACCTGATCACTACCAGACCTGATCACTACCAGACCTGATCACTACTAGACCTGATCACTACCAAACCTGATCACTATTAGACCTGATCACCACCAGACCTGATCACTATTAGACCTGATCACTACCAGACCTGATCACTATCAGACCTGATCACTACCAGACCTGATCACTATTAGACCTGATCACCACCAGACCTGATCACTATTAGACCTGATCACTACCAGACCTGATCACTATCAGACCTGATCACTACCAGACCTGATCACTATTAGACCTGATCACTACCAGACCTGATCACTATTAGACCTGATCAC
>SSNR01000167.1:1094810-1108524 GCA_006937965.1 Callopanchax toddi | reverse complement strand
CAGACCTGATCACTATTAGACCTGATCACTACCAGACCTGATCACTAACAGACCTGATCAATCACTATTAGACCTGATCACTACCAAACCTGATCACTACCAAACCTGATCACTACTAGACCTGATCACTACCAGACCTGATCACTACCAGACCTGATCACTACCAGACCTGATCACCACCAGACCTGATCACTATTAGACCTGATCACTACCAGACCTGATCACTATCAGACCTGATCACTATCAGACCTGATCACTACCACACCTGATCACTACCAGACCTGATCACTACTAGACCTGATCACTACTAGACCTGATCACTATTAGACCTGATCACTACTAGACCTGATCACTAACAGACCTGATCACTACTAGACCTGATCACTGTCAGACCTGATCACTATCAGACCTGATCACTACCACACCTGATCACTACCACACCTGATCACTACCAGACCTGATCACTACCAAACCTGATCACTACTAGACCTGATCACTACCAGACCTGATCACTACCAGACCTGATCACTACCAGACCTGATCACTACCAGACCTGATCACTACTAGACCTGATCACTACTAGACCTGATCACTACCAAACCTGATCACTACTAGACCTGATCACTATTAGACCAATTTAGAAATAACTTCAATAAAACCTGACTGACAACATGAAGGAGGCTAAAAGATCTCACAAAGCAACAAATCAGTCCGCCAGACTTCTGAGAAAATATTTTGTCAGCCTATGAGACCCAAGCTGAACTTTCTGGAAGGTGTGTGTCCCGTTCCATCTGAAGGTGTGTGTCCCGTTCCATCAGAAGGTGTGTGTCCCGTTCCACCTGGAAGGTGTGTGTCCCGTTCCATCAGAAGGTGTGTGTCCCGTTCCATCAGAAGGTGTGTGTCCCGTTCCATCAGAAGGTGTGTGTCCCCTGATTGAGCTCCTGCCGCTTGACCGAATACGCATGAAGAACCAGTATTTCAACCCTCCACCCCCACCCCTCATCGTGAACAAGTCTGCAGTTGGTCGGGGGTGGGGGTTGCGCCATGGGTCCAGAGTGCGTTCTGCGGGGGTACTGCTAAACTTCCGACAGAGAGGGCGGAGTTCTTCGGTCCGAACGTGAAAATGAAACTTAAGGACAGCAGGCTGCAGCTCCTTGTCCTGTGCTAAGCTATAGCAGTGCCCTGGTGGAACACATGCTGCTCCCACAGCCGGATAATAACTGAGAAACGCCGTCTCTCCTTCTCTGAAGCACTACTATACTACACTACTATAAAGACATGTTTTAGAAACGACTCTGAATGCTTTTTTGTTGTTGTGTTGAAGCAAAATGAAGGAACTGATTGTAGGCCAGTAGTTCGGTGTTGTTTCCCACCCTAATCAGTGTTTGGACCTCCAGAAACGTTGTTGTTTGACGTGGCTACATCTCCAGCCCGACAGCATCAACCCACCAAAAAAGACTTTTACAAAGAGAAGCCTAGAATACTGAATCAGAGGAGGAGACACAGAACAGAAACAAGCTTGTGTTTTCTGTTTAGCTGGAAGCTTTAAAACCCGTTGGCAGGTTGAACATAAGCAGAGCTGGTGACTTCCTCCACAGTTTACCCAAACTGTATAAGCTTATTAACAACTGTTTGTATTAGATGTTTCCTCTGAGGAGGCAGTAAGCAGAACCAATCCTTTGTGCCATGAACCTGCTGATACCTTTACTTAGTGATAATTAATGTTTACCTGTCTGTGTTTAACCATCGCTCCATCCGCGCCACGTTTTCCTGCTGCTGAATCTTATTTTTCTTCATCGTCACAGTCCCTGAGTCATAGTGAGATTTAGTGCATTCAGTCTTCACTAGAATCTGAAAACTAACTCATTGTTTGATGGTGAGCTGAGGAGAAGAGGTCTGCTGCAGAGAAACGACGGCTGTTTACAGATCACACCATGCCCTCTGGGTGGTGATCCAGGACTCGCTAGGAAACGAGTTTCTGAAACTCAGTGGGACGTCTCCTGGTCCAATAAAGGTTCATAAAAACACTTTAAAGTGGGCTTCTAGTGGTTATTTGTAGGGATGTACCGATACCACTTTTTTCAAAACCGATCCGATACTTAAATCTGAGTACTCGCCGATACCGAGTACCGATACTTCTACCACACAAAAAAATGCAACAAACTGAAATACAGGTTTTATTTTTTCTTCTCTGCTTTTTACAACAAATAACTGAGTTAGATAAAAAAATAAAATATATTAAAAAAAATGATCACAAAACTAAAATATAAGGTGAAAAATAACCATTTTCTGTGATTTCACAGTGAAATTATTGCAGTTTTCCACATTTTAACCAAATAAAATGAACTATTTGGCACCATCTCCAGCTCTCAACCCACACTGTTCCTCTTTAGCTCAATAGCTCCCCCTAGTGTTCAATATAGAAAACTACAACATAAATCACAAGTCACAGACGATGAAGCCACTGGTATCGGTTCCTGGTATCGGGTAACTTTAACCGATACTGGTATCGGTTCCTGGTATCGGGTAACTTTAACCGATACCGGTGCATTTCTACTTTTTAGGTTAGTAAATGTGGTCAGAAGGAAAAAGTGAAGTTCAGAAAAAATAGAACAGATTTTATAGGTTTCTGTTTGTTATACTCCTACTGTCAGGTAAAATCACAGCTATAATCTGATCCTAATGGCACCAGAATCCAACTTTTCCCTTATTTTTTTTAACATTTTGCTATTTTCTTTTTTTATTGGGGTGGGGGCAAACATGGGGAACACCCACTTTTTTATTGCTGATATTCTGGCTACACGTCTATCGATAGATATATATTGTTATTGAGTTATGTATCCAAGACACACATTTATTCATTATATACTTACTTGTGTGGTTTACCTACATAAGGCTCAGGTCAGGTCCTGCCCTGTGAACCGGGCTTTAGGGACCCTGACCACGACAGACTCATGGAGCAGGATTTGAAGGACTGAGACTAGAGGGTCTGGTCTTCCCTCCCTGTGTGTGCACCACATGCTGTGACCTGGAGTAGGACTAGTGAAAACATCATTAGTGCTTCTCTGTCCTGTCACGCCTCCTGTGAGTGGTTTACAGCAGCCCACCCGCCGTGGGGCTGCAGCCTTACATGGACACGTACTAAAGGCCTGGACTTTAACTCATTCATCTCAGCTCACACACACACACACACACACACACACACACACACACACACACACACACACACACACAGACACACACTGCTGCAGCAGAGAGTGTGAACCTCCAAAACAAAACACACGGTGTCAGAATGAAATGTTTGGACGTCAGGAGAAGACGAGGAATGCTGAAAGCTAAAATCTGAAGGAGTGAAGCGATAAAGGAAGCGGGAGAAGGGATCATGTATCAGACATGTGTCCTGGCAGTAACCCAGGGGAAATTCAGCTACAGCAGAGTTCCTCTGCTCCTTTCCTTTGATGAATATTCATGATTACGCAGAGAGATGGAGGGCGCCGCTTCACAGCTTCCTTTTGATGTATCGCTGATGCAGCCTGCATGAAGGGTGGAGGAGCCGCGCTTCCCATGGAACTAGATTGTGTGTGTGTGTGTGTGTGTGTGTGTGTGTGGGGGGGGGGGCTACCTACCCACACCTGAATTATTGAGCCATGCTGTTTCTAAGGTGCTCTGCTGAAAGGCCTAATTAGTGCAGAGCTTTGTGTCAAAATGTCTGAAAGAGCAGGTCCTTCAGCCCAGATCCAAACCCCTACCTAGACCTACAGAGGTCCACCTCCACCAGGATGGATCACACTAAAAACACTTGGGTTGTTTCTTTAACCCAAACCCTGGGTTATTCACGTTGGCTTATATTTTCAGAGCCATGCCCATGTCTTGGGTTATTTTAACCCAGTTTGTGGGTTTTTCAAACGGGTTATGTTTCTGACAGTGGGTTAACCCATTATTTGGGTTAGGTAAACACAGGGTCTTTGCCCATCTACATGCTTTTATCCAGTGATTATTACACCACTTTTAGGATACATAAATCATAGTCCTGTGATTATTCAAATGTTACCATTTTTGACTACAAAACCACCAACCATTACAACATTAGTCTTAAATTTTCTGCTAAATTTTTTATTATTACAATGTTGATTGTTGTTGTTGATGGGGTGGCATTAGCTCAGTTGGTAGAGTGGCCGGTCTGGTAACCAGAGGGTCACCGGTTCGATCCCCAGCTCCAGCTGGGTTAGATTGTCGTTGTGTCCTTGGGCAAGACGCTTCACCCAACTTACCTACTGGTGGTGGTCAGAGGGTCTTGGAAGGGCGCCGGTGCATAGCGTCCCCCCCTCTGTCAGAGTGTCCGAGGGCAGCTGAGACTACAGCGTAGTTTATCACCACCAGAGTGTGAGTGTGAGTGGGTGAGTGACTGTTCGTGTTGTCCAGCGCTTTGGGGTGTTCTGCACTGTAGAAAGCACTCTATAAATACAAGCCATTTACCATTTAATATATATATATGCACAATGTGTTACGAGTTTTTTTCCCCACCCATTTTCACAACTCATATAATTATATAATAGAATGATGTTAAATTGTAATACTTTTAAAAATGTTTCAAATTCAAGAAAGACATTGCTACATTTTGGTGTACCATAGGCTAAACTATCATTTTTAGTGGCAAAAGTCATTTATGATTTTAACTCAAGATTATGAGTCAAATGAACTCCAGATGTTTGGTTAATTTGACCCAGAAAGTGGGTTATCTGTTAAAACCACAACTACCCAAAACTTGGGTTGATGAGAATAACCCAAGGTCCCTCTAAACCCATGACAGGGGATTTTAGAGTGATCATCAGTAAGAACTGGTACATCTCCCAGCTCAGTCCCAGGAGCACGGAGGACATTCCAGGAGACAGGACTCTAGGACAGCTGGACAGGCCCTCTACCTGCTCCTTTGTTCAGGAGGAACGGTGCGTCCTACACAGTGACCTCCAGGTGTGAACTCTCTGACCAGACCATTAGACACAGACTTCATGAGGGTGTCCTGAGGGCCTCTAGTGGAGCCTGTGCTCAGTGACCGGCACCGTGGAGCTCCTCTGGTCCTCACCAGAACCAGCAGGTCCAGCTCTGGTTCCCAGTGGGACTCTGAGCTGATGTGACAGACGTTAAAGGGTCTGGAGAAGCTGTGGAGAACATTCTGCTGCTGCTACAACTGTGGACTGTCGGTGTATTGCTTCCTGTATCAGAGGTTTCTTCCTCATCCTTCCTTGTCGTTAGCTCTTTTCTTACCTGCTCACAGTTTTTCCCTTTTATTGTTTTGCCCAAATATATTATTGAAGTTTTCCCTAAAATTGTTCTGCCCAAGATTTTAGTATTTGCCCAAGTCATAGCCCACATAGTCTCATCGTTTACCACGTAGATCCCCTGTATGCCCACATCTCTGTTTTGTTTTGTTCTTTTGTTTGTGTTGTGAAGCGCTTTGTGATGCATATCTGTGAAAGGCGCTATAGAAATACACTTTACTTACTCACTAACCCAACACAATGAGTATTAAACTCATTTAAGGATTCAGAATGTACAGTGATACTGTTGTAAAATGGCTCATATTTATTGAAGGTATATTAGGTTCTTTCAGGTTGTGAACAGTGAATTAACACCTTATTAATAATGTGAAGCTGAGGCAAAATAAAAGACTTTAAAATCATTTATTTATAAAAGAACTAAGAACACACAGAGAGATAGAACAGTTCTGATTTGACCTCACAGTTAAGATTCTTAAACATGATGTGGAATGTTAAAGAGGTGTCTCATCGTGAGGTTAGCAGACTGATGAGACTAGGGGACATTTAGATGCTACTAGTTTAGTTGCTGTTTTGAGTTGGATGGTTCAATTTAGTTTAGGAGAATTCAACTTTATCAAGCCAGGCCTGTCGATCAGACAGGGGGCTTCGCTTACTGAGTGCAGAGGTCTGGTGGGTAAAGCAGTTTGCGGGGCCTCTAGTAGAGGTGGAGCAGGTCCAGTTCCCAGAGGAGGCGGGTTCACCCGGGAACCGTCTGATGGCCCTGGGATCCTTTAGAGCAGTAAGGGAAGCATTTCAGGCGGCATGCTGAAAGCGTTTCTGATTAGTCCCCATTTACCAGTATTTATTGCTGACCTCTGAACTTCCTGTTATGTCACTCTCTTCCCCTCACACACCTTTTCTTCAGTCAGACTGAAGTGAACACGTTGCTGCAGCAGCAAGTTAATTCCATACGCGCTATGGCTTTGACTAATTGCTGGAATGTCTGTTTTTCGCAGCACAAATCTCATTACATATGTTTCATTTTGCTCTGTTCCCGTTTACCTTTCCAAAATGCGGCAAAACTTTAGAGTTTTTCGGAATTTTTAACCCGAAACTCGCTACGCTGTTTTGACAGGGAGGGGAGGGGCTCTCTGCTCCTCCGTCTCACCTGTGTCTCCACCCGTGTAGCTGCGCAGGCGGATAAATGAAGCATCTCATTTACAGGGACATTTTATAGTAAAAGTACCAAAGTCGGCACCGTGTTTTTTCACTACCGGTACCTACCGACGTCTTTCGGTCTGTACTAGTAGTACTAGTACGGTCTAGTTGTCCACCATGGCTTAAGAGAAAGTTAAGTTACATTCGCTACTCGCGTGTGCATTCAGTGCAGTGTGTATGTGCGCCACTTATTTTGGTCCGGGTGAAACATGACCCCGGGCGATTGCAAAGCCATGAATTAATTAAATATGAATTAAACGAAGCCTCGAGGCTTTTTGTACTCCAATTATTTGAGGTACTCGAGGAATCGTTTCAGCCCTAAAGTTAACCAATCAGAATTTGAATCGTGTCTTAGATGACTACTTGAGGAGTGAGGGACTTTATCAAGATCACATGACTTCCGTCTGTTAACCCATTGTAAAGTGTTTAACTTAAAGGTTAAAGTAAATACTTGTCATTTTAAATGAGTAATAAAACAATTTACCTTTAAGTAGCAAACATTAGTTTAACTTTAGCAAAAGTAGAAATGTGTAAAGCAGATGATTTAAGATTTATATAAAATAATGCAGAAGAAGACATTATAACACTTTGAGAGTGGATGTGTGAATGACCTTAGAGCTGGAACACTGTGGAACAAGAGATTAGACCAGCAGTGTCCCAAGAAAGGGAACACTTTAGACTCTGAATTCATCATTAAGAGAGTCTTAGGTTTATTATACCTAAGAGAGTCCAGTGAGGTCGTCTGGGAAGTGGACACCTGAAAGTGGACGGTTGGACACCTGTAGGAATGTTGAGTCAGGTTACCAGAGGTTAGGACCTGATGAACAGTCATTATAATCCAGATTATTGTGTGTGATGGTCAAGGGGTCAAAGGTCAGAGGATTACTTTACTCCGTAAGGCTACAGGAAACAATCTGTAGCTGAAGGAATCCAGACAGATTTCTAAACGTCTACCTCTCTTTCTTCTGCTCCTCTGGTCCGGGTCACAGGGGCAGCATCCCGAGTAGGGAAGTCCAGACCGGCCTGTCCCCAGGGGGAGGGATCCTTCAATGTGCTGAAGTATGAATGTGGACGTGCTTTCTTCACATCAGACTTGTAGTTTTGGGGTGTGTTCCATATCTGTGAAGCTGCTCTATAAATAGGTTTGACTTGTTGACCAATCAGAGCCCTGTGGTCCGTTGCAGTACGTTAACTGTCTTCATGCAGTGAGTTTGTTTCTGTATTGGATCAAATTAACAGTCGAGTCCTGGCAGCAGCGTTTCCACGTTAGTGCACTTTTTCCACAGTGTGCTTAAACTGAATAACAGGATGCATTCTGGGTTAGTGCAGGATGTGACACAGAGGCATAAAGTATAAAATGTTTATACAGTTCAACACGTATTAAACAGGGCGCTCAGTGTCTTCATCACGTCTGTTTAAAGACGCTGGTCTGATAAATGGAGCCGATCCTGCAGAGCTTTATGATGAACCAATCACACCTTTCATAATAAAGTGAAGGATCCTAATGGAGCGTTATAAACTCTCTAAGTTTATGCTGCACACTTCTGTGAGGTTAATCAGTCAGCCCTGTCGGGTTTACACTGACAGTTACCTTGGCAGACAGTTGAGGGTTTCACAGGAACTCTAGGTTCATTCTGATGCTACAGGGAGTAGATTATGTACAGTGATATTGATGAATTGAAGTCTGGGTCATTAATACGACTTTACAGGTTTTATTATAAAAAGAGACGGACACACAGTTACAAACAGTTAGCAGTGAGGTAGCAAGGCTATTAAGCTTATGTCAACACGATGTTAAAGTGTTCTAAGTTGATCTTAAAATAAGTTTTAAGGATCTGAGTCTCATGAAGGTTTAAGACTAGGGTTGTTTCATTTGGACTAAGGCTTGAATGGAGGAGTTACTTGTTGGATCAGTTAACATGTTGGGGTGAGCTAAGCGGTTAGCTTTACCAACAGGCCTTTGGGATTACCAGAAAGTGGATTCTTACTGAGACCACCGGTCCGGTGGATCGTAGACTGGCAGGGAGGGAGAAGACCTTAGGGAGGCGGATGACCCCCCTTTGATCCGTCCGGAGCCTTCGGGTCGCCGGCCGGCGCCTGGCTGCGTCCTGGATCCGGGAGTTCAGCAGAGCCATTCCTGGTTCGTAGCATCAAAGGCCGGGGTCCCCGTGTTGTGGTGGAGAGTAAAGACGGACGGTGTCTTTGCTCAGGGGACAATAGGATATCGGCTTCAGGGTCGGCCGATTCCGGCAGGCTCGGCTGTTGTAGCGAGTAAAAAAAACAGCTGAGATGTCATCTCAGTGTGGGCCGGGCTGAGAACCGCCCACTTCCGGAGTGGAAGGGCAGTTAAAGGAGTCATGTGACTACGTGGACCTATGAGGGAAGAGTTTACTAAGTCACGTGACCCAGATCTTTAAAACGACAGTTCACTTGAATAAGTAAATATGAGTAATAATGTTGATTTAACCTTTTAGCTGAGTAAAAATAATACTGAAGCTGGATCAAACATTCATAATACTGTGGAAGAAAATGCATTAATCACATTAAGACTTTCCAAACAGTTTAATTAAGAGTAATGTCGTTTAGAAGGAGACATCAGGAGGTCTTTGAGTTTGTTTTAACTAAAAGAGAGTCCTGTGGAGTCTTCCAGAGAAACGATCTGGACTAGGAATGTTAATCGAGGTTAAAACATAGTAAAAGAGTCGTTATAATCCAAGTTATTGGGAAAAAGATGATTATTGTTTGTGATGGTCACAGAGGTTATAGCGTGTTTGGCAACGCTACACTAATCAAACTCTTATTCTTTCAGATCTGACCTTTGACACAGTGATCATATTATTTGATATTTTGCCTGGAGAAAGGGGGGGGGGCATTAAAAGTTCAGCCTTTATTTATAGAGGTTAGCTAACAGATAATAGAGTGGCTACTTGTTTTGAATGCCTGAAGCATTAGCTGCTAGCTCATCAGTGTTTGGCAGGAGCGTCTCTCCTGATCCAACTAGTCATGAGTCCTCTAGTTGGAGGACTACTTCCTGTTTCTAGGGGCTCTGCTCACTTTGAGGGATGTCATGGTGGACGACGTGGTCCTTGCTGTAGAGAAACACTTGATAGAATGCTACGTTTCCACTATGCAGCCTGGAGCATAGAGACGGTTGATCTCCCAGCGCCTCGTCGCTGAACATCAGACCACTGATGTGAGTTCAACCAACAATTTCACCCCAGTCCAGGCGGTGGCGCTGTTAATAGAGCGGAAATGAAATGTAAAGAGTGTGAAGAGCTCACTTTGTGTATATGTACATGATTTACTTTGTAACGGCAGAGTTACAGACGTTAGGAGACAGGATCTGACGGCGTGAAGCACCAAGAAGTGACTTTCACAAGGTTTAGATTATTTATCACCACTTGTTGAGACAAAAGGACCCGTCTATGCACAGAAAACTAAAATGTTAGGTTTTGATCACGGATTGCTGATGTGAACTTTGAGTCACAAAACCGAGGTTTAGGCTCATCTCAAACGTCCCACCAGGACCGTTTTCAGGACAAATGTCTAAACATGCTGCCTCCATGACCTGGAACCAGGTAGGATGAAGACGGCGAGGCGAGAACACGAGTCTTCAGTTCTTTTTCAGAGTTTTCTTCCTTCGGTCTGTAAAATTAAACCACCTCCTCTGTTCCTTCTCTCTCGTTGGATATGTTTGGAGATGTACTGGTTTTGAAGTACTTTTATATAAAACGAGTCTTGGTCATACAAAATATCAGGACAGTTTTAAATGTTGGTTCTAATGTTGATCATAAACCAAATACAGGAAGAACACCTGGTATTTCCTTATGCTGATGATAACCTAAACCATCTATAGATACTTTGACCATTTTGGTTGTGGCACTATGCAGATGTTGCTGGGCTCTAATCTTTATTTGCTTTTCAGGTGGACAGACACGTCCTCTTCCTATTGGTCAGGATGGAGTTCCCTGATGACATCCTGGAGCTGGCTGAGCTGCAGATCTTCAACGACTCCTTCAAAGATTCATTTTTCCACAACTTCAACAGCTCCTACAATGAGACGGACGCTCTGCTGCCAACCGGACTGAAGGTCACCATCGTGGTGGTCTACATGATCGTCTGCGTCATTGGCCTGGTGGGGAACTTCCTGGTGATGTACGTCATCATAAGGTGAGCGTTGTTCGGCTTCTTCCTCAACCTGCCACGCTTCAAATGTTTACAGGAGCAACCAGCTTCTGGTTTCTAGTGACTGATGATCACTGATAAAACCTATTGATCGGGGATCTGGGTCCAGAAGACCACAGGTCCAGGAACAGCTACGATACTGAGAAGAGTCCTCAAGCTCCAGGTCTCGGGTAGAGGACCAGAACTCCAGGTCTCTGGTAGAGGACTAGAGCTCCAGGTCTCTGGTAGAGGACCAGAGCTCCAGGTCTCAGGTAGAAGACCAGAACTCCAGGTCTCTGGTAGAGGACTAGAGCTCCAGGTCTCTGGTAGAGGACTAGAGCTCCAGGTCTCTGGTAGAGGACCAGAACTCCAGGTCTCTGGTAGAGGACTAGAGCTCCAGGTCTCTGGTAGAGGACCAGAACTCCAGGTCTCTGGTAGAGGACCAGAGCTCCAGGTCTCTGGTAGAGGACTAGAGCTCCAGGTCTCTGGTAGAGGACCAGAGCTCCAGGTCTCAGGTAGAGGACCAGAGCTCCAGGTCTCAGGTAGAGGACTAGAGCTCCAGGTCTCAGGTAGAGGACCAGAGCTCCAGGTCTCTGGTAGAGGACCAGAGCTCCAGGTCTCAGGTAGAGGACTAGAGCTCCAGGCCTCTGGTAGAGGACTAGAGCTCCAGGTCTCAGGTAGAGGACCAGAGCTCCAGGTCTCTGGTAGAGGACCAGAGCTCCAGGTCTCAGGTAGAGGACCAGAGCTCCAGGTCTCAGGTAGAGGACCAGAGCTCCAGGTCTCTGGTAGAGGACCAGAGCTCCAGGTCTCAGGTAGAGGACAAGAGCTCCAGGCCTCTGGTAGAGGACCAGAGCTCCAGGTCTCTGGTAGAGGACCAGAGCTCCAGGACTCTGGTAGAGGACCAGAGCTCCAGGACTCTGGTAGAGGACCAGAGCTCCAGGTCTCTGGTAGAGGACCAGAGCTCCAGGTCTCTGGTAGAGGACCAGAGCTCCAGGTCTCTGATAGAGGACTAGAGCTCCAGGTCTCTGGTAGAGGACTAGAGCTCCAGGTCTCTGGTAGAGGACTAGAGCTCCAGGTCTCTGGTAGAGGACCAGAGCTCCAGGACTCTGGTAGAGGACCAGAGCTCCAGGACTCTGGTAGAGGACCAGAGCTCCAGGTCTCAGGTAGAGGACCAGAGCTCCAGGTCTCAGGTAGAGGACTAGAGCTCCAGGTCTCAGGTAGAGGACCAGAGCTCCAGGTCTCTGGTAGAGGACTAGAGCTCCAGGTCTCTGATAGAGGACCAGAGCTCCAGGTCTCTGATAGAGGACCAGAGCTCCAGGTCTCTGGTAGAGGACCAGAACTCCAGGTCTCTGGTAGAGGACTAGAGCTCCAGGTCTCTGGTAGAGGACTAGAGCAGTACATTTACATGAGGTGTGTACACTGGGTACAACAATAAAGACGAGTCAGCATTTACTAAGTAAAACATGTTTAAAGGTTTCATCACATTAAAGGGATATTCCACCAGAAAGTGATTTTCGTCTGTTTCCATTTTCCTCAGAGTTAGATCAGTGGGTCAGAACCAGTCCAGCTGTTATCCTGATCCAGCAGGACTCCTTTAGCATTAGCTTAGCGTAAAACACTGTAAGTGAATGGTAACAACTAGCATTGTGAGGAAAAAGCCCTTAAAACTCCCTCAGTAGTGATACTAGTGATACTAGTTCTACCTAGTGACCTCAGTAAACAGATCGACTGGAAGAGAAAATAAAAAGTAACATGGAGGAATCACAGGTACTATTTTATACTAGGGACTACTTTATGACAAAGGACAGCTGTAAGCCTCCGCTGAACGGAGCAAGGACATGACGCAGCGTCTCCAAGGAGACCTACTTCTGTAAACATGCTGTTTTAAACCTCACAGACGATGAAAACTCACACTAAGGTTTTGTGGTTTCTGTGAAGTAACATTCAGACACACTGCAGTGGTTAACAGCCTGACCAGGCTGGTTCATCACGTCTGACTAGAAATGGAACTCAGCCCAGACGGTGACCTGCTGCTGTCTGCAGACAGACGGAGGACACACTGTTAGTGTGGCTGGATCCAAACATCTGTGTCAGCTCTACAGGCTCCTACTGGAACAACAGAACACAACATGTTCTCCTCGCTGAGCAGCAGGTCGGTTCTACTGGTTCTGGTTCAGGGAAAAGCTGCTGGATGGATTTTAGTCTTTGGAACAAGCTAAACTCACCTGATGAGGACAGCAGTCATCACCACAGCTTCATCATCATCATCATCATCATCATCATCATCTTATCAAGTACCATTTATCTCAGGAGATGGCGTTCATCTGGCAACCAGAAGGTCTCTGGTTTGATCCTAGAAGGACCTGGTGGTGTCAGAGGGACCTGGTGGAGGTCAGAGGGACCTGGTGGAGGTCAGAGGGACCTGGTGGAGGTCAGAGGGACCTGGTGGAGGTCAGAGGGACCTGGTGGTGTCAGAGGGACCTGGTGGAGGTCAGAGGGACCTGGTGGAGGTCAGAGGGACCTGGTGGTGTCAGAGGGACCTGGTGGAGGTCAGAGGGACCTGGTGGAGGTCAGAGGGACCTGGTGGAGGTCAGAGGGACCTGGTGGAGGTCAGAGGGACCTGGTGGTTGCACAGTGCTTTGAGGAGTGTAGAACTCTTGTTTTCTGGCTCAGACTGGTTCAGGGTCTCCATCACTGCAGACGCTGTCCCAGTCCGCCTGTTGGTCTCCCTCCTTTCTCCACTCGTAAACCAGACCCCAACATACTTATAGTTTTCCACTTGGACTAGGACCTGTCCCCTGACCAGGACCTGTCCCCTGACTAGGACCTGTCCCCTGACCAGGACCTGTCCCCTGACTAGGACCTGTCCCCTGACCAGGACCTGTCCCTTGACCAGGACCTGACTGGACAGCTTCACTCTAAAACCAGTTCTACATCAGAGTCTGAGAATGTTACCACTGCTGATCCATTTGTCCTCATTGTGACACCTGAATGCATCACACACACACACACACACACACACACACACACACACACACACACACACACACACACACACACACACACACACACAG
>SSNR01000167.1:1065050-1092323 GCA_006937965.1 Callopanchax toddi | reverse complement strand
GTGTGTGTGTGTGTGTGTGTAACTAATGGCACGGTGGTGGTGGTGGTGGTGGGGGGGGGTTCCTCTATCAGTTCTTTAAGGACTTGATCCTGTTCAGCTTGTTTCTAAACCAGATGATAAATATCAACCTTTCGCCTAAAGTCGTTTAAATCCAGGTTTTCTACTTTCTGTTCAGGATGGTTTTCCACGTTTTCCTCTCCATGTGGTTTAGCTCCAGCCGGTCTTCGTTTCCATGTGTTTTTGTTTGTTTTTTTGCTGGAGCGGACAGACTCCCTGACCTTCATCTGACCTTCTGTTAGAAAACTGACCCTGGTAGGACGCCTCTTCATGACCCACACATCCCTCGACCTGCTGCTTGTGTGAATCATTTCAGACTAAAGCTTCCTTATTAATTCCCCACAGTGTCCCGTTGAGGAGGAATCCACTGTATTGAATCAAAATGTGAGGATGTGTCATCCAAAAATAGACTCCAGCTTAATTATGGCTCCAACCAACCTCAGGTAGAGAACTAGAGACAGAGCTGTGAGGCGTTCACTGACCATGGGAGACTGCAGCTTTAAAACAGAACAGAGAAACAGGGTTTAGGACAGACACGTTAGAGAATTGCATCATGGGTTCATTTGAGGTTTTTTCACCTTGACTCTAACACTTCCTGTTACAGATGGAGAAAATGAAAGCAGAGCAGTGGAGACAGAAGCAGGCCACCAACACAACGTCAACAAACACCTACAGGCCTTTTAGCGCCAGGCTATAATTAGACCTGTTAGACTGTTTTCTATCTACTAGACTGTATGTCCTGTCAGTGTTCAGAGTGTTTGAGTTGTTCACGCTTTTATTCACACACAATGTTTGGAAACAACAAAATAGCTGGTCTTGGTGCAGAAGACTGGGTAGAACTTCTTTCTGCCACTTAACGAACTTCTCAGGAACGAATAAGGAACTGGTTGAGTGGCAGAGTCGACGATGGCGTTGATCAAAACTGATCAGTTCCCAGCCCTAGTTCTTAAGGAGGAACTGCAGCCAGAAGGAAACTCTGTCAGAACAAAGGTTTCTGTTTCCATAGCAACAGATTGATATAGGTTCTGTAGTTAAATACATCCTCAGCCGCTGTTAGTCAAAGCAAATCAAACTTTATTTATAAAGCACCTTTCATGCCCCAGCGAGCAACACAAAGTGCTTGACAGATTAAAATGACCCATACAACCCACATTCCCTCCCTTTCCCACACATAGAACAATTATGACACTCTCCCCTCCCAGTCCACAACCCATTCCCAGGCACACACACACCCACACATACACATCAAAACCACATTAAACACTATGTTGAGCTCAGATGGCTCCAGTAATGAGCAACACGCCATCTAGTGGGCCCTCTGCCTCGTCAGCTGTAGAACCAGGTCAGCAGCCACACACACCAACCAAGGGCACCTGGGGATGGAGGGTGGCAACCCCCGCCACTGCCCGGGCCCTACCGGGGAGCGCCCGAACCGCCACCGCCGACCACCGGTCCCAAGGCAGAGGGCTCCACAGAGGAAACACTCTCCTGTCAGGCCAAACAGGGCACAGTGGGGGAGAGGCGGGGGAGTGAGGTGGGGAGTGAGGTGGGGGAGTGAGATGGGGGAGTGAGGTGGGGGAGTGAGGTGGGGGAGTGAGATGGGGGAGTGAGATGGGGGAGTGAGATGGGGGAGTGAGGTGGGGGAGTGAGATGGCGGAGTGCACACCAGCATATCTCATATTCTAATGCAGTAACGAGAGTATCAGTATCAGATCAATCTAAAATGTGGTTTCAATTTGAAAATTTTTTTGAGACAAATTTCTGAAACAAATGAAGGATTCTGACTTTAGAATGGAATAGAATGCCTTTTATTGTCACTATACAAAAAGTACAATGAGATAAAGCAGCTCCTTCAGTTCAGTCACACACAACAAAACAGTAAAACAATAAGGAAAGAAAAACAAAACAACAAGTGGTGCAAAGTAGCACTATCTACATATTAGATATTGATGTTAGTGTCAGTAGCTTATCATACTAGATATTACACAGATAGATGAGCAGAAGGGAGACCTGAGGGGTCGAGTCAGTACATGTTAGAATTTAAGGTGGTATTGCTTTTGGGAAGAAGCTGTTCTTGAGCCTGTTGGTCCTGGTTGTGATGACCTGTAGCGCCTCCCAGAGGGCAGCAGGTCACTCCAGGGTGGGAGTTGTCTTTAATGGTTTGTTCTGCTCTGCTGAGGCAGTGGGAGGTGTAAACGTCCATCAGGGGGTTAGGGGACAGCCAGTGATCTTCTGGGCTGTCTTCACAACCCTCTGAAGCCTCTCCCTGTCAGCCATGGTGCAGCTGCCGTACCAAGCGGTGATGCAGTAGGTCAGCAGGCTCTGGATGGAGGAGTGGTAGAAGGTCAGTAGCAGGCTGGAGTCCAGGTTGTGCTTCTTGAGGACCCTCAGGAGGTGCTGAGCCTTCTTGATGACCGCTGTGATGCTGTCTGTCCAGGAGAGGTCAGCAGAAATGAGCACACCCAGAAACCTGAATGTATGGACCCTCTCCACATATTTCCCGTTGATGGACAGGGGTACTAGCTCGGTCCTGGTCCTCCTGAAGTCCACGATGATCTCTTTGGTTTTCTCTGTGTTTAAGGTCAGATTGTTCTGTGACACCAGGCTGACAGCTTCAGGACCTCCTCTCTGTCATCATCTTCATCACCTTTTGAGATGAGTTCAACCACTGTGGTGTCATCAGCAGACTTTACAGTGAGGTTGCTGTTGTGGTCTGGACTGCAGTCGTGGGTAGAGACGGTACAGGAGGGGGCTCAGCACTCAGGTGTTCAGGGTGCAGGTGGAGGAGAGGTGGGGTCTGAGTCACAGTCTGGAGGCGGTTGGTGAGAAAGTCCTTTATCCAGTCTCATGTGAGAGGGGGGAGTCCGATGGAGACCAGTTTGGTGTCGAGAACGTCTGGAATGATTGTGTTAAAGCTGAGCTAAAGTCCATGAAGAGCATCTGGACGTAGCTCTGCTGCTGCTCCAGGTGGCTCAGCGCAGAGTGGAGGGCGACAGCGGTAGCGTCCTCTGTGGATCTGTTTGAGCCGTATGAGGGGTCAAAGTCCCGGGGGAGATGGTATCTGATGTGTTGGAGAACTAGTTTATTATTATTATTGGGGCGATAGTCCTTTAGGCTGTTGATGGGAGACTTCTTTAGTATGATCGTTGCTGATTTTAGGCAGGATGGTCTGACCGCCTGGGCTAGGGAGAGGTTGAAGATTTTGGTGAATATGGGTGTGAGCTGGTGCGCACCAGTGCTAATTTTGACGTGAAATTTTAATTTAGTCTTAGTCTTTTGACTAAAATTCTTTTTCATTTTAGTCTAGTTTTTTCAAGACTAATCTTCAGGAAAAAAAATTATAAATTCACTTTTAAAATAAACTATTTTTGTAGAAAATTTGAGGAAGTAGTTTAAATATGATCTTATTTAGAGACCTTTAATATTTTCTTATTAATTCAATCACAGAGATCAATAATGAATATTCTAGTGTGTGTTGAGTTCTGTCAGGATGACACTAGTGATCCTGAGTAAATAAATCCCACAGTAATCAAACTGTCAAACGTCAGATCAGAACTCTTCATGAGGCTTTGGGCTTGTTGGAGATGAACTGCGCCTCGCCTGGAGAACAGACGAGAGCAGGCGGACGCAGCAGGGGGCGTGGCCAAAAGTCGGCTTTTAAGTCGGACAGATTTTCCTAAATGTAGCTCGTAGGTGATGATATGTCTGAAGATATCGCGTTAATGTCCGTAATAGCAGATGACTTTCCTTTTTTTCCAAAATCTTTATTTGAAGTTCAAAGTATTTCAAAACAAATTCAAGAGTGAACAATATAAAGTAAAGCAAACTAAATAATAGACATATATCTAGATAGATCAGATCAGTCAAAGAAAATAAACAAGATGGTGCTCTGTACTAAATGATCTGATTATAAAAATCAGACAGTAGTTTTATTAGAACTTTATAGAAAATGGAAACAGTTCCTACTGAAAACTCTTTGAGACAAATCACATTTCTCATTGTGGCCTTTATAGTGACATCATCAACGTGGCATGAATTTACAATATATATTTAAACAAATAACATTTCGCATTCTGCCACAGGATGTTTGGATCAAAACGTGAACCAATCAGATCTGAGATCAGGTGAGAGCCAGGCGTTTCCCGTCATGCCCTCGGTTTTGCAGCCGGTGGAGAGCAACTGCAGCGCCTTGCTCCAAAATCTGCGTCCGCCTTGATCTCACGAGGTTATCGTTGCCTACGTAGGCATGACATCAGAGCAAGTCGGCGTCAAGTCGGACAGAAATCTAACCGGCGTGCACTGGGCGCCGATCACCGGTGATCGAATCTGCGCAGAACTGGCTCATCTCGAACGCACCTTTTAACTCACAGAGTCTGATCAGCTGTTCTCATGCTGCGGTCCGTCTCCTCCCACAGAACGTGATCTCCACAACGCTCCGTCTTCGCTCATTTCTCTCCATAACTCCATGTTTCCTGTCTCCCTGACAGCTGGTTGATCCTCTGCTGCGTTCACCTCCATTATCTTAAATCAGCGTCGTAACTCTGCCTCTGTTCTGTTCATCTGACCCACTTTTAATGAAGTCTGTTCCTGTCGCTCTGCTGTTTACAAACTCCGGCGTGTCTCGACAAGGTGGACTCTGATTGGTTCCTTTCTCATCTACGTCTGCCTGCTACAATTGCTGATTGGTTCTTTGGTATGTTCGTCAAATTCTTCCCGTTTTCTGATTGGATTTCGTCACTGTTAGGAGTTGAACGACTTGCTATTAGGTGCGTTCGAGATGAGCCAGTTCTGCGCAGATTCGATCACCGGTGATCGGCGCCCAGTGCATGCCGGTTAGATTTCTGTCCGACTTGACGCCGACTTGCTCTGATGTCATGCCTACGTAGGCAACGATAACCTCGTGAGATCAAGGCGGACGCAGATTTTGGAGCAAGGCGCTGCAGTTGCTCTCCACCGGCTGCAAAACCGAGGGCATGACGGGAAACGCCTGGCTCTCACCTGATCTCAGATCTGATTGGTTCACGTTTTGATCCAAACATCCTGTGGCAGAATGCGAAATGTTATTTTTTATATATTGTAAATTCATGCCACGTTGATGATGTCACTATAAAGGCCACAATGAGAAATGTGATTTGTTTCAAAGAGTTTTCAGTAGGAACTGTTTCCATTTTCTATAAAGTTCTAATAAAACTACTGTCTGATTTTTATAATCAGATCATTTAGTACAGAGCACCATCTTGTTTATTTTCTTTGACTGATCTGATCTCTCTGGATAGATGTCTATTATTTAGTTTGCTTTACTTTATATTGTTCACTCTTGAATTTGTTTTGAAATACTTTGAACTTCAAATAAAGATTTTGGAAAAAAAGGAAAGTCATCTGCTATTACGGACATTAACGCGATATCTTCAGCCATATCATCACCTACGAGCTACATTTAGGAAAATCTGTCCGACTTAAAAGCAGACTTTTGGTCGCGCCCCCTGCTGTGTCCGCCTGCTCTCGTCTGTTCTCCAGGCGAGGCGCAGTTCATCTCCAACAAGCCCATTTTTACAAGTCAAATACCAAGTAATAAAAGTCGCATCGACTTCGACTAATTGCTGATGACATCATACATACGGCGTATACAGGACGGCTTTATAAAACTTGACAGGCTTTATTGCCTGTCAAGTTTAATTTTAATGCCGACAACAAACAGCTGAGAGAGAGCAGTTGTTTTAGGAGCACTTTGGTTTTAATATCAAGTCTTTAGACTAAAATGCTGATTAGTTTTAGTCACATTTTAGTCAGGTTTAGATGAAAACAGTTTTAATCTGACTAAAACTACAGGTTTAGTCAGATTGTGGTCTATTGTTCGGCCATAATCATAACAAAGACATTCACTATTTAATGAATAAAATCACTCAAAACTTGATAGCCAAGCCATTAGCTCGTTAGCTTAGCCGTTAGCACATCGGAGGTTTGAATAGCACCGCATTTTTAGTAAAACAAGAGATAAAGAAATTAAAGACTCACCGTTAAGTTGATTAAATCAGGACAATCGATTGGCAAGGGCATCAAAAGCTGCCAAGAAGTATTCTTTGAGTAAATATCCATTTTATTAGCGCAGCGCCAGACCGGAACACATCAAAGGAAACGGAACTAATCAAAGGAAACCCCTTCAAAATAAAAGTTCACGTGATCAGCGAAGAGTCGACCTTTGGTTTAAAAAGTCACTACAGCCCACAAAAGTCGACTAGTCGACTAGTTCGTGCGACCCCTAGTCACTGTCAATTCTCGTCTCGTCTTTTGTTTCTGATGACAACGTTGGCTAATTTAGTCTTCGTCTTAGTCTTTTTCCGTTTTATATTTTTGAATTTCATTTAGTTTTCGTTCAGTAAAATATTTTTGTGACGAAATAAATAACGAAAATATTTCGTCTACAAAATTAACACTGGTGGGCACATGCCTTGAGCACCTTGCCAGGTCCTCCGTCTGGGCCGGTTGCTCTTGTGGGGTTCACCGCCAGGAGCACCTGTCTGACATCATCCTCCTTTCCAGTTAGTGGAATGGTGCAGGAACCAGGTGGAGGTGAGAGGAGGCGGGGCTGTAGCCGCTGAGTGCTGCTGTGGTGATGAATCAAAGGAGCAATTCAACCTTCAAGTTACAATTTACTCTGACCATTTACAACAGGCTGACAGTAAACAATTAGTTTACCGTCTGGTTCTTTGAGGTTTCAGATGTCTCCCTCCACTCCTCCATGTCTGTAGGAAGACTTTCTCTCTGGTTGGTTGTTTGGCTCAGAGCCGTGGAGCTGACTGAAGGTAATTAAACACAGATGGTCTGATGGTGAGAGACTAAAACACGGACACTCCACGCTGACCTCTCATTAGTCACCCCCCACACACACACACACACACACACACACACACACACACACACACACACACACACACACACACACACACACACACACACACACACACACACACACACACACACACACACACACACACAGACACGTCTACCTGAAGACGAGGGTCGTTGCAGTAACAGACTCAGAGACAGATGTCTGGGTTAAACCTCGTTTCTCTACTTCTCATCACCTTCATGTTTCCCATCAGTCAGCTCTACTGGTCGTGTTTCACCTCTATCAGTGGTTTAGTGAAAGACTTTTAAAGGAAAAGCGTCGCAACGTTCTTTAGAGTGATGATCCTGCTTGTTGTTTTTTCATCTCCTGAAAACAATCTGAAGCAACGTCGTCAGCGTATCCATCCTGGTATCTGACATCAGTCCCATCGTCCTCCTGCTGATTCCTTCACACATCACTGACCTGTGGTTGGAGAACAAACAACAACTTTGATGTCTTCTTCTGTGAAAACGTACAAAATCCTGTTGACCTGATTCAGATTCTTTGTTTTCATCTGCATGCCATGATACTAATGTCTGTTTTAATTTGATCAACTAACAAAGAGAACACACAGACCATTAAGAACGGTCTAATTAAGAATAAACTAAGAACAATAAGACAGAGGGGAGGGGTCGTTAATGATGCAGGATAAGGAGGGCCGATGTGTTTAGATCATAACAAAATTCACAAGGTAATCATAAACCAATTGTTGACATGAAAGTGGGCGGAGCCACAAAGTGTTTAGCAGTAACAAACTAAAACTGTTGGCATCTGCTAAAAAACAAGAGAAGAAGAAGAAAGAGGACGAGCAGCAGAGTGTGTGAATGTGGTCTGCACCATGACGGTTCTGGACCTGAATCACAGCTAGGTCCAGGTCAGTTCAGGTCCAGGTCAGGTTCAGGTCCAGGTCAGGTTCAGGTTCAGGTCCAAGTAAGGTTCAGGTCAGTTTCAGGTTCAGGTCAGTTCAGGTCCAGGTCAGGTTCAGGTCAGGTTCAGGGTCAGTAGTTACCTGGTAGTAACCTGATAGTTACCTGGTAGTAACCTGATAGTTACCTGATAGTTACCTGGCAGTATCCTGATAGTTACCTGATAGTTACCTGACAGTTACCTGATAGTTAACTGGTAGTTACCTGATAGTTACCTGGCAGTATCCTGATAGTTACCTGGTAGTAACCTGGTAGTAACCTGATAGTTACCTGACAGTTACCTGATAGTTAACTGGTAGTTACCTGATAGTTACCTGGCAGTATCCTGATAGTTACCTGGCAGTATCCTGATAGTTACCTGGTAGTAACCTGATAGTTACCTGGTAGTTACCTGGTAGTAACCTGATAGTTACCTGATAGTTACCTGGTAGTAACCTGGTGGTTGTTCAGGTCAGGTTCAGGTCCAGAACACTTGACCTGTTAGCATGGTTAGCATTTAGCTAACAGCCACAGACTCTATGAACAGCTGCTGAAGATCAAAGATCAACAGTTAGTTTCTGATCAGAAGGAGCTGAAGTCATCACTGCTAAGACTAGCCGGTATGGAAAGCTCCTATGTCATATAATGAACTAACTAAAGGATGAGTCAGGATAACCCAAGATCACTTAATGAAGAACTTTGTGATTTATTTCTGTAAACAGTGCTTTATGAATAAACTTTACTTACTTATTTCTCCAAACAGAGGCTGTTCAATAAACTTTCTACAGGAGGTAAGACGGCTGCATGGTGGAGCAGTTGTTAGCGCTGTTGCCTCGCAGCAAGAAGGTCACAGGTTCAAATCCCGGCTGCAGCCGTTCTGCGTGGAGTTAGCGTGTTCCCTCCATGCATGCGTGTGTTTCCTCTGTGTTTCCCTGCACATCACAACCTGTCCTATAGGTCACTAAACGTAGGTCGCTCTGGGTTAAAGCGTCCACTAAATGAATCACTGACACAGCTTCTCCTCCACCTGAACAGCTCTCTTAAAGAACACCAGAGATGAGTGCAGCAGCTTCTTCTGTAGTTTTACCTTTGAAGGCAGATTCTTGTTGCATCATCATTTCATGACATAAAAGGTAATGGCTGACTTGAGGACAAACTCATCAACTCATAACGTAAGTCTGAAGGTTTTAATGAGGTAAGGAAATGACTGATTCATTAATGAAGGAGTCCAAATAAAACACGAGGTCAGAAAACATCAGAGCTCTAAGAGCTGCTGAGAGGGAGACGACTGAACCATGTCAGCTTCATCAGCTAGTCTTTGGCTTTCATGTGTGTGTGTGTGTGTGTAGCACACTCTCCCTTGTAGTTTGTTGATGACTGTATTTGTTATGTAGTGAAAATCAGTTTTTGGTGACAGTTAAAACTATAAACCATGCATGCTCCTGCAGATGTTTTGATCAGATCCTACTCATAATGCAGTGTGTGTGTGTGTGTGTGTGTGTGTGTGTGTGTGTGTGTGTAGGAGTGTGTACGCGTGCCAGAGGGTAATGACTGCGCCTTCCTCCCTGCTAATGACCACGTTGAATTATGAGGCCATTTACTCTGAACTGCAAATGAATCCCTCCCTACTGAGAACAGACTGTCAGCTTGTGTGTGTGTGTGTGTGTGTGTGTGTGTGTGTGTGTGTGTGTGTGTGTGTGTGTGTGTGCACATGTGTGTGTGTGTGGACACCAAATCTAGCTGGCTGTCACATGACGTCCCTGTCTCCATGAAGCAGACTGACACTCCGTTAGCGTAGAGGTCTCTGCTCCTGGAGGTGTTTCAGAGTTTTCTGGTAACGTTGTCAGAACAGGTTGATCGAAGCGTCAGATCTGGATTTATTATTCTAGGAGATAAAAACAGCTCTGGTTTTAGCATGAAGACAGCTGATCCTTAAAGAGACGTTTGGGACGTCCTATCAGTCATTTATCTACAGTCAGACCACACCCACTGATGACATCACAAACTAGCAGCTAATTTTAAGGTATTTTAAAAAACTCTAGCTTTAAAAAGTCACCTTTTTAAAGGAGTCCAGACTGTCTATACAGCGTCAGACTAAAGGAAGGTCATTCCAAAGTCGAGGTGCAACAGACTGGAAGGAGAGATCACCTGGACTTTAAATCTGGTCCTTGGAGCTGTTAGTAGATTCTGGTCTGTGGACCTGAGGACTCAGGTTGGAGCTGTTAGTAGATTCTGGTCTGTGGACCTGAGGACTCAGGTTGGAGCTGTTAGTAGATTCTGGTCTGTGGACCTGAGGACTCGGGTTGGAGCTGTTAGGAGATTCTGGTCTGTGGACCTGAGGACTCAGGTTGGACCTGTTAGTAGATTCTGGTCTGTGGACCTGAGGAAGTGTTTTCTTCCATCATATAGAAGTACCAGTTGTGTTACTAGTGTTAATATTACTCCATCACCAGGTTGTCATAGTTACGACTCAGCAGGAAGGACCTGGGACTACGTTCCTGCTCAGGCTGGACCACTGGGTCTAACACTTTGGTTCTAACTGGGATGTATTTACTGGGAAAAGCAACCAGTCAGTTTGATCCCACTAAACACTGTGAAGTTTTAAGGAAGCAGCAGGAACTCGTTCACATAGACTGGTCCCAGTCCTCCCTCCATCACAGAAGGTTTGGATGGGAAACACGATGAAGCACAGAGAGAGGTAACAGTGTGTGAACACAAAGGCTTCATGTAGCAGAGCAACAGCCATCTGTGAGTTAGCGTTGTAGTCCAGCGCTCTGCGGGGAGCTGTGGTGACTTCAGGCAGGAGGAACCGAGCTGCCAAAGGGAGGAGAAGTGTAGAAAGACTGGATGTGAGAGGAAGGAAGGAAGGAAGGAAGGAGGTGTCTGCTCTGTGTCAGAGTCACGACTCAGTCAGCAAACATGTTAGTGGAGCTCAACGTTACATCACTCATGATCAATGGTAAACCCTCCACACAAAACAACACTAACCTTCACACTAGAAATGCAATTTTATCTAAATGTGATTCAACACAAACTTTTTATACATTCAATACAAATAGACCCACCGTAAAAACAAGATGCAGATCATCAAAAATCTACTACAGTCATGGCTTTTATCTTGGTAGCTAATAGTGATGTTTGGGTTGTGTCGGGTCAATACACCTTTACTTCAGTGCGGTGCGGTTTGCGGCGCGTCAGCGGAAAATTTCCCATCCATCCATTTTCCTCCACTTATCGTTACGTTATAACAGTCACTTAATGAGCAGTCAGACACAAAGGCTCCGTCAGGAAGAAAACGCCGGAGTCAACGACGATAACGAGATGCTGACCAGATAAAGTCTGGTGACTAAAGCACGAGGAGACGGGACTCAAGGGTTAGCATGTGGTGTTAGCATGTGGTGTTAGCATGTGGTGTTAGCATGTGGTGTAAGCATGTGGTGTTAGCATGTGGTGTTAGCATGTGGTGTTAGCATGTGGTGTAAGCATGTGGTGTTAGCATGTGGTGTTAGCATGTGGTGTTAGCATGTGGTGTAAGCATGTGGTGTTAGCATGTGGTGTTAGCATGTGGTGTTAGCATGTGGTGTTAGCATGTGGTGTAAGCATGTGGTGTTAGCATGTGGTGTTAGCATGTGGTGTTAGCATGTGGTGTTAGCATGTGGAACAGGACTCTTTTTGCTGTGACACGTCTGCATCGCTGTTTCTCTTCCTCCAGAAAGAGCTAGTTCAGAGTTTATGAAGTTGTTCCTCCAGACAACAGGAGGTCTGTTAGGCCTGCTGGGTGTTTAAAGACTAACCCAGATGAGTAGAGTTTACTGGTGAACTGAGCGGTAACCTGTTCCTTTTTAAACCAGCTGAAACTAAACAGGTGACCTCATTAGACTTCACTAAAAATCACAGGTTGATGGAAATAACGATCTTAAGCTAAACATACATAAAGATAATATTCATCACACCTTAATGTCATTTGTTAATATAAATAATACTATTTTGATTTTGTAGTAAATAGTTTTAAAAAAACTGCATTAAACAGAAAAAATGAAACATTAAAAAAAACACATTTATTTTTTACAAAACAATTCAGGATAATATTCTGCAGTCAAGTACGATGAATGTCAATCCAAATCTAGTAAAGTCAATGTTTAAAAATGCAGCAACAGTTAAAGTCACTTTATTGACTAGAATAAAAACCTACATCCTGAAAACTGGACACATCCAGAAAAACATGAAAATAAACCTCCAACATGACATGAGGTCATTGAACTCTGATCACATGTAACCAATCAGAGCCACAGAACAGATATCTGAAAAGTTCTCACAGGAACCAGGGAGCTCGTTTATAAAACTTCACGTAGAATCCTGACTAAAACGTTCTTAAGCTCAGCAAAACATTTTCAGTTACGCAAATTCCATTTCTGATTTCTAAAACCCTGCAGACGCTCAGATCCACTGTTCTGCTTTATAAACGGCTCTCAGACCTAGAACTGGTCTCAGCTGTTTCTGGGTCAGAACCCTCCTCCTACACACCACATTCTGACATATACGGTCAATGACCTCATGAATAATTACATCTGCATACGCCGGTGGGTTTCTGTCTTTAACAGTAAATCGTGACAACGGAGAGGTTTAGAAAACGTGATTTCACAGAGGCTGAAGCTCCAGGTGCTTGTGGTGGATGGACGGGAAAATGTTTGATTAGGAGGTGAAATGTTGACGGGTCAGAGACACGAAGTGCAGAGAGTCAGTCTGACTGTCAGACTGACAGAGAGATGGTGTAGATCTGAGATCTCAGAGAAACGTTTAATGACAACATTTAATGGAATCCAAAGGGGAAGACACGTCATGTTGTTCATCCTATCAAACAGTCAACCTGTTGGATCAATCGCTGGTTGAAACCTGAGAACGGCCGGTGACACCGGGTTTTACTGGTTCTGATGGTTCTGTTGATCTAATACTGGACCCAGTTGATCCATAGGATGCTCTAATGAATCTATCAGCTGATCGATGGTCCAGTCATTATCTAGAAATCTCTAAAAACTCTCTCCCATTCATCCGGAGTCTGACTACTGGCTGAGCTGCAGCTCATCCAGCGCATTACGCACAAGTGTCCCTGCAGGATTCCTGAGTCTCAGAAATCACAATTAATGCTCCAATCAGAGCAGCTGTTCTATAATCTGAAGACCACTGGATGAACAGAATGGATATTATTATAAATGAGACAGATTTTAATTTTTATTCTTTTTAGAGACGGATTGTTGTTTCTGTGTGTGTGAGGGTCTACAGTCTTTAATTGTGTCATAAATCCAACATGTTCCATCTCACCAGCTGCTCTGACTGGTTTCACCTCTCCAACATGTTGAACAAGGTCTAAAGTTTGATTAGAGTTGCCACATTTTTCTGTTACGTTTTCTTTTATAAATCCCAAATTTTGCATAAAAAGTGACTTACGCAACTTTCAGGCCCATTTTGTGCGTAAGTAAGTTTTATAAATGAGCACCCAGATGTTTTAATTCAACACTCCTCATGGGGCTGAGTCTATTTAAGACTAATAACTAAAGTTGTTGCACATTTATTTGTATCTAAATACACAACTATTCAGATAAGATGTCAATACATGAGTATCGTGTTTTAATGGCTGCTAGAAGAACAGCTTAAGCTGTGTGACATCATCAACCTCCTGTAAGACATCCACTCCTGGACTTTGGTCACATGGAAACATTAGGGATGATTAGGGAAACGTTAGGGATGATAGGGCCGATACCGATACCAGTATCAGTTAAAATTACCCGATACCAGTATCGGTTAAAGTTACCGATACCAGGAACCGATACCAGTATCGGTTAAAGTTACCGATACCAGGAACCGATACCAGTATCGGTTAAAGTTACCGATACCAGGAACCGATACCAGTATCGGTTAAAGTTACCGATACCAGGAACCGATACCAGTGGCTTCACTGTCAGTGACTTGTGATTTCTGTTGTAGTTTCCTATATTGAACACTAGGGGGAGCTATTGAGTTAAAGAGGAACAGTGTGGGTTGAGAGCTGGAGATGGTGCCAAATAGTTCATTTTATTTGGTTAAAATGTGGAAAACTGCAATAATTTCACTGTGAAATCACAGGAAATGGTTATTTTTCACCTTATATTTTAGTTTTGTGATAATTTTTATTAATATATTTTTTTTTTATCTAACTCAGTTATTTGTTGTAAAAAGCAGAGAAGAAAAAATAAAACCTGTATTCCAATTTGTTGCATTTTTTTGTGGTAGACGTATCGGTATCGGTACTCGGTATCGGCGAGTACTCAGATTTAAGTATCGGTATCGGATCAGTTTTGAAAAAAGTGGTATCGGAACATCCCGAGTCATGATGTCACAGTAGGGCTGACTCAGCATTTCTCTACAAGTGTCTGACCTTGGTGTCAGTTCGCTGTGACCAACATGAGAAGAACTGTTAGATGAACACGTGACGTCCTCTGTGCTACGTGATGACACGCAGCAGGACTCTCATCTCGTTGGGTGGAAAGGAGCCAGGCTTTAGACCGCTGATGCAAAATATCAGGAAGACCTGAAACAAGAGTCAATCAGTGAGAACCTTCATGTCTTACTGGACCTGACATCTTGACGAGTCATTTTTTACAGAGGACTCATCCCAGATGAAATAGCAAACTATTTGTTTGTAGAAAGTTTAAAACTGCGTTTAGCTGTGAAACCTGCAGACTGTGGACGTCCTACACCCTACATAGCGGCTATGAGAACAGATTTTCTCTGGTGGGGGATTTTCGGAGTCCGGTAGTTTGTGCCAAATGGAATCTTCTGGATCAAACGAGCCTTTCTGATCCATTTGAAAGTCGATTCAACCCTGCGAGCTCCTTGTATCGCTCCTAATCCTGTTTCCTGAGCATAACGATGCACATCATCCTGCTGAAGCAGCTGTCTGTCGTCTGGAGGAGCCATCATGAAGAAGAGTGCTCTGGGTCTGAAGGAATGTTTAGGTGATGTCACGACTCGCTTTCTCATCAGAGCGCTGTGTGCATGGAGGTGACCAGCGCTCCTCACCCTCCTATCAGGGGGTTTATTGGATTCTATGGATTTAAATTCATTTCTTAGCTTTTATAAAATAGTTTTAAATGTTTTCCCTTTTCTTTCTGTTCTGTTCATCTCTGTAAAACAGACTCAGTACATCTGCAGCAGTGAAGAGCTGAGATGTGTTATGTAGCTGCAGGAAAGAGAAGAGAGGGAAGGAAAAATGAGATGGAGGGGAGAAAAACGAGTCGAGGCAGGAGAGTTAATTCGTTTCTTGTCCTTTGTACCTCATTATCTACTTCGTGCTTTGATCTTTCCTGTCATCTTTACTTCCTCTCCATTCTCTCCTCTTCTTCCATCTGACTAATCTCACACTGAGGGTTTGAGTTAATGAGCTGTCTGAACTTTTTCACACACATTTGTGTTGACTTCCATTATAAGGCTTATGCTAATGATTGCTAATGCTAATTTTAGCTAATGCTAATGATAGCTAATGTGAGGGGGAAAGGTCCACATAACTATTTACCACAGCACAACGTCCAGGCGTCCAGGAAGATGCTTTGCATCCTCCTCCGGTACCTTGTATCTCTTCATGCGAACTCCTGGCCACCCTCCTGACCTCCACCTCTTCATGTGACCTCCTGGCCACCCTCCTAAACCTCCACCTCTTCATGCGACCTCCTGGCCACCCTCCTAAACCTCCACCTCTTCATGTGACCTCCTGGCCACCCTCCTAAACCTCCACGTCTTCATGTGACCTCCTGGCCACCCTCCTAAACCTCCACGTCTTCATGTGACCTCCTGGCCACCCTCCTAAACCTCCACCTCTTCATGTGACCTCCTGGCCACCCTCCTGACCTCCACCTCTTCATGTGACCTCCTGGCCACCCTCCTGACCTCCACCTCTTCATGTGACCTCCTGGCCACCCTCCTAAACCTCCACCTCTTTATGTGACCTCCTGGCCACCCTCCTAAACCTCCACCTCTTCATGTGACCTCCTGGCCACCCTCCTGACCTCCACCTCTTCATGTGACCTCCTGGCCACCCTCCTGACCTCCACCTCTTCATGTGACCTCCTGGCCACCCTCCTAACCTCCACCTCTTCATGCCACCTCCTGGCCACCCTCCTAAACCTCCACCTCTTCATGCCACCTCCTGGCCACCCTCCTAACCTCCACCTCTTCATGTGACAGTAGCAAGCAGATAGATTCAAATACCGGTATATGAAAAGTGTGTTTTAAAGTTCCCACTTCCCCTAAATGTAACAAGAAAGGAAATGAGCCCCCAGGCTTGTAGCAGGCTGCCAATCATGTAGCCACGCCCCTGTCCTCTAAAGCCACGCCCCTCACTCCAAATCAGGACCAGAACCACTAAAACCTGCTCTCTGCCACAGATGATACCATCTCACCATGAACACAAGCAAAGGACAGAAAAACAAAATGTCGTCAGATCAGAAGGAAAGAAACAGGTTGAATGATGCTGAACGATGAATGGATGATTTCAGGATGAGAGAAGGAATCAAAACGTCTGAAGAGCAGGTGGAGATGGAGTGGAAAGGAATGAAAAGATAAGATGACTGATGAACAGAGGAGTGGAGCTTTTAACGACAGAAAGGTTTGGTTTCCAGGGTCAACTTCACGACTTCTAAAATAGTAACAGCAAGTTAAGGAGTACTTGAGTTGCAAACATGTGAATGTTTTAGTGTTAAATTGTTTATGTTTTAATTCTTTGCTGAAACGATGATTCACAGGGAAACAGTTGTAGAGGCTGAGAGATGACGTGTCTCGTTAGGACAGGCTGTCCTCACCGGGTAAACCTTGTTCCTTCAACTGGAACCATGTTAGGGTTTTAATGGTAACAGCCATTTTGCGTTAATAAGTCACATGCATTTGCTACCTATTAAATCCTGAATTGTTATGAAATTTCCCACAAAATTCGTTGTAGGACGGTTGATGATTCTCTGGCCTCAGATGATCCTGATTAGCGACAGAGCCACAGGTCGCTGGTCTCTTCCTCATCGTAATTAGATGGGCTCAGGATTATCCATCGAGACACGGAGCGCCATCAAAACCCTATCAAAACTCATTTCACACATGATTACACCCATGGCCCGAGAACAATAGAGTGATGGAAGATAGATGAGGACTTTCATGGGGTTGTGGACTAAGACAGGAAGTAAAAGGGGAGGGTTTGGACCAAACACAAGGCTGACATTCTGAAACACATGGAGTGAGCCTGCTGCTGGAAACAAGAAAATAAACATGTTTAAATAAAGTTTTTATAAATTAACTACTTATTGGCTAATCTTAGTATAACGTCTGTATAATAACTCGTTTTATTTCATGATGTCATTCTATGACAACATAACAGTAATAAAAAAGATCATTTCCTCCTTTAGATCCTCCACCAGAGGGCAGCAGACACGTATCCTGATACTTCATCAGGTCACTCAAAGGCCAGAAGTGGTTTAATAGGAAGATGTCCTAATAGTCAGACGATATACCGTATGTGGATCTATAGTCTGGCCATGATCCACTGAAACGACTCATCCATAGGGGCGGGATCAATGGTTGTCAATCAAACTGTCTTCACGTGCTACTGGATAGCACTAAGACCAATCAGACCCATTTAGCAACAACAGGAACCAGCTGGTAGATTAAACTTTGACCGTATCCGGTCGGGAAAGCAGACAATAAATGTCCTTTCAAAATAAAAGCCTTAAGTTCCTCTCTCTGTTCACGTCTTTAAAAAAACCCAAATCTAATTCGTCCAAAGTTGATAACAAAGACGTTTCAAAGGAACGCGGTTCCTGAACTGCCGCCATATTTAAATTCAGAGTCGGAGCTCTGACGTCATCGGCTAATCCCGCCCACCAAACCATTAGAGTGCTGTGATTGGTCGGTACGAGACTGACCGGACCAATCAGTGGGCTGCTGAGGTTCCAATGGAGACGTAGACCAAAGTCTGCAGAGCAGAACTGACGGTCTAGTGTCCTAGACTAACAATAATCTAGATCTCTGCCTAAATGTCCTGATGGCACGGCCTGTGATCAGACACAGAGGAGCGTCACTTCCTGTTGTGGTGCGCTGTGAAGGAGGGCGCTCACATGGCCTCTGGAGCCTCTGACACACTTACAGCACTGATGACACATATGCACACACCAACGACACAACAGTGTCACACACTGGCTGATTGTAAAAGATCATCCCAGCCACCAACATTTATTTCATAAATAAGAATATTAGAGAACCGACTGGGGTGTAAAGGGTTAAAGTCCTCCAGATGATTGACAGGTTGGTGGTTCTGAGCAGGGTTCGGATCGATGTAGAGAACATTACCTTTTATAAGTTTTTATAGCTGTTCATTTGGAGTGGTACGCTGGTGAAGGTTCTCAGTCATCAGGTCACGATCATCCACTAAAGGGTTTAAATAAAGACAACTGGACTTCTTTGGTTCTCTGAAGACGTTTCTGCTCATCCCAGTAGCTTTGTCCGTTCTGTCTGTAGTAAAGGAGAGAGAGTCTTCTCTTCCTCTGTCTGTGACACACCTCCTTCTCCCCCTTGAGGAGGTGTTCGCTCCACTGTGTTCAGCTGGAGTCCTGGTGAGGTGTTCTGATTGGAGGAGAGAATGAAGTTCAGAGCAGACTGGTAGGAGGTGGAGAGATGAAATCTGAGTCCTCCTCTGGTTAAAGCTGGTTCTTCACGTTTGACATAGATGTCTTCTTTCACTCCTCTCTCTCTCTTTGGAAGACCGATGGTTTGAGAGACGTTTGAATCCAAACACCTCACCAGGACTCCAGCTGAATACAGTGGAGCGAACACCTCCTCAGGAGGCAGGAAGGAGGTGTGTCACAGACAGAGGAAGAGAAGACTCTCTCTCCTTTACTACAGACAGAACGGACAAAGCTACTGGGATGAGCAGAAACGTCTTCAGAGGACCAAAGAAGTCCAGTTGTCTTTATTTAAAACCCTTTATTGGATTTGGAGTGGTCTGTCCTTAGTGAACAAGCTGATTTTTCAGGGATCTATTGATGTATTTGATAAATTTACACTTACATTGAATTGACAGTTTATCAAGAAAAAGCTTTTCCTTCAAAACGTTGTTCTGTCTGCACTAATGTGACCAACATGATGGACAGACAGGGAGGAAAAATGTCCCCAAATGGACAGAACTGTCCAGAATGACACCTACAGTTAGTGAAGTCTCTTATTCCCAGCTGAAGTCCTGATAAAACTACTGATCCAAAGTGTTGCATTAGAGCTGATTGTGATTGTATTTGGTGCTGCAGGTTAGATGAGTGCCGCCTTGGTGAGGAGGCCGGGCTCTTTCCTTGTTGCTGCCTGACGACCAGCCAGGCTGAAAGGTTTTGTGTTCATCTGCAGTGTTTGCCAGTTGACAGAAGCCAGCAGTCACAAGGCCACCACCCTCATATTCCTGACATGGCTCTTAGTGAAGCTGAGACTCTGACAGCTGCAATGAAGAAGCTGTCAAACAGGAAGAGGCTGGAGGAACGATCACACTCTGCATCCTCACGCTTCGATTTAGATGAAAAACATGATTATTTACAGGCTGCTGTTGTAGCATTACTGCACCAGTCTGAGGAGGAGAGTTCGGCTCTCTGTGTGTTCAGTCGATGTGGCGTTAGATGTGATAGAACGGCAGGTGAGGCTCTAATGAACACCTCACCCCAGAGTAGCGTCCCCGTCTCTCTGTAATGTCCTCTGATCTCACTTCAAGGCCCTCCTTTCAGAGTAATGAGGGTTGGATTCTGCCTACTCTGCATGACAGAGTGAACCAGAGGGATAGAGAGCCTTCACACCAACGCTGGCTTTACCATCCAATCAGAACACAGTCTGCAGCTGCAGGTCTTCACGAGTCGAGGAGATCTCAATTGAATGCAGAGTGGCTCCTCCTCTTCTCTCTGGCTTTTATCAACTTTAAATATTCTGCCTCCACATCTGGGATTCCACAACATCAGACACATCCCACATCAGTGGACTGCAGCCAAGACCAGAGAGACAGTCCGGTCAGAACCAGCCTGGACATTAACAGTATGTTTGACTGTTTTAGAAGTAGTGTTCTGTCAGGCAGACCACACCCACTGGTTTACTTCCCTGACCCACAGGTCCAGGGAAGCTGTCCTCTTGTCCCCTGGGGCAAACCACAACATACAGACTCAGAGTCTTAAGGCGAACAAAATGCTCACCTCAGCCCTCTGCCTGTCACCTGAGGCAACTCAGAGTCCAACCAAGCCCTCTCCAGGACTCGGGTTCCAGAGTCAATGCTGTGTCGAGGTGAGTGCAGCTACATTTAGCTGGTACCACTCAATTTCTGACACAAGTTCCAGCTCCTTCCTCGCCAGAGAGGTGACGTTCCACGTCCCAACAGTCAGTTTTCTTGTCCAAGGATTGACTCACCAAAGCTCCCGCCTCGGTCTGCCGCCCGATCCACAACGCACTGGACCCTTCATGTTCCTCCTGCAGGTGGTGGGTCCACAGGTGGACATGTATCCAGTTTGGGCTGGGCCAGGCCGGGCCCCATGGGTGAAAGCCTGGTCAGCAGGTGTTGCTTACAGACCCCAACCCCAGGCCTGGCTCCAGGGCTCGACCCGGTAACCCTCCTAGCTGGGTACTCAGACTCTCCAAAAAGGGTCTTCTGAACAGTTTTATGTCTCACCCTTCACCGAGGACCAATTTTCCATGGGAGACCTTAGCAGGAGCAGACAACATAGTTCCTAGTGTTGTTAGGGCGCTCAAACTCCTCCACCGTGGTCAGGTGACGGTTCAAAGGATCGACTTATGACTCCCCCCATTTACAACAGAGTACATCACACTCTGCTGTCTCCTCATAGTGTTCACAAGAAGCCATTTATTTTAGTAGTTAGCAAGTTTTAAAAAAGGGATTGATTTTGTAGCAGTCCCTGTCCTTCGACCATGTCTAGAAGTCCTATTTGGACGTCCTGATCCTGACTCCTTCAGCCACAGTATAGAGAGACGACCTGCTGAACTACAGCAGTGTCAACCTCCTCCACACATTCATCAGAAACATCGCTGCTCAAAGTGTTTCTGATGGAGACGATGACCTGCTGGTCCCAGCTGCCTCCTCAGCAGCTGCTGGGACACCAGCCTGTTCAGCTAATGGGTGTGTTGGGATGTGAACTGGTGCATTAGGTTTGTCTGCCCTTCGCTCCTGTTGACATTTTTATGTTTTAATGAGTGAACCAGCATTACATAAATATTCATGTGCCTGTCCCGTCTTTGTGTGGGAGTGCCTTTGCAGAAGGTAATCACTAAGTGACCTTTAGTAGAAATTTACCATCAATATTTTCTTGGAAAAAATATTACATATATTTTAAGCAAAATTGTAAAGCAGGTGACCAGGAGACAGTAATTATGCAATGACGGTTGATTTGTCCCTCCGGTAATCCCATTTCTACCCCCCCCCCCCCCCCCCCCCCCCCCCCCCACACACACACACACACACACTCCTGGTCTACTGCCCATCAGGTTACAGCCTTCTCTCAGCCTCTAACAAGGCTTTTTGGGATGAATGTGATTAAAAGGAGACTGCCTAATCTAACGGTCATTTATTTTCTGCTACTCCTTTAGGCTGTACACTTAGATGTTTTCACCACCCCTCTTTTGTAAGAAGACTATCTGTACAGTTGATGGGAAACAGGAATCTATACTGGAGAGATATGGCGGAGCTGCTAGAGTCAGCAGCATGGTGTTGAAAAGGTCACGTCTTACCTGGGATGTTAAAAAGCTTTTCTTCAACGGCCCAATCTGATCAGCAGTTACGTTTGAAAATCAATGGGAAACACATTAACACAGACTGGTTCTCCTTTAAAACCTTGTTCAGAAATACGCAGACTTTATAAACCAATTTGTGCACACTTAGATTAATCTGAGACGATTTATCTTTTCATGCAGCTTCTACTTTTATTTCTATCATTTAAGTTCCTGCATAAACGCTTGGTCTCAATCTGCAACCATCAAAGGAACCTACTGATGGGAACATGCTAACAGAGACCAGCTAACAGAGACCTGCTAACAGAGACCAGCTAATAGAGACCAGCTAACAGAGACCAGCTAACAGAGACCTGCTAACAGAGACCAGCTAACAGAGACCAGCTAATAGAGACCTGCTAACAGAGACCTGCTAACAGAGACCAGCTAACAGAGACCAGCTAACAGAGACCAGCTAACAGAGACCAGCTAACAGAGACCAGCTAACAGAGACCAGCTAACAGAGACCAGCTAACAGAGACCTGCTAATAGAGACCAGCTAACAGAGACCAGCTAACAGAGACCAGCTAACAGAGACCAGCTAACAGAGACCTGCTAACAGAGACCAGCTAACAGAGACCAGCTAACAGAGACCAGCTAACAGAGACCAGCTAACAGAGACCAGCTAACAGAGACCAGCTAATAGAGACCTGCTAACAGAGACCAGCTAACAGAGACCAGCTAGCAGAGACCAGCTAACAGAGACCAGCTAACAGAGACCAGCTAACAGAGACCAGCTAACAGAGACCAGCTAACAGAGACCAGCTAACAGAGACCTGCTAACAGAGACCAGCTAACAGAGACCAGCTAATAGAGACCAGCTAACAGAGACCAGCTAACAGAGACCAGCTAACAGAGACCAGCTAACAGAGACCTGCTAACAGAGACCAGCTAACAGAGACCAGCTAACAGAGACCAGCTAACAGAGACCAGCTCACAGAGACCAGCTAACAGAGACCTGTTAATAGAGACCAGCTAACAGAGACCAGCTAACAGAGACCTGCTAACACAAGGGTGCCCAATATGTTGATTGCGATCGACCAGTTGACTGCGGAGGAATAGCTGTAGATCGTGGAACGGTTCTCCCACACCCCCTCCTGAGCGAATTACACTGGCAGCAGCCACGCCACAAATCGTCAGTTAAACGCAATGCAAATGCATCTGGTAACATAGTAATATAAGCTGCTTTCATAGATCACTGCCGCCAATTTGCCGCGATGCTGAGCCGGCACCGGGAGCCTTTGGTCGTTCATGAGTGGTCAGACCGTGCCGGTTGTGCAATCATGTGCTTTTCACAAAAGATTACACAATGGCAGTGTAAACGGGGTATGGGGCGGTCTTTGCGCCGTTGACGTTCAGGGTTACAGAGACGTGAGATGGAAGTGCCCGTAGTAAACAGACAGGCGACTTCTGCTTCTGCTCTTCAGCCAGAAGCTCCCGGATCTCGGTGACGCTTCAGTTTGCCGTCTCCGCTGAGTGTTTACAAATGCGTAACAGCTTTCCCATGTTTACCTGATTTTTAAATATTCTTTCCCGTTGGGGGTCGGACCACTTTTGCCACTGTATTAGTGACACCTCCCTCTGTTGTGCCAAGGCGTGATCTTCATTCACAAGTCCGGCGTTGTGGTAATATTACTACCAAACATGGCAACACGAATGCCGCAAAATTTCCGCATTGCCATTCATAAGACACACCGTGGCGGCAGTATTACGCTGAGTTGCTGGCACGGTGTGTCTTATGAAAGCCGCTACAGTCTTCTAGTGTTCCTCCCCTCCTTCCCCGAACTCTCAAGGTGGGTCGATTTCCTGAAACGCTGCATTCTAAAAGAAGCTCACTAGGTGAAAAAGCGTGGGCCCCCTTGTGCTAACAGATGTGGAAAATAAATAAATGTGGAAATGAATTAAAAATATTTCTTTATTTCCATTTTCCTCGTTTGTTTATTAATTTATTGCCAGTTGGGCAGGATCTGTCCTCCTGCTTTAATGTTGTTAGCTGTTAGCAACAGAGCTCCATCTTTCCTGCCATTAGTCACCAGATTCAGATGTTTTCATTTACAAACACGAAACAGAGAAATCAAGAGAGGAGAACTGATCAGAGCAAACACGAGACCCAAATAAAACTCTGACCGGATCAATCAAATCCAAATATCAGATCCAAACATGCTGTCTTTGATTAGTGAGGGCCCAGATGGAGGTTATTGATTTCCTTCTGACAGCCTGACTGTAGGAGAAACAGTGCAATCCAATAAAGTCCACTCGGTGAAATCAAGTGATTAGCATGAAGCAGTTGGAGGAGGTTGCTTCTCTCAGTTTTCTGGTGCTTTCCAGCAGCAGCCAGAACAGAAAGGTCTCTATTAAAGGGATATTCTGGTATAAGAGGTGGAGTTCTATCAGTCAGTCATCTCACTGTCGACTCAAGGTTTATGCATTGGCTAAAACAATGTAAATGATCCACATACGAAAGTTCATTTGATGTCACCAAAAACTTTACCATGTGTAGCTGACACAGCAGGTTACAGCAGTAGAGCTCCTCCACATCCAGAGGAGTCGGTTTCGGTGGTTCTGGTCAGGACGCCTCCCCAGGGAGGTGTTTCGGGCCTGTCCCGCTGGCAGGAAGACCCCAGGTCGACCCAGGACACGCTGGAGAAAGTACGTCTTCAACCTGGCCCTGGAACGCCTTGGGGTCCAGCAGGAGGAGCTGGGAGAGGACATCTGGGACTCCCTAGTTGGGATGCTGTCCCCGCGACCCGGACAGGAGGACGAAGACGAGACAAAAACTTTGTGCTGTCAGTCACCAATCTGCAGCAGTCTCTCCTGAGCCATGTGTAATGCTCCAGTTCTACAGACTCCTTCACTTTTTAGGGACTTTACTGGTGGCTGTTGACCTTACTGTAGCATTTGATAGATAGATACTTTATTCAGCCCCTAAAGGGAACTCAGGATCCCTCTGTAGATACATATCTATACCACCACCACCTCAGACGAGTCACAGCCCTCCTGATGCTGACCTGAGGCTGAGGCTGGAGCTGTTTGGGTCTTAAACCCTCCAACAAACAGCTGTTATTTAAAATGTTGTTTAGACGTAGAACCCACCGGCCCCTGGGAGGAGGTGACACCACAGAACCAGAGACCGCTTCCAACGGGAACGGGAGGAAACCATTTTGATCTCATCGTAGTTTGTGATGCTTTGGATCCGCTGAGCTGACCCGACTGAGCCATCTGAAGGCCGCTTCTGTTTCCCGTTGAATCCCCGGTGACGTTCCTCACGGGGCAGACAGAGGAACTGTTTATTGATCAGCTGTTTCCTGTTTTCCACTGAGCGTTCAGAAGCATCTTTAATCAAATCCTGTCGTTGTGTCTAGTCGTATAAATCAGCAGCAGGAGCCTTTAGAAAGGAGTCATGAGTTAATAAACAAATCAACCTGCTATCAGCAGCATCAGGTCGATACCTGATCAACTATAAAGACCGCTGTTGATGTAGAGGAGGGTGTCAGCAGGGGGTCTCGTGTTAGTAGAAGTCAGTGGGTTATCTTGGTGTTTTCTGCTCAACAACCAGCTGTGGCTCAGGGCTCAGACTCCATCTTCTCTTCGTTTCAGACGCTTCATTCGGTTCATTCATTTCCTCAAAGTTTACAGAAAAAATGACGTAATTCAGTTTTGGCCTTGTGGCTAGAGAACTCGATTCTGAAATTAATTTAGTCCAACAAAAGCCACGGCGTTACGCTCGCCCTGTGATGTCACAGATGGACATGACATCACGGAATGTGTTGGGACACCTCATCCAATCAATGCACTCAGGTGTTGATGAGGTCATGGGTGGCAGAGTTCGACCTGGATAAGCGGAGGAAGGCGAGGCGAGACAACGTACGACGATAAAAGGAAAACTTCACCGAGTAGCGTTCAGAAAACAATCAAAGATAAAGTTAGTAGTTACTGAAAGGAACTAACGTCTGTAAAAAGCCTCAGTTAGAACCAAAATGATGAATTAAATATTTCTGTAAATGGAGTAAAAACAATATAACAAAGGAAATAAAAAGAATCAAACTCACTAAATATATTTAAAATATGTCAAATGGAGGGTTTTAATGAATGATGAGAATCAGAATTCAGACTGTTTAAGTTCACAGTTAGAACAGGAAGCTGATAATGACTGGTTTTGTTTTATAAAAGGGGCAGAACATATCTCCTCTCTGCTCCTTCTCATTCATCTTCTGCTGATTTCTAATTTCTATTTGTTCTTTTGAATAAAACAAATGAAAACATTTAAAAAGCCTGATACAAAAATAAAAACTTAAAGCAGAGTTTTTGTACATTTTACATCTCCTGTTTAAAGAATGAGTCTAAGCAAAGTAATGCGAGGACCATACCCCAAAACCCACGTTACTGATGTCAGAGAGAGACGTAGAAATAGGTACGTTTAGGTTTTTTTCCATTTCCTGTGTGCAGCCAAGATCTGATGTGTTCTCAGCTACAATCAGAATCCCAGTGAAGCCAGCAGAACGAATCCTCCACATCTCAGTCTCTGGGGATGAAAGCAAAGTCTCCACTTTACCATCATCACTGCTGAATTCAACTGATTAGATCAGAACCATGGTGCAGCTGTGGCTTCCTCTGAACACAACTCTAGAAGTGATGCACTAAAAAATTGATTTGGGACACTTTGATTACTTGTATCACATTAGTTTGAAGCAGATGGAGCTTGCAATCTAAAAATAGCAAAAACTGTTAATGAAATAAAACGTCTCTTAGTATGTAAATGTTGGTCTGTGACTGCAATGTTTGCAAGATGATGAAAATGTTCTTCCCAGCACAAAGCATCATCCTCACTTAGGAGAGACATTTTGTTTACTTTAGATTCTATCAGCTATTTACTTACAGTGAGGACCACACCCTCCTGTGACTTCACTCATAGACAGTGGAAACTCCAAACCTCTACAGTTAGAACTCTATATTACCTGTTAGTTAACCTCTACAGTTAGAACTCTATATTACCTGTTAGTTAACCTCTACAGTTAGAACTCTATATTACCTGTTAGTTAACCTCTACAGTTAGAACTCTATATTACCTGTTAGTTAACCTCTACAGTTAGAACTCTATATTACCTGTTAGTTAACCTCTACAGTTAGAACTCTATATTACCTGTTAGCTAACCTCTACAGTTAGAACTCTATATTACCTGTTAGTTAACCTCTACAGTTAGAACTCTATATTACCTGTTAGCTAACCTCAACAGTTAGAACTCTATATTACCTGTTAGCTAACCTCTACAGTTAGAACTCTATATTACCTGTTAGCTAACCTCTACAGTTAGAACTCTATATTACCTGTTAGTTAACCTCTACATTAGAACTCTATATTACCTGTTAGTTAACCTCTACAGTTAGAATTCTATATTACCTGTTAGTTAACCTCTACAGTTAGAACTCTATATTACCTGTTAGCTAACCTCTACAGTTAGAACTCTATATTACCTGTTAGTTAACCTCTACAGTTAGAACACTATATTACCTGTTAGCTTATCTCTACAGTTAGAACTCTATATTACCTGTTAGCTAACCTCTACAGTTAGAACTCTATATTACCTGTTAGTTAACCTCTACAGTTAGAAC
>SSNR01000167.1:1042970-1054638 GCA_006937965.1 Callopanchax toddi | reverse complement strand
CCAGACTCCTGGGTCAACAGATCCAGGGCTCCTGGGTCAAAAGATCCAGGGCTCCTGGGTCAACAGATCCAGGGCTCCTGGGTCAACAGATCCAGGAGTCCTGGGTCAACAGATCCAGGGCTCCTGGGTCAACAGATCCAGGGCTCCTGGGTCAACAGATCCAGACTCCTGGGTCAACAGATCCAGGACTCCTGGGTCAACAGATCCAGACTCCTGGGTCAACAGATCCAGACTCCTGGGTCAACAGATCCAGGGCTCCTGGGTCAACAGATCCAGACTCCTGGGTCAACAGATCCAGGACTCCTGGGTCAACAGATCCAGACTCCTGGGTCAACAGATCCAGGAGTCCTGGGTCAACAGATCCAGACTCCTGGGTCAACAGATCCAGACTCCTGGGTCAACAGATCCAGGACTCCTGGGTCAACAGATCCAGACTCCTGGGTCAACAGATCCAGACTCCTGGGTCAACAGATCAGGGCAGATTGACCCCTGACCTGAGCAGCGGACCCCTCTGATCCACAGCCCCCATCTCGTCTGTGATGTTCATCATGAGCTGGCTGTAGATTGGTCAGGAATGTGTTAAAGGCATCAGGTCACCTCCTGGTCCTGGTCCTGGTCCTGGTCCTGGTCCTGGTGTGTGTGACTCTGTGTGTTCTGTCTCCTCAGGTACACTAAGATGAAAACGGCCACCAACATTTACATCTTTAACCTGGCTCTGGCCGACTCCTTGTTCCTCGCCACGCTTCCTTTTCAGGTAGGTTTTCTTCATATATGTAAAGATTTTAAAATGACTGAAAGAAAAAGTCTGTCAGTAAAGGTTTGACATGCGGGTGAACAATCAGCCCTAAAACAAGGTGACTTTTAAAGAGCGGAAGTCAAAACAAGGCCTTTGTTTTTGTTGGGATGAATATGAATTTTTAACTCAGTGATTCTTGAATTGTAGCCAGTTTTATTTAAATAGTTCAGTAAACAAAACACCTAAAGGGATATTTGGTCGTTTGTTTATCTACAGTTGGTACCACACCCACTGATGACATCACTCAAAGTCTTTAGAACCAGGAAGTAGTCATCTGATTGGAGCAATACTCGTGGCTAGACAGTTACCATCTCGAGTCATTACGGGCAAAAATGTCCATTTCCAAAAAAGATTGCGTGTGGAGTTTGGAGTCAGGAGATTCTCATATCTGCTGTTTCCAGATGATCTGGTCCTCCTAGCTCCATCAGGCTCTGACCTTCAGCTCCTGCTGCAGCTGAGTTTGAAGATCAGCACCTCCAGAAGTGAGACCGTGGTTCTTGACAGGAAATGGGTGGCGAGCCGTGGGTTGGGAGAGAGATCCTGCCTCAAGAGGAGGAGTTGAAGTATCTCAGGGTCTTGTTCTCTAGTGAGGGAAGGAGAGAGATCGACAGGTGGATCAGGGCAGCGTCTGCAGTGATGGACTCTGAACCGATCGGTCGAGGTGAAGAAGGAGCTGAGGCAGAAAGCAAGGCTCTAGATTCACTGGTTAACCTACCTCCCAGTCCTCACCTGGTCATGAGCTTTGAGTAACGAGGTCACGGATACTTTTGTCTGCAGGGTGGCTCAGCCTTAGGGATCGGGTGAGGATGTCAGACATTCGAGTAGAGCTGCTGCTTCTCCAAAGGAGCCAGCTGAGGTGGTTTGGGCAGGTTTGTCAGGATGCCTCCTGGACGCCTTCCTGGAGAGGTGTTTCAGACATGGTAGACCCAGGAAATGTTGGAGAAGAAAGTACATCTTCAGTCTGGTTCGGGAACTCCTTGGGGTCCTGCTGGTGGAGACAGCCGGCGAGCGGGCCAGTGCCGGTGTTACGACACTGACATCACGGAGCATCCGTGACCTTTTGAGCTCTTTAGCTGAGCTCCACAACAGGAAGTACAAAGTAAAACAAGCATTTCAGCAATTCACGGGCCGCGCAACCGGAACGACCCACAGTTACCACCGCCAGTCCATGACGGGTGGGACGTAAGGTACGGGGTGCAGGGGGACATGTCCTCTGCTCTTTTTAAGGTCAGTGTTGATCCCTGTAGTTTTTCCTGTCTAAAACAAAGTTCCAGTGTATTCAATGGATCCTGGCTGTTGTTTTCAGGTGTAGGGTTGATCTCATGGCTCCACCTCCAGACCCCCACTCCTAGACTCAGTCCAGTGGTTATAGATCAGTCTATTGGTCTATTGGTTAAATCTCATGACAGCACTAGTTCTAACGGTATAGGTTAGTGTTCTAACTCACTGGAAGTACTCTGTAATCGTTGTATTAAATACGTGAACTTGAACCGCTACTTGGTCACCGACCTGCAGCCTCTGTCATCTCTACCACTATGAGTGTTGCTCCAGTCAGAGAACTACTTCCTGTTTCTAGAGTTTTACTTACTGTAGTTACCTGATAGACCACTTCAGAATAACCCAAGCCTCCCTTTAGGTGATGACGTGTCAGTAGACTTGGCAGTGACATCAGCACCCATCAGGTCTGGTTTGAGTCTGGGTTAGACATAGAACTGGGTCTGGATCTGGTAAATGAGCAACCTTTCCTACGATCATCCAACATGTTTCCCTTATTGATCGTTGTTTTAATCCTGTTCCATTGTTTTATGATGTTTGGTATGTTGAAGTCTCGTATTATAAGCTCCTTTCTTTATCCGACATCCAGTCTTACAGTTGGACCTCCAATCCAGTCTTTATTTCTACGATCTGTTTCCAGGGAACTGATGTGTTCCTGGGCTTCTGGCCGTTTGGGAACGCTTTGTGTAAGACTGTGGTGTCTATCGACTACTACAACATGTTTACCAGCACCTTCACCCTGACGGTGATGAGCATGGACAGATACGTGGCCGTCTGTCACCCTGTCAAAGCTCTGGACATGAGGACTCCCCACAAGGCCAAGGTAAAGTGATCCGAAGTCAGATGTTTGCTTCTGAAAACCTTCACACCTCCGTCGACATCTCTGAAGTGACAGCTGACATGAGGTCTGACGTCCTCCTGAGTCCGCCCCGTGGTGATGACTGAGACGTGAACTGACTGTGTGTGTGTGTGTGTGTGTGTGTGTGTGTGTGTGTGTCAGACTAACACCTCAGACCTTCTATACTTACTAAATTTGAAATGTCCACTTGTTCACTATCTACAGTGAGGCGGCCATCTTTTAGCGGGGCTTAAATTCTGTTTCTTTCCATTCCCTATCCAGGGCCCTAGAAACTGATCAGCTGGTGGACACTGTTCAGTGCATTAGTGGCGACAGACATGCTAATGCTAACAGCTGATGTTCTAGATTAGAGGTCTGCAACCTTTACAACCGAAAGAGCCATTTTCACCATAGATATCATATATATCACTAGATGTCTTACCCGCGCTGTTCGTCAATGGACTCTGACGTCCCTACGCCAGCGGCCATCTTAGTTCATACAGCTGCCACATTTCTTACATTGGTGTCAATGAAGCATGTGCTAATAAATACCTCTAACTTGCTCAATTTTTAACCCATTTTCAAACGGTTTGCATTTTTATAAACATCAGAGACGTGGCTGTGAATATATATCACAATATAACAGTAATGGTTGGCAAATTCATAAATTGTAAAAGTATTAAATCTCAAGTCTATACATAATAAGGTTTGTAAGAAAGTAACCCGTTTGTAAATCCGTTCATTTTTCATCGAGTTCAGAGTGTTTTTAGTTCAGCTGATCGCTCACCTTCCATCTGCTGCCATAGAGAGCAGAACGTCAGCTGTACGAAGCAAGATGGCCGCCGTGTAGGGACATGTAGAGTCCCACATAGGGCGTCTAGTGATATATATGATATCTATGATTTTCACGTATCTCCTTCTAAATGAAACGTGTATAGAACCACAACATCTATAGAGTGTTTTTATTCTGATGTAGCATTATTACCAGATTAGAGATAAATAAAGTTTTGTCATAAAAAAGCAAAGTTCAAGCCATTTTTATAGCAAATGGACATAAATATGATAAAAATCTTTGTCTTTTTAGGGCTATTTTTAGAGAAATGTATCTCTAGTTCAGAGAGCTGCTAAATCAAAGCATAGAGGAGCTGCATTTTAATCACAAAGAGCTTTCTCTTGACTTTTTTTTCCAGTTCTGGAACTGAAATACTGGGAAGCAGAAACCTACTGGTATCATTCATGTCATTCTGCTGTAGGCTCTTATTGCAAACATGTCAATGGGAAAGCTGCTGCAACAACCCTCATCTACTATCAACTATAAGAAACGGGTTCATCGAGTTACAAGGAGTTAAAGTGATAATATGCAACTTTTTCATATTTTTAAATCTTCTCCTTGAGCCAGTCTGTGCTAATCTGACTCTTTACAGAGTTAATGAAAAGTCACTTAGCCCCATCTGGTGGTTAGATCCAGAATACCACGATTGTAAGATCTCCGTCACCGTCACGGTACCCAGGAAGTCACGTGTCTCACGAGGGTTAGGCTAACCCAAAGTGGCTAGCTGTTATGCTAGCTCTGTAGTGTTTTTATCTCATGATTCCTGATTTTTTCCATCTCTCCCTGCTTGAACACAGCTGATTTCTTTGAAGGAGTAAATAACCACTCCTGTAGAAAGCTCTGAAGGCTGAGGAGACATTTCAACAGGTAGATTTAGGCGTTTAGAAGCTGAAACAATATGCTAACTTGTGTAATGCAGTGATTTAAAACGGACACCAGAGGGCGCCCAAAACAAGCAAAACTGCATGTTATCACTTTAAGATCCACAACATCACAAAGTCAAACTCCCGACGCGTTTCAACCATTTGAAGCTGGAGCAGCTGGTTTTAATGACCTCCAACCATTACAGCTGTAAAAACATCTGTTTGTTAGAGAAACCTTTACCAGCTGTTCTAGATCAGATCCATTCACAGCGTCTGGATGTTGAAGGTCGTGCTGCAGCTGTTTCCTTCTAAAGCAGCTGAATGACGTCATCTATCAGCTCAGATTCAGGTGACCTCTGACCCCATTTAGACCACTCAGTGGTCTCAGTTCTGTAACAGGTTTTTATGTGAACTCCTGTAGATCAGTTACTGACTCGAGGTTTGAGACCTGTACATTCCAGTCCTACACATGATCTTTATGTCATGTGATCACAGGGGAAACCAGCATCCACTGAGAACACTGAAAAGAAGGTTGAAAACGTGTACAAGTCTCCTGTTTTGGTACAACTCTTCCTCTGCTGCCATTCCTGCTGTTTAGCCATTTGTTTTCCCTTTACTGACCCCTGCTGTTCAGGTGGAGAACTGCAGCAGCTCCAGTTAAGAGTATTCCTCCCTCTGATCGTCAGGATCAACTGATTTACTGACAGAAAAACGTTTTAACGTTCAGAACAGAAAACATTTGTTCTGCTCACACACAGCTGAGTTACTGAACACAGCTGCTGTTTCCACTGGTTTTTGTTACTATTTTTATTTTAGGGTTTCATGAGAGTTTATTTTGACTTTAAAATTATCAGTTTCAACATGTGTGACTTGTGTTGATCCTACTACAGCTTTTAGTCTTTTCCAAAAGACTTGAAATAATAAATATGAATAATACCGTCTCCCCAGAACCACCTCAGACTGGAATGCAGTTTGATGTTTTAACCTAAGAGCTGGACCCTCTGAGGCTCTGAACATGAAGCAGTCCAGTGTTTAAGGTGGAGGAATCTGACTAGAGAAGAGTTATCACGGGCATGAAAGACTTGAGACTTGACTTGGACCGAACGACTTGACTAAATGACGAATACTGACAACACTTGACATGTTTTAGTGCAGGGCTAGGCAGCCCTGGTCCTCGAGTGCCAAAGTCCTGCATGTTTTAGGTGCTGCTCTGCATACACACACCTGCTCTGGATCAGTAGGTAACTAATAGACTTCTTAAAAGGACCTGCTGAGCAGCGTGTTGAAGCAGGGAAACAACAAACACATGCTGGATAGTGGCACTCGAGGACCAGGGTTGTCTACCCCTTTTTTACTGTTATAGTTGAGAAAAGCGTCATAAATAAAGCGTTGTGGTGTCCTCAGGTGGTGAATATCTGTGTGTGGGTGTTGGCCTCGGCCTTTGGTGTTCCTGCGATGGTCATGGGAAACGTAGAGGAGGAACGAGAGCACAACAGTGAGTACAACTCACACACATTTCTACCAACACATCAATAAATGTGCCTTAAGACCAATAGAGAGAATCACTACAGGATGAACAGAACTCTCTTGGGAAGAGTTTTACCTGGGCTTTGTCTGAAAGGAGGTTCCTGAAACCCTGAATCAGGCTATGGATCCAGCCTGACTCTTCTCAGTAAATGACAGGAATTTTACCTTAGCAGGCTTTCTGTCTGTAACTGAGTTAAATAAAGCCTGAAACTCCAGTCAGAGAGAACAACAGTGGACCTGATGTTAAACAGATGTTTGGGTCATGATGAGCAGCCCTGAGTCTCTTCTCCTCTCCGCCCACCTGAGGTTGGTTCTCTTTGTGTTTACCTGTTGAGATGTGTTCCCCCACCTGCTCGAAGTAGAGCCCTCAGGGCTGCAGCAGCCAGCTGGTCTTTCACTGCTGCAGCATTTGACAAAATGCTAAAAGTTTCTGCTGAGGCCAGTGAAGTCTGAGGTCAGCGGTGGCCCGAGGGGGCGCTAGAGGGCGCTATAGTTCCCCCTGGATTAGCCATTTCTTCTCCATAGTACCCCCAATGTGTATGAGAGGTTTTCACATGTGTATCAGAGGTTTTCATGTGTGTATGAGAAGTTTTCATGTGTGTATGAGAAGTTTTCATGTGTGTATGAGAGGTTTTCATGTGTGTGTATGAGAGGTTTTCACATGTGTGTATAAGAGGTTTTCACTAGTGTGTATAAGAGGTTTTCACTAGTGTGTATGAGAGGTTTTCATGTGTGTATGAGAGGTTTTCACGTGTGTATGAGAGGTTTTCATGTGTGTATGAGAGGTTTTCACATGTGTATGAGAGGTTTTCACAGGTGTGTATGAGAGGTTTTCACGTGTGTATGAGAGGTTTTCATGTGTGTATGAGAGGTTTTCACATGTGTGTATGAGAGGTTTTCACATGTGTATGAGAGGTTTTCACAGGTGTGTATGAGAGGTTTTCATGTGTGTATGAGAGGTTTTCACATGTGTGCATGAGAGGTTTTCACAAGTATGTATGAGAGGTTTTCACATGTGTATGAGAGGTTTTCACGTGTGTATGAGAGGTTTTCACATGTGTATGAGAGGTTTTCACAGGTGTGTATGAGAGGTTTTCACGTGTGTATGAGAGGTTTTCACAAGTGTGTATGAGAGGTTTTCACATGTGTATGAGAGGTTTTCACAGGTGTGTATGAGAGGTTTTCACGTGTGTATGAGAGGTTTTCACATGTGTATGAGAGGTTTTCATGTGTGTAAGAGAGGTTTTCACATGTGTATGAGAGGTTTTCACAGGTGTGTATGAGAGGTTTTCACGTGTGTGTATGAGAGGTTTTCATGTGTGTATGAGAGGTTTTCACATGTGTATGAGAGGTTTTTACAGGTGTGTGTGAGAGGTTTTCACATGTGTATGAGAGGTTTTCACATGTGTGTGTAAGAGGTTTTCACTAGTGTGTATAAGAGGTTTTCACTTGAGTGTATGAGAGGTTTTCACATGTGTGTATGAGAGGTTTTCATGTGTGTATGAGAGGTTTTCATGTGTGTATGAGAGGTTTTCATGTGTGTATGAGAGGTTTTCACGGGTGTGTATGAGAGGTTTTCACAAGTGTGTATGAGAGGTTTTCATGTGTGTATGAGAGGTTTTCATGTGTGTATGAGAGGTTTTCATGTGTGTATGTGAGGTTTTCTCATGTGTGTATGAGAGGTTTTCACATGTGTATGAGAGGTTTTCACATGTGTATGAGAGGTTTTCACATGTGTGTATGAGAGGTTTTCATAAGTGTGTATGAGAGGTTTTCACATGTGTATGAGAGGTTTTCACATGTGTGTATGAGAGGTTTTCACAGGTGTGTATGAGAGGTTTTCACGTGTGTATGAGAGGTTTTCACATGTGTATGAGAGGTTTTCATGTGTGTATGAGAGGTTTTCACATGTGTGTATGAGAGATTTTCACATGTGTGTATGAGAGGTTTTCACAGGTGTGTATGAGAGGTTTTCACGGGTGTGTATGAGAGGTTTTCACGTGTGTGTATGAGAGGTTTTCACAAGTGTGTATGAGAGGTTTTCATGTGTGTATGAGAGGTTTTCATGTGTGTATGAGACGTTTTCATGTGTGTATGAGAGGTTTTCATGTGTGTATGAGAGGTTTTCACATGTGTATGAGAGGTTTTCACAGGTGTGTATGAGAGGTTTTCACGTGTGTATGAGAGGCTTTCACGGGTGTGTATGAGACGTTTTCATGTGTGTATGAGAGGTTTTCATGTGTGTGTATGAGAGGTTTTCACAAGTGTGTATGAGAGGTTTTCATGTGTGTATGAGAGGTTTTCACAAGTGTGTATGAGAGGTTTTCATGTGTGTATGAGAGGTTTTCACGTGTGTGTATGACAGGTTTTCACATGTGTGTATTAGAGGTTTTCACATGTGTATGAGAGGTTTTCACATGTGTATGAGAGGTTTTCACATGTGTATGAGAGGTTTTCACGTGAGTGTATGAGAGGTTTTCACATGTGTATGAGAGGTTTTCACGTGAGTGTATGAGAGGTTTTCACATGTGTGTATGAGAGGTTTCACGGGTGTGTGTGAGACGTTTTCATGTGTGTATGAGAGGTTTTCATGTGTGTATGAGAGGTTTTCACATGTGTGTATGAGAGATTTTCACATGTGTGTATGAGGGGTTTTCACAGGTGTGTATGAGAGGTTTTCACGTGTGTATGAGAGGTTTTCACATGTGTATGAGAGGTTTTCATGTGAGTGTATGAGAGGTTTTCACATGTGTGTATGAGAGGTTTTCACGTGTGTATGAGAGGTTTTCACATGTGTATGAGAGGTTTTCATGTGTGTATGAGAGGTTTTCACATGTGTGTATGAGAGGTTTTCACGTGTGTATGAGAGGTTTTCACAAGTGTGTATGAGAGGTTTTCATGTGTGTATGAGAGGTTTTCACGTGTGTGTATGAGAGGTTTTCACATGTGTGTATGAGAGGTTTTCACATGTGTGTATGAGAGGTTTTCACATGTGTATGAGAGGTTTTCACATGTGTATGAGAGGTTTTCACGTGTGTGTATGAGAGGTTTTCATGTGTGTATGAGAGGTTTTCACATGTGTATGAGAGGTTTTCACATGTGTGTATGAGAGGTTTTCACGTCAGTGTATGAGAGGTTTTCACGTGTGTGTATGAGAGGTTTTCACATGTGTGTATGAGAGGTTTTCACGTGTGTGTATGAGAGGTTTTCATGTGTGTATGAGAGGTTTTCACGTGTGTATGAGAGGTTTTCACATGTGTGTATGAGAGGTTTTCATGTGTGTATGAGAGGTTTTCACATGTGTATGAGAGGTTGTCACTAGTGTGTATGAGAGGTTTTCACATGTGTGAAGGAGAGGTTTTCACATGTGTGTATGAGAGGTTTTCATGTGTGTATGAGAGGTTTTCACGTGTGTGTATGAGAGGTTTTCATGTGTGTATGAGAGGTTTTCACATGTGTGTATGAGAGGTTTTCACAAGTGTGTATGAGAGGTTTTCACATGTGTGTATGAGAGGTTTTCACATGTGTGTATGAGAGGTTTTCACATGTGTGTATGAGAGGTTTTCACGTGTGTATGAGAGGTTTTCACATGTGTATGAGAGGTTTTCACGTGAGTGTATGAGAGGTTTTCACATGTGTGTATGAGAGGTTTTCTTGTGTGTATGAGAGGTTTTCACGTGTGTATGAGAGGTTTTCACGTGTGTATGAGAGGTTTTCACGTGTGTGTATGAGAGGTTTTCACATGTGTATGAGAGGTTTTCATGTGTGTATGAGAGGTTTTCACATGTGTGTATGAGAGGTTTTCACATGTGTGTATGAGAGGTTTTCACAGGTGTGTATGAGAGGTTTTCACGGGTGTGTATGAGAGGTTTTCACGTGTGTGTATGAGAGGTTTTCACAAGTGTGTATGAGAGGTTTTCATGTGTGTATGAGAGGTTTTCATGTGTGTATGAGACGTTTTCATGTGTGTATGAGAGGTTTTCATGTGTGTATGAGAGGTTTTCACATGTGTATGAGAGGTTTTCACAGGTGTGTATGAGAGGTTTTCACATGTGTATGAGAGGTTTTCACATGTGTATGAGAGGTTTTCATGTGTGTATGAGAGGTTTTCACATGTGTGTATGAGAGGTTTTCACGTGTGTGTATGAGAGGTTTTCACATGTGTGTATGAGAGGTTTTCATGTGTGTGTGAGAGGTTTTTACGTGTGTGTATGAGAGGTTTTCACATGTGTGTATGAGAGGTTTTCACAAGTGTGTATGAGAGGTTTTCACATGTGTATGAGAGGTTTTCACATGTGTGTATGAGAGGTTTTCACGTGTGTATGAGAGGTTTTCACATGTGTGTATGAGAGGTTTTCATGTGTATATGAGAGGATTAGTTTTCACATGTGTGTATGAGAGGTTTTCACTAGTGTGTATAAGAGGTTTTCACTAGTGTGTATGAGAGGTTTTCACATGTGTGTATGAGAGGTTTTCATGTGTGTGTATGAGAGGTTTTCTTGTGTGTATGAGAGGTTTTCACGTGTGTATGAGAGGTTTTCATGTGTGTATGAGAGGTTTTCATGTGTGTATGAGAGGTTTTCACATGTGTATGAGAGGTTTTCATGTGTGTATGAGAGGTTTTCACGGGTGTCTATGAGAGGTTTTCACATGTGTATGAGAAGTTTTCATGTGTGTATGAGAGGTTTTCACATGTGTGTATGAGAGGTTTTCATGTGTGTGTATGAGAGGTTTTCTTGTGTGTATGAGAGGTTTTCACGGGTGTATGAGAGGTTTTCTTGTGTGTATGAGAGGTTTTCACGTGTGTATGAGAGGTTTTCATGTGTGTATGAGAGGTTTTCATGTGTGTGTATGAGAGGTTTTCTTGTGTGTATGAGAGGTTTTCACGTGTGTATGAGAGGTTTTCATGTGTGTGTATGAGAGGTTTTCACGTGTGTATGAGAGGTTTTCACGTGTGTATGAGAGGTTTTCTTGTGTGTATGAGAGGTTTTCATGTGTGTATGAGAGGTTTTCACGTGTGTATGAGAGGTTTTCTCGTGTGTATGAGAGGTTTTCACGTGTGTATGAGAGGTTTTCACGTGTGTATGAGAGGTTTTCACGTGTGTATGAGAGGTTTTCATGTGTGTATGAGAGGTTTTCATGTGTGTGTATGAGAGGTTTTCACGTGTGTATGAGAGGTTTTCACGGGTGTATGAGAGGTTTTCTTGTGTGTATGAGAGGTTTTCACGGTGTGTATGAGAGGTTTTCATGTGTGTATGAGAGGTTTTCACGTGTGTGTATGACAGGTTTTCACATGTGTGTATGAGAGGTTTTCACATGTGTGTATGAGAGGTTTTTACTTGTGTATGAGGGGTTTTCACATGTGTATGAGAGGTTTTCACATGTGTATGAGAGGTTTTCACGTGAGTGTATGAGAGGTTTTCACATGTGTGTATGAGAGGTTTTCACGTGAGTGTATGAGAGGTTTGCACATGTGTATGAGAGGTTTTCACGTGAGTGTATGAGAGGTTTTCACATGTGTGTATGAGAGGTTTTCA
>SSNR01000167.1:1006807-1017471 GCA_006937965.1 Callopanchax toddi | reverse complement strand
AAGGAATGAAACTTCATTAAATAATCATTAATAAAAACTACTTTTAAATCATTTCAGATTTTTGATTTTATTTATTTATTTTTTTAGAAATGTTTTTAATGAACTCTCTTAATGAAATCTAGTCAGACTCCTTGTTTTCTCTCCATAAAATCTGCCCTCCTGCTTCTGACAGTCTTCCAGCCTCATTGTTGGAGTCCCTTCATCGTCTTCTTTCCCAGGACCAGTGAGGTGTTACGGGTCTTTTAGCGTACTGGAGGAAAACGGAGCAGCTCATCTGCGCAGATTCCGGTGTTGTGCTAAAATCTGCTCCCCTGAAATACTATGCTCACCTGTGTAGGGAGCGGATAAAACGATTCTGTCAGTGTTTAAAACAAAACAAAAGAATAAAAATGTCAATTTTAAATTTGTATTAATTTATTTACTAGGAACTAAATAAAGTATCGACTCTGACACGACTACGTGTTGTAGAAATCTTTTAGAAGTGCTGTGAAGCTCGCGGTTCGACATGGGGGAACAGAAACATTCAGGGGAACAGACTAATGCACAACACCTGTTGTGCCCTGTAGCCAGCGTCAACATCATCTCCACCGCCACCTCCAGTTCGCCACTTTTCATTAAATCTGCTGGTTGCCACTGGTCCTGGTGGTTTCTCTTCCAGTTCCATTACTTTTCTTTTTGAAGACTGGCTGACTCCAGTTCTAAACCGCCACATATCGCTGCTAGCTTTAGCACGAAGCTAACTGCTGCTGCCTTGATGAACAGTGAATAGATAGGAGGAAACGCCTCAGGGTGCGACTCTCGCGTTTCGCGTACGTCGCGTGCAGACAGGAGAGGAGCGTCACAGAAATCCATCTGATAAACAGAACTAAGCTGGTGCAAAAATGTACTCGCCATGTGGCGGATGACGCTCCAAATTTTACTCGCCACGTGGAGCAATTTGGTCGCATTTGGCGAGTGTTAATTTCGGACCCTGGTTATCCATAAGAACACCTGTAGTGTCATGTAACTTTAACAGAACGGTCATGAATGCATTCAGTTGTTGATCCAGTTTTGTTTCAGCTTTATTCTTGTTGTTGAACGAGGTTTAGCCACAGTTAGCCGCTAGCTGATAGCCAATGACGCTAACTAGTTGAAAAGACAATGGGACTGGTATTTAATGTTTCTTTATGATCACTCTGTATGTATTTAGGTTGAATTAAGTCGTTTAATACACGTCTGAGCAGAGACAGTAACGTGTCTGTGGTTCTTTTAGCATTTACTCCCCTTTTCAGGGCTTTCCATGGAGGTGTTACGTCAGGCCGTTGGGAATCGATTTTTCTTTTTTCTACATTGACTCATATTTAAACTAGTTTTCACCTGTTTTAAATCGATTCTTGAAGCATCGTTACATCCCTAGGAATAAATCTAAATGCTAGATGTGGGTTTTGGTGGTAGGAGGACTGAACCTACCGCGACCGGCTGATCCACTGCAGCCTCTGGCGACTGATCTAACAGGAAATGATGCTGACAGATGTTCTCCTTTGCTTCAAATGCAAGCTGTGACTAGCTGCGTTAAATTTTTAACGTGTTATTTTTTTCTTAAGTAATTAATTGAAGTTAAAGTCCCACTTCTGGTCTATAATTAAGTCTGAAGATTAGAACGGGGCGGTGGTGAAGAAGATAGACCTGTGTCTAACCCCCTCTGCTCCTCTGTCTGTGCTGCAGGTGTGGAGTGCATCGTTGATCTGCCCAAACCCAAGAACCACTGGGAACCAGTTTTTGGAACCTGTGTCTTCCTCTTCTCCTTCCTCATCCCCGTGGCCATCATCAGCGTCTGCTACAGTCTGATGGTCAAACGCCTGCGAAACGTGCGCATCCTGTCCGGCTCCAAGGAAAAGGATCGCAACCTGCGGCGCATCACCAGGATGGTCCTGGTGGTGGTGGCGGCGTTCGTTGTTTGTTGGACCCCCATCCAGATCATGGTCCTGGCTCAGTTCCTGGGCTTCAACCTGAGCAGCCTGTACACGCTGGTCATGATGCACTTCTTCATCGCTCTGGGGTACGTCAACAGCAGCCTGAACCCGGTGCTCTACGCCTTCCTGGATGAAAACTTTAAGCGCTGCTTCCGTGAGTTCTGCCAGCCGTCTCCGTTCCGCCTGGATACCCAGCAGTCTGGAAGGATGAGGAGCATCGCCAGGGAGGTGGCGGCTGCCTACAGCTACAAGGCTGGAGACGGCAGCGGGCTTGGCGGAGGGACGCCTAATCCGGCATGACTAGGCGTGGAGCTCCCTTTGGTGGGGGTGGAGCCCCCACAGAGGAGGGAGACCCATGGGACAGGGAACTCCAACACAGAGTTAACTCAGATCACAGCCCTCTAGCGGCACGAGCCCTCCCGCCCCCCAACTAGGAGACTGGCCTGGGGCGGGGGGGATGGAGAGGAGAACGAAGGGGTTGAAAGGAAAAGAATTTAAGGTGGAATAAAGGAGGAAAGTGAAGGAGTGGGGGTTGTGTTGACGAGCGGAAGTGAAACCTCCTTTAAGGCTTTACTGGGGTCTCAGAGGTGTTGTGTCCAAATCGGTTCTCAATCCAAAAACAGCCTCATCAGCTGGATGAGGTTTTGCCAAATGAGCCTCTGTCGTGTTGCTGCAGCTCCTCTAACTGCCTACAGCTTAGGTAGGGTCAGGGTTAGGACAACAGGAAGTGGACCTCATGAAACCATAAGGTGCTGCTGACTCTGTGGGAGGAGCCTGGATAACAGATCTGTATACTATAGGGATGTCCTGTCTCCGTGTTCCTGGAGACAGACCGTTTTAGGCAGCAGTGGTTGAGTTTGTTAAATGCTGCAGCGACTGGGAGCTCCACACAGCCAGTCTATAAACACCAGCTGGTGATGCTAACGGAGCCAACGATGTTCATAACTGTCTATGGATGAAGACGTCAGCTGTAGAGGCTCTCCGGGGTTTTAACACCAACAAACAGCAGGAGGACGAGAGACGAGGAGTCCACGGTGTTCCTGGGACCTTCAGGAGGATTGTCTCTAACCAGTCAGTTAAACCAGCTAAAGGCCGTTCACACGGCAGCAGTTTTAGTCTCATCAGAGACCTGACATGGAGACCTGACATGGAGACCTGACCCTTCTGCCCCTATAGCGTGTGACTTTATCATAAACAACAAGGAACTTCTAACTGTTTAGTTCCCAGGTAGGTGCAGCTTGTGTCTGTCGCCTTGCTCTCTGATTGGCTACAGGTCACATTCTGCTCCTCGGGGGGGCGGGATGTCAGGTCCAGGTCAGATCTGTGCGATCAGACCACACATGACAGGAATCTCTGATGAGGTCGTCTTTAGAGACCTACAGTAGTCAGGTCGTCCTGGAGACCCTCAGGAGGAGAGAATCGACCAGATCAGCTAAATCTGTCCGTGTGAGCGCGCCTTAAGGACACCGTCCAGGAGAGGGTCTTCAAACATGGTGTAAAATATTTATTTATCTCTTTATACTTTATGAAACGTTGTGATTGTTGACCTCACTAAATCCTTCACACTGCACCTTTAAATATTTACCACAGTCTGAATGAAAACCTGTGTTGTACAGTCCAAACAGGCGGAGGATGTCGGCGAGAAACATCCTTTTATAAGAACAACAAGAGGGCTTCATAAGATTATGGATTAGTAGGGAGGAAACCCAACCACCTGTAGACCAGGGTCTGGAGGTGTGGTGTTTACAGGACCAGGGTCTGGAGGTGTGGGGTTTCCAGTACCAGGGTCTGGAGGTGTGGGGTTTCCAGTACCAGGGTCTGGAGGTGTGGGGTTTCCAGTACCAGGGTCTGGAGGTGTGGGGTTTCCAGTACCAGGGTCTGGAGGTGTGGTGTTTACAGGACCAGGGTCTGGAGGTGTGGTGTTTACAGGACCAGGGTCTGGAGAGTAGACGATGAACCCGTGGGGTGTAAAACGTTGATTCTAAGCATTTTAGAGCTGAGTGAGCTGGAGTAGCTTTGACTCCCAGGACCTGACCGGGTTCTGACCCCACTTCAAGGGACAAAGGGGCTTTTTCTATCTCTTGTTGTCTTAAAGCAGAAACCAGCCCTGAAACAGAACCCTCCCATGGAACTTCCTGCCCTTCGAGGTCGGAGGTCTGATGGAACTCCCCTCCCTTCGAGGTCAGAGGTCTGATGGAACTCCCCGCCCTTCGAGGTTGGAGGTCTGATGGAACTCTCCGGCCTTCGAGGTTGGAGGTCTGATGGAACTCCCCTCCCTTCGAGGTCAGAGGTCTGATGGAACTTCCTGCCCTTCGAGGTCAGAGGTCTGATGGAACTCCCCGCCCTTCGAGGTTGGAGGTCTGATGGAACTTCCTGGCCTTCGAGGTCAGAGGTCTGATGGGTCTGGACGTTTGAAGGCTGGTTTCCTCTTTAACGTGTTCGTCTTTCTGTGTAATCTCTGTGGTTTCCTAACCTGTCTCTTCTGGTTTCTGTGATGTTTGAGCAGAATGAATGTCAGGACAACGCTGAGTCATGCTTTGTCTCGTTAATATGAACTTCTTTCTTCCTGCTGCTGTTCTCTGCAGCAGGAATGAATCTTTAATTCTGTGAACTTACATTGCCTTAAATCTGAAGTGAAGTTTGTACCTAGAGCTGGATGAGTCTGTGCTGGTGTTTAACAATGCTTTGTTTGCTGTTTTATATCAGGCCCCACCTGTATTCATCAACCCTCTGAGGACAGTCAGACTGGGACCAAACAGGAAACCATTGAACTCATTAAACTGGTTTGATCAAACTTCACATACTGGATATGTGGAGGATGGGTTGGTACCAACGTCTGGTTCAGGTCAACACAACCTGTAGAGGTAGATTTATGTAGAGAACTGGAGACTTTTTCGACCTGTCAATGATAGAATTTTGCTTAAACGTTGTTCAAATTGTGGCGTTACAATTGGAGTCTGACCGTTAGTTGTGTGAAATCAAACCACATATCGAGGTAAAAATGAAGTGAAACTAGTACATTTTACTTCCATATGTATTATTTGTACTATAATCTGTGACAGCTGACAGTGTCAGAGGTTGACTTATGAGACAAAGATAGACACTAACACCTCCAGAGGGCTAAACACACACACAGCCGTAGGACATCAGACTGTCCACCATCGATGTGACACGACTGCATGAACAAGAAAAAATTAAGAAAGTAGAACCATTTTAGCAAAACTGCTGTTTGCAGCTGATACAGGAAGTCGTACCTGGAAGTTTGAGATGTTAAACTCATCAGTGAGGAGACGGAGAATCCTTTTCTCTTTAAACACGTGTGTATTTGAACACTAAACGTCTTAAATTAGTGAAACAGATATGAAATATTGACTTTCCTCTGAGGCGGTAGTGACATCTGCTGTTAGCCAAAGCAGACTTAGCTTAAAAAGCTAACATGCCACAAGCTACATACGTAGCTCTGATGCTGCTGAGAACAGGTGTGAAGAAGAAAATGCTCCCAGCTCCAGGAATGGCAAGCCAAAATGTCATTTAATAGTCGGAAAGTAGGAGTTGAACGACTTGCTGTTTTTACAAGTCGACTACCAAGTAATAAAAGTGGCGTCGACTTCGACTAATCGCTGATGACGTCATACATACGGCGTGTACAGGACGGCTTTATAAAAGTTGACAGGCTTTATCGCAAAAATTTATTTTAATGCTGACAACAAACAGCTGAGAGAGAGCAGTTGTTTTAGGAGCACTTTGGTTTTAATATCAAGTCTTTAGACTAAAATGCTGATTAGTTTTAGTCACATTTAGTCAGGTTTAGATGAAAACAGTTTCAATCTGACTAAAACTACAGTTTTAGTCAGAATGTGGTCTATTGTTCGACCATAATCATAACAAAGATATTCACTTTTCAATGAATAAAATCACTCAAAGCTCGATCGCCGAGCCATTAGCACGTTAGCTTAGCCGTTAGCACATCGGTGGTTTGAATAGCGCCGCATTTTTAGTAAAACAAGAGATAAAGAAAGCAAAGACTCACCGTTAAGTTGATTAAATCAGGACAATCGATTGGCAAGGGCATCAAAAGCTGCCAAGAAGTATTCTTTGAGTAAATATCCATTTTAATAGGCAGCGCCAGACCGGAACTCATTCAAGGAAACGGAACGAAACCCCTTCAAAATAAAAGTTCACGTGATCAGCGACGAGGCGACCTTTGGTTTAAAACGTCACTACAGCCCACAAAAGTCGACTTGCCGACTAGTTCGTGCGACCCCTAGTGGAAAGAATCTAATAAATCAGGTTCCCATAATCCAGCTCTTCCCAGGGAACATTTCAGCTTTAGCTTCATCTTAAGATCCTAAATCAAGACAGAATGCTGATTCCGATATTTTAATATCCATAAAATAAAACAAGCATTGTAACCTGTGAAAGTGTCATCAGAAAAGTCCACAGCCGTTAGTTTGAAGGTAGTCCGACACATGTAGCCAAACACATCCTGTAGACAGGTTGCATTGCATTCTGGGATGTGGGAGGACACAATGATGTCAGAAACTAAGGAGTAATTCGGCCCTGTCCCAATACTTCCACCCTCGTGCCTCTCTCTCCTGTGGAGGTGTGTGAGTGCGTAGGGACCTTGTCCCCGCCCCCTTTTCCACCCTCGCTATGCACTCCACCAAAGTCCGCATCGGTGCAGACCTCTGCAAAGGGTATTACCCATAATTCCAAGTGCACTTCGTGGACTGTAGGCTGCAGTGTGGATATTAGGGCAGGGCCTTACCTGACTGATACCTGAGTCCTGTTTCTACTTCTGGTAGCCCCACCCCCAGATCAGTTGACCAATCAGCAGCTGGTTTAGTAGTTTCATTTTCTGACAAGAAACTGAATAAAAGACCAGAGGAACTGAGATCGTTTTACTCAGACGATCTGAACGTAGCCATGAACAACAGGACGCCTGAACGAAGGAGTGAACGAAGGAGTGGATGAAAGAGTGGATGAAGGAGTGACTGAAGGAGTGGATGAAGGAGTGGACGAAGGAGTGAACGAAGGAGTGGATGAAAGAGTGGATGAAGGAGTGGATGAAGGAGTGGATGAAGGAGTGACTGAAGGAGTGGATGAAGGAGTGGACGAAGGAGTGAACGAAGGAGTGAACGAAGGAGTGGATGAAAGAGTGGATGAAGGAGTGGATGAAGGAGTGGACGAAGGAGTGGATGAAGGAGTGGATGAAGGAGTGGACGAAGGAGTGGATGAAGGAGTGAATGAAGGAGTGGACGAAGGAGTGAACGAAGGAGTGGATGAAGGAGTGGACGAAGGAGTGAACGAAGGAGTGGATGAAGGAGTGGATGAAGGAGTGACTGAAGGAGTGGATGAAGGAGTGGACGAAGGAGTGGATGAAGGAGTGAACGAAGGAGTGAACGAAGGAGTGAACGAAGGAGTGGATGAAGGAGTGGACGAAGGAGTGAACGAAGGAGTGGATGAAGGAGTGAACGAAGGAGTGAATGAAGGAGTGGACGAAGGAGTGAACGAAGGAGTGGATGAAGGAGTGAATGAAGGAGTGGATGAAGGAGTGAATGAAGGAGTGAACGAAGGAGTGGATGAAGGAGTGGACGAAGGAGTGGATGAAGGAGTGGATGAAGGAGTGGACGAAGGAGTGAATGAAGGAGTGAATGAAGGAGTGGATGAAGGAGTGAACGAAGGAGTGGACGAAGGAGTGAACGAAGGAGTGAACGAAGGAGTGAATGAAGGAGTGAAAGAAGGAGTGAACGAAGGAGTGAATGAAGGAGTGGATGAAGGAGTGAACGAAGGAGTGGACGAAGGAGTGAACGAAGGAGTGGACGAAGGAGTGAATGAAGGAGTGGATGAAGGAGTGAACGAAGGAGTGGATGAAGGAGTGGACGAAGGAGTGGATGAAGGAGTGGATGAAGGAGTGAACGAAGGAGTGGATGAAGGAGTGGATGAAGAAGTGAATGAAGGAGTGAACGAAGGAGTGGATGAAGGAGTGGACGAAGGAGTGGATGAAGGAGTGGATGAAGGAGTGAACGAAGGAGTGGACGAAGGAGTGGATGAAGGAGTGGATGAAGGAGTGAATGAAGGAGTGAACGAAGGAGTGGATGAAGGAGTGGATGAAGGAGTGAACGAAGGAGTGGATGAAGGAGTGGATGAAGGAGTGAACGAAGGAGTGGATGAAGGAGTGAACGAAGGAGTGGATGAAGGAGTGAACGAAGGAGTGAACGAAGGAGTGGATGAAGGAGTGACTGAGGAAGCGTAGCCTCATGATGAACTCAGACGGCTGCTGGACTTCCTCCTGGTCTGTCCTCAGAGAGGTGGAGGGATACAGGTGAGGTTCTGCAGGACGCCGTGTGGACGCCTGGTCTCCATGGAGACGCGCTGTCAGGCTCTCTGTGTGTAGCTGTTAAAGCTGAAGCAGCATTTTGTATTACTGTGTTTTCTCTTCGTAGCAGGGCAGAGGGTTCCTCTGTTCTCCGTCTGAACAGGATATGTCATGTCAAGTAAAAACATCAGAATCTGTTCAACATTCAGACGTTTCCTCTTCCTGTCGGTGGCGTCGAAGTCCAGCTGTTCCTCTCTCTGTAACCATGGATCCCAGCAGAGAGACTGATCCATTTGTTTACATCTTACAGACCACATGAATGTCAAAAGAACCCTGTTTCATGTTTTAAAGACAAACTATATTATTGTTGTTAACCTTCTTACTATGAGCTAAAGGTGAACTACGCCTGGGTGTTTTGTGTTCTGTGGGAACCCGTTAGGTATTTATTAGTGTTCCTCGTGGTCCAGCTCACAGCCTGAGTCATCCAGTCATCCAGTCATGTGACCAACAGCAAGTCACTGAAGTGGGAAAGTTAAAGGACCTGTCCCTGATTGGTTCTTTTCCAACCAATCAGCTGTGAAACAACTTCCTGAACAGAGACGTCTCAAACCTCTCTGTGTCTGTCCCGTTTACGGAAAAGAACTTTGATCTGTGGATTCAGATAACTGATCTTTATTATTCGTTTTCATTTCAGGTTATATCTTAGACGGTCTGGTGATATAGGGGCAAAGGCGTAGGTCTGCTCTTGACCAGGACGGGACGTGGGCTTCGTATTATTGGTGGGGACACGTCACCTCTGTCCATGATATAGGGAATCAGGAAGAAACGAGAAACGCTGTAAATCTTGAAGGATGTCAGTGCAGCTGCTGTCCACAGCGTCCAAATACTCAACTTCCTTCTAACAGGAGCTAACACCGTAATGATCTGAGCTGAGTCAATCATAAAGTCCTTCCTCTTTAACGAGAGCAGCAGGCGAGAGTAAAAGTAACCAGTAGGGATGTACCCATACCACTTTTTTCAAAACCGATCCAATACTTAAATCTGAGTACTCGCCGATACCGATACTTCTACCACACAAAAAATGCAACGAATTGGAATACAGGTTTTATTTTTTCTTCTCTGCTTTTTACAACAAATAACTGAGTTAGATAAAAAAATAAAATATATTAATAAATGATCACAAAACTAAAATATAAGGTGAAAAATAACCATTTTCTGTGATTTCACAGTGAAATTATTGAAGTTTTCCACATTTTAACCAAATAAAATGAACTATTTGGCACCATCTCCAGCTCTCAACCCACACTGTTCCTCTTTAGCTCAATAGCTCCCCCTAGTGTTCAACATAGGAAACTACAACAGAAATCACAAGTCACAGACGGTGAAGCCACTGGTATCGGTTCCTGGTATCGGGTAACTTTTACCGGTATCGGTGCATCCCTAGAAGTAAAATAGTCCCTTTCCACCTGTAGCTCCTCCACCAGGGGGCAGCAGACGTGTCTAGGACTGGATGTGGCAGGTTGTTGATGAACGTACTAATCCTGATACTGCATCTGGTGGCTGTAGCGGTTTGATGTGAATTAGCTACAATATTCCAGGAGTTAAAGAAAACGTATGAAGACGAGTCTTCAAATCAAGACATTAAATATAAATCTGGCTGCTTCGAATCTATAGAAATAAAGGATGGAGGAACGCTTTTCCTCTTGAATGTAACTCATTCATTCTTTTAGTAATAGGTAACAGGCTAAACGAGTCCATCTCACTGGTCCCAGGGTTTCGTTGTGTCACATGACTCAGGCTCTGCAGCTGTTCTTGTTCCCGTTCTGCGTAAAGCAGAACGGACTACTGTACTCGCTTGTTCACTTTGCATTCAAAGGTTTTGCTGACGCTTGAAATGAAAACTGTATATTTTTCTCTGCTTATGAAATGAATAAATATGTAAACGAGGACGAGGGAGTCCGTGTGACGTTTTGTCAGATCTAGCTTCTGATTGAAGGGATTTTCTTCTGGTCTGAATCCTGTGCCGCTCAGACGAGTTTCGCTGTTAATTTTCGACTTGGTGGCCACTTGCTAAGATGTGTAACCATAGCAACAAGACACTTGTTCACAAGAGGGAGCAGCTGATTGACATCTCAAAGCTCCAATCAAACACAACTTTTGAGAACCAGTTCCATCAGGTTTATTCACCTCCAACTTCAATTTCTTCTGAACAATTCTCGTTTCCAGTTTTACCCAAACTCAGCGTTGTGGTACTCTAAATGGATCTGGACTCACCTGGTCACGCCCCTCCCCTGATGGCGCAGCACCGTGTGGAGCGGATTGTCAGACAGAAACCGGGGTCATTGCTCGGTCAGACCAGTGAGAGGTGCATAGAAGTCTACCCCCCCCCCCCC
>SSNR01000167.1:995915-1006797 GCA_006937965.1 Callopanchax toddi | reverse complement strand
CCCCCCCCCCCCCCACTCGTGCTTTAGAGGAGCTTCTCTGAGGGGGCGGAGCTGCTGCTGCAGCAGCAGGAGGTGGAGGAGAAGCTCCTCCTGATGCTGCAGCAGAAGAACTGCTTCATCATCAGGTTGTTCTGAAAATGTCCTTAGAAATCAGTATTTCTATTTTTAAAAGAATGTTTTTATTTTAAACCATAAAAAATAAAGAAGCAAATCAAAAAGCTCAATAGAAAACAGTTGTAACCAGTGGCGGCTCCAGATGTTTTTTTCCAGCAGGGGGAGCTTAACGTTTTACTGAAGGTGCTGAAATAAATGGTCATGTGACTCTTCTGTTCTCTACAACCCTCAAGGCCCACTGTCCTGCAGGTTTTCCAGGTTTCCCTGCTCCATCACACCTGATTCAAATGACTGAACGACCTGCTCAGCACGTCATCAAGTTCTACAGAAACCCGTTCCTGACTTGTTCTTCTAAATCAGGTGTCGGAGCAGAAAAACCTGCAGGACAATGAGACTTGAGGAGCAGCGGTGGAGACCTCTGCTCTACAATACATTCAATCCTCACCACATATTAGAGAAACTCCATGTGATTTAATAATTCTGCATGTTACATTCATGTTTACAATCAGCACAATCATTCATACCTTCCTCTACTTACTCTGTATGTTAGCCCTCAACCTGTGGCTGTGGTTTTAATTCCCTTACATTTACATGTTATGTGTCAATTTGTTAAATTATCAATAAAGTAAATTTAAAAAAAAAGATCAACACACACAGACATGCTCCCCATGCATACAGAGAACCGTGATATCTAGACAGTGTGTTGTCTATGAAACCCAATAACAGGAAACCAGCTGATGCAGAGGAACAAGTCCAACGTGTCTCTGAACTCGGGACACAGTGAGCGGAGTGTCCAAACCCATTCAGGTGGTTTCTGCTGGGTGACAGGGCAGCACCAGTGTGCTGCACCGGGCTGAGCGTTCCTCAGAGCGCCACGGATCTCAGAGTCCTGCGTTTTGCTCTCTAGTTAGAATGATTTCATCTTGTGTGCAGTCAATCAAAACCTTTATTTATCCAGGAACAAAACTCATTGACATTCAAAATCTCTTTCCAAGAGTGCCCTGGACAAGAAAAGCAGCAAGGCAAGTTTCAGACACACGTATACAAAGAATGACATCAAGCTACAGTAAATGCCATGAAATAGCATGAGTTTATAGAAAAAAAAGTATAACATTTTGACGAGTTACGATAGTAATAAGAATGTTAGTTAGATTCTCTTTGTTAGTTTTAGTTCTCTGTGTTGTTTTCTTTTTACTCCCTTGGTTAAAAGTTAAAATGGTAAATAAGTCATGTTCAAAAGCTGTGCAGTCAATGTAGAATATTAGGTTGTGTTTGGACTGTAATCATTATATTTTAATTAAAAAAACATTTTTTTAAAGCACTTCCCTCAAACAACAGATTAACTTTCACAAAACAAATATAAAAAATAGGAAAACAAAAATAAATTTGACAGAAATCAACAAACAATAACAACCTTGTAGTTTTGATTCTGTAAAAAGAGGCAGAAATGATCCGATTATTACTTCTGCTCCTGCTTTGTGTTTAGATTTGCTTTTAATTACATTTTTTGCATGAAATAAATTCAAAAAATAAAAAAAGAAGAAAAAAAGAATGAGATAAAGTACATAAAAATGGTGTAAAAAGCAAGTCAAGTTGAAATCTAAAATCATCCATAAACAGTGTTGGGTTAGTTACTTTAAAATTATAATATATTAATATCACTAGTTACAGCAAAAAAAATGTAATATAGTTTGTATTACATGTTACAGTCCACAAAAAGTAACTAAGTTACACTACTTTTAGTTACTTTTGGCAAAATACCTTATGTGACGGCGTTCTAAAATACTATAACTGATCAATTTACATTTTACACAAGAATGACTCCAGTAAATACTGTGATTTTCTCACTGTTTTATTAAACTACAGTCAGTCCTAAAGAATATGTTATTAATGTCAGTCCATACATCAGCTGTTGATACTCCTGAGCTTCATATATTCTCTTCAGCTCCGTTTCCATAGCAACACACGTCTTATCCAACTCCTGGGTAAATGTCTTTTGGGGGGTGGGGGGTTGTAACTAGTAAGTTACTCAAATTGTAACTAGTAATATATTACTTTACTTTAAAAGAGTAATGTTACTATATTACTAGTTACTCAAAAAAGTAATATATTACTGTAACTAATTACTTTGTAACTAGTTACTCCCAACACTGTCAATAAATATCAATCATAAAATGCTGTCATAAAAGATTTCAAAATGACATAAAATTCCATCATTCAGAACTCGTGAACTCAATAATCACCAAAAAGTGCGCAGTGACGACGCCTACGTCCAATCACAGAACACGGAGCTAAACTCTCTGCTGCTCATCGTTTCTTTCTCCTTCTCGGCAGCAGTGAAGCCAGGACTTCCTGATGAAGCATCCTGCCTGAGGATCTGTGCTCCATTAGCTGGGTCTGCGCGTCCTGCTCGGCGCTCCTCTCCATCTTTGGCTGAGCGCTGCATCCTATCTAGATGCAGAATGAGCCATGAAACAAACTCGGTCTGGAACACCAGGCTGACAGACTTTTTACTTTATATTTATTAACTATTAAATAATAATAATATTAAATAATAGTATATTTATTTATTAACACAGGAAAGTCTGACCTCGCCTCTGGTTCAGGTCTGTAGAGGATGAAACCTGATCAAACGTGACCTCTCTGAGGTCTTCAGAGCCTCTAACATCTGTTCTCTGTGCTGTGAACTAATCAAACGTGTCTCCTTTAAAGGATGCTCAGCGTCGTCTAGTTTGACATTCAGGCCTTTTTCTTCCTGCCCTTTATTCTTTGTTTGCAACCATTTCATGTAACCTTGGAAGAGACACGGCTACACTTATGTGCTTTTAGAAAAATGACCTGTAATTTATTTTCTCAGGTTTCTACAGGCTGAAGGCCTCAGATCCACTTATCTTCTCTCTCCGGTAACTCTTTGTAGACCGGTGTTTCTCTCAAGCAGCCCAGTATCAGGATCAGTCCTCTCATCACAAACCTGCAGGGTTCTTACCCCTCATTAAAATCACATTCAAGCACTTTCAGTGAGATCATCGTGTTCCGGCACCAGTCAGTGATGAACCTAATGATTTAATGAATACGAAGAGGACATCTACAGGTACAGGTCTGCAAACTCAATCCAGGAAAACGTTCTAGATGTTCTCACTCCATAGATTCACTTCACACAGAGTGAAACATAAAAATAACATATTTGAACAGAAACATCAAGTCTGTGGACTCAGCAACCGTCTTGAGTCCAGGATGGACACTCCCTAACTTGAACCTGTCTAAAATGGTTCATCTATTGTAATCAAACCCTGCTGTCCTCTGTGGAAGTGAAGAGACGCTGTATCCTCCACAAAGCACACAGTCGGAACAAAAACAAGAATCATGTGACCATCAGAGCTCCTGCTGCTCACAGGTCAACCAGTTAAGGCTGAAACACAGCGGAGACGCCAGCGCTGCACCACGTTGTGACTTTAAATCAAAGCCTTTGTAGTCAGTAAGAGCTCTCTCACAGGGACCGCGCGTCTCAGGAGCACCAGTCCACGCCACAGCGCTAAAGATACAGAGTCCACGCCACAGCGCTAAAGATACAGAGTCCACGCCACAGCGCTAAAGATACAGAGTCCACGCCACAGCGCTAAAGATACAGAGTCCACGCCACGGCGCTAAAGATACAGAGTCCACGCCACAGCGCTAAAGATACAGAGTCCACGCCACAGCGCTAAAGATACAGAGTCCACGCCACAGCGCTAAAGATACAGAGTCCACGCCACGGCGCTAAAGATACAGAGTCCACGCCACGGCGCTAAAGATACAGAGTCCACGCCACGGCGCTAAAGATACAGAGTCCACGCCACGGCGCTAAAGATACAGAGTCCACGCCACGGCGCTAAAGATACAGAGTCCACGCCACGGCGCTAAAGATACAGAGTCCACGCCACAGCGCTAAAGATACAGGACAGGTTTTCTCATCGCTGGGAACCAGAGTACTTTCTGAAACAGACGTTACGACGCAGAACGGCTCCTATACAGCACACATACATGTGTTGTCACTGGTTTACAGTACTGGTGGCTTTTAACTATTATAATAAATATCTTACTAACCCAGTTTGAAAGATTTAGAGTCCCACAACACACGACGGCAGCTCTCATAAACAGAAGATTAACTTCCCGCTGCTTATTCTCAATTCCCGCGTCATATTGTGACATCGTATGATTTTGCGAGCAGCGTTCTTCTGCGCACCACTTCAGGAACGGGTCCTGTGAGAGTACAAGACTCGCTAAAACAGGTGACGCGTCCACGGCGCAGCACTGACGTCTCTGGTGTGTTTCAGCCGGAACCACTCAGCAGCTGTTTGTCTGAGACTTCCTGTTTAGTCTGACTTCCCGTTTAGTCTGACTTCCTGTTTAGTCTGACTTCCTGTTTAGGCTGACTTCCTGTTTAGGCTGACTTCCTGTTTAGCCTGACTTCCTGTTTAGTCTGACTTCCTGTTTAGGCTGACTTCCTGTTTAGCCTGACTTCCTGTTTAGGCTGACTTCCTGTTTAGTCTGACGTCCTGTTTAGCCTGACTTCCTGTTTAGTCTGACTTCCTGTTTAGGCTGACTTCCTGTTTAGTCTGACTTCCTGTTTAGTCTGACTTCCTGTTTAGTCTGACTTCCTGTTTAGGCTGACTTCCTGTTTAGGCTGACTTCCTGTTTAGACTGACTTCCTGTTTAGTCTGACTTCCTGTTTAGCCTGACTTCCTGTTTAGGCTGACTTCCTGTTTAGTCTGACTTCCTGTTTAGGCTGACTTCCTTTTTTAGCCTGACTTCCTGTTTAGCCTGACTTCCTGTTTAGTCTGACTTCCTGTTTAGGCTGACTTCCTTTTTTAGCCTGACTTCCTGTTTAGCCTGACTTCCTATTTAGTCTGACTTCCTGTTTAGTCTGACTTCCTGTTTAGTCTGACTTCCTGTTTAGTCTGACTTCCTGTTTAGGCTGACTTCCTGTTTAGCCTGACTTCCTGTTTAGCCTGACTTCCTGTTTAGTCTGACTTCCTGTTTAGGCTGACTTCCTGTTTAGCCTGACTTCCTGTTTAGTCTGACTTCCTGTTTAGGCTGACTTCCTGTTTAGTCTGACTTCCTGTTTTGTCTGACTTCCTGACTGACGTTCATTAGTCGGGGAGCGAGGGACCCAGGTGTGTTGTTACCATGGCGACCTGAACGAGCCGACCTTTAAACCTCTGATCGTTGACATTTTGTTAGACTGATAAAGTTTTATTGGACCATCAGAGATTTTTTCTGAAGACGCTGATTCCTGCTGTCCTCTCCTGGCCTCTCTGCCTCCATCTAAAGGTTTTTACACCTCCTGGACTTCCATCATCCACTCTGCTCTGTTCTTATTTTAACTTCGACCAGCTCCTCCTCCCACTCACAGGAGCTCTCTTGTGTTTTTATCCTTTTTCCACTAACAAAAACCTCTCAGCGTCCTCACAACACATCTCTTATTCATCTGTGCTCACCTTTAGTCGAAGGCCAGGTGCTCTTATCTAGAGTTCCTGTTTTTGATCCTATACATTATGAATACTGCCGTGTGTTTGTATGTGAGACTCCTGAGACAACATTCAGGAGCCCAATGGAACCTTTAGTGTTCTGATTGGTGCTTCCAGCTCTGCCCTGCCCTGGGGTCCCACAGGGCTCCAGTCTAGGACCCCTGCTCTTCTCCTGATACCTGCTGTCACTTTCATGAACAACGCAGCTCCTTCCAGCTGTAGGCAGATGACTGTCAGGTCTACATTTAGCTTTATAAAGAAGAATGGGGTACGCTCCGTTCAGCCACTGCTGCCATCAGGAGTTGGATGGGACTTTAAAGGCACACTGGGCAGTCTGGGCTTGTTTTTAGCTCCCCCTAGTGTCCATTTTAAGTCACTGTCGTGGAATCAAACTGTGGACCTCCCCCTGATGTGTGCTGTGTTTTCAACCATCAGAAAAGGGTTTTCTTTGTTTCTCTGGAGGCTACACCAGGATGAACACGATACAATAGATCTCTGAGCTCAGATCTATGATGTCTGTGTCTTCAGCGCAGCAAAACCACAGGAAACCTGCCAGGGTGTACTTACTTTGTGCCAGCTCTGTAAGTTCTCTGCAGTAACTGCTCAGACTGATTCCTGGAACATTTTGAAAACAGAACTCGGAATTTCTTCAGCTGTAGAGGATCAACGCTGGAACAAAGGAGCTTCAAAAAGCAAAGTCTGAAAATATTCTCTTTCTGCCCTGCGTTCATTCCAGATCAATGTGTTTATCGCTAAATAATCTTCAACATTTGAATAAGTGAACTTGATTTTCCTGTGACTGAAGAAGACAGCTGTGCTTTTCACAGGCTGCAGCTGCAGCAGCACCGTTGTGACGTATTAAATCCTGATTCACCTCAGAATTCTCTCCTTCTATTCCCACAGCAGGAAGCAGACTGCTCATACAGCAGTAATACACCACTCAGGATATGATGAGTTTATGACAAATGTTATTAATGACCTCTAATCACAGAAAACACAGAGCTTCCTTTTATATCATTAATCTAAACATGGTCAGACAGTGAATTCTCCCGTTTGTTTGATCCAGAGCGCCATCACCTGGACACGCCTGTAAACCATCTATAAACCGTTTTAATGTTTCTAATCAGCCATGATGTATTTAGTGGGCGGAGCCTAAATGATGGAGGAAGATGAGCGTGTTGTACTCGTGTCATTAGTACTTGTTACTTTTTTATGCTAAATGTAAGTCATCCAAATACTTTTTCTAAAGTATTTTAACCGGTGGAAGCAGGCGTCACGTTAACCAAATAGTTTCCGTCTTTGACAGGTTTTTTTTTTAACTGACAGAAAAATCTGAAGGTCATCTGTTAATTCGACAGATTACAGTTCATCCACTTGACCAGTTGGTGGCGAGTGAGCAGATTGAAGGTGCTATAGGTTATTTGGTAAACAATGTAGCTTAAAACTTTCTTTTATGCCTCTTAACAACGTTCTAAAATAGTACAGCTATAAATACACTGTTATTTAAAAAAACTAAATAAATCAATCAGGTGGTTTCCTCTCAGTTCTCTGAAAACCTCAGCCAATCAGATGTTTCAGACTGAAAGCAGCTATTGGACAATCCTGATGTCTGTATCTCTGAAGCGCCTCACTTCCTCACTGCTTGGATCCTCCATTAATGCTGCTGGAGTATTTTTCAGCAGAACATCCAGGAAGTGAGAGAAGGACAGAAACAGCTGTTAGCGCTTCAGTTTGAGGAAAAAACACCATCGCTGGTTCTACCATCTACTACCATCACTGGTTCTACCATCTACTACCATCACTGGTTCTACCATCTACTACCATCGCTGGTTCTACCATCTACTACCATCACTGGTACTACATCTACTACCATCACTGGTTCTACATCTACTACCATAGCTGGTTCTACCATCTACTACCATCGCTGGTTCTACCATCTACTACCATCACTGGTTCTAGGTCTACTACCATCACTGGTTCTACCATCTACTTCCATCACTGGTTCTACCATCTACTACCATCACTGGTTCTAGATCTACTACCATCACTTGTTCTACCATCTACTACCATCACTGGTTCTACCATCTACTACCATCAATGTTTCTACCATCTACTACCATCGCTGGTTCTACATCTACTACCATCGCTGGTTACTACCATCACTGGTTTTACCATCTACTACCATCACTGGTTCTACCATCTACTACCATCACTGGTTCTACCATCTACTACCATCACTGGTTCTACCATCTACTACCATCACTGGTTCTACATCTACTACCATCACTGGTTCTAGATCTACTACCATCACTGGTTCTACCATCTACTACCATCGCTGGTTCTACCATCTACTACCATCACTGGTTCTACCATCTACTACCATCGCTGGTTCTACATCTACTACCATCGCTGGTTCTACATCTACTACCATCACTGGTTCTACCATCTACTACCATCACTGGTTCTACCATCTACTACCATCACTGGTTCTACCATCTACTACCATCACTGGTTCTACATCTACTACCATCACTGGTTCTAGGTCTACTACCATCACTGGTTCTACATCTACTACTATTACTGGTTCTAGGTCTACTACCATCACTGGTTCTACCAACTACTACCATCACTGGTTCTACTACCATCTCTGGTTCTACATCAATTACCATCACTGGTTCTACCATCTACTACCATCACTGGTTCTACCATCCACTACCATCGCTGGTTCTACATCTACTACCATCGCTGGTACTACATCTACTACCATCACTGGTTCTACATCTACTACCATCGCTGGTTCTACCATCTACTACCATCGCTGGTTCTACCATCTACTACCATCACTGGTTCTACCATCTACTACCATCACTGGTTCTACGTCTACTACCATCACTGGTTCTACCATCTACTTCCATCACTGGTTCTAGGTCTACTACCATCACTGGTTCTACCATCTACTACCATCACTGGTTCTACCATCTACTACCATCACTGGTTCTACCATCTACTACCATCGCTGGTTCTACCATCTACTACCATCGCTGGTTCTACATCTACTACCATCGCTGGTTCTACCATCTACTACCATCACTGGTTCTAGGTCTACTACCATCACTGGTTCTACCATCTACTACCATCACTGGTTCTAGGTCTACTACCATCACTGGTTCTACCATCTACTACCATCACTGGTTCTACCATCTACTACCATCACTGGTTCTAGATCTACTACCATCACTGGTTCTACCATCTACTACCATCACTGGTTCTACCATCTACTACCATCACTGGTTCTACCATCTACTACCATCACTGGTTCTAGGTCTACTACCATCACTGGTTCTACCATCTACTACCATCACTGGTTCTACCATCTACTACCATCACTGGTTCTACCATCTACTACCATCACTGGTTCTACCATCTACTACCATCACTGGTTCTAGGTCTACTACCATCACTGGTTCTACCATCTACTTCCATCACTGGTACTACCATCTACTACCATCGTTGGTTCTACCATCTACTACCATCACTGGTTCTACCATCTACTACCATCACTGGTTCTACCATCTACTACCATCACTGGTTCTACCATCCACTACCATCACTGGTTCTACCATCTACTACCATCACTGGTTCTACCATCTACTACCATCACTGGTTCTACCATCTACTACCATCACTGGTTCTACCATCTACTACCATCACTGGTTCTACCATCTACTACCATCACTGGTTCTACCATCCACTACCATCACTGGTTCTACCATCTACTACCATCACTGGTTCTACATCTACTACCATCACTGGTTCTACATCAATTACCATCACTGGTTCTACCATCTACTACCATCACTGGTTCTACCATCTACTACCATCACTGGTTCTACATCTACTACCATCACTGGTTCTACCATCTACTACCATCACTGGTTCTANGCTGAGACATATTTCTTCAGAATAGAAACCACTGTGCGGTTCGCCCTTTCAACCTGGCCAGACGATTCGGGGTGGTAACCAACGTGGAAGTTGGCCTTCACACCTAACATCTGCCACAGGTGTTCCATCACTTCAGAGGTGAAGTGAGTGCCCCTGTCGGAGTTAACCCGAGAGGGAAGGCCAAACCTGGAAAAGATGTGATTCATCAGCAGCACGGCGGTGTTTTGAGCCGTGTCTGAGGGTGCAGGCAGACACTCCACCCATTTGGTGAATGCACAGGTTACAGTCAGAAAGTACTTATTACCCCTACTGGATTTTGTGAGGGGGCCCACCCAATCAAACTGCAGGTCGGACCAAGGTGAAGATGGTCCCCTGGATTGAAGAGGGGCTCTGTGGTTGGGGTTTGAGGGCTGATGTTGACCACAAACCAGGCAACCCTGAATGTAATCTGTGATGTCCCTGCGCATCAGTGGCCAAAAACCGATTCGGGCCAAGGCACTGAACGTAGCCTTGACACCTTTGTGTCCAGCGGACGGAGAATCATGAGCCTGAGAGATCATTTCTTCCCGTAGTGAAGGCGGCACCACGAGGACAGGTGAAGAGGGAGGCCTAGCCACGTGCATAAGCACCCCCCTTTCCATCCTCAGAGTGGCTCTAACACGAAAGAGAGAACGAAGTTCAGGTATAGAGTCAAGGTCGGCTGGAGAGGGTTGAGAAGTTTTTGGATCAGCCAGAAACCGGATCATCCTGCTGATAGCAGGGTCCTGGTCCTGGAGAGAGACAATGTCGTTTTCAGAGACAGCTGGAGTGACAGAGACAAACCCATCCGACGGTTGGTCGGAGGACGTCTTGGCGGCTTGAGCTCGCGTCACCACGCACACCTCTGCAGGTGCACGTGAATGAGAAGTGTCACTCTCAGGGGGTCCCTGGGAGTCAAAGTACCATGGCGTGCCACAGTGGGCACCCTGTTTAGCCAACGAGTCGGCAAGGTCATTCTTTTCTTTGTCCATGAGTAGGAGTTGACGGAGATTGTTACGCTCAACGTCGTCTACTAGAGCATCTGCTTCCTCCACAATCTTTTCGATGTGGGACAGAATTTCTGGAGGTCTCCCTGGAGGGAGGCTCTGTTGTTCTTCTACCAGACAGCGATGTTGAAGTCCGGCAGGGAGGGTTATGGGTTTGGGTTCTTTGCCTCGGGTCCACATCCTGGCCCTAACGTAATCAACTACTAGTTGAAGGCGATCCGTGAGGTCGTTCCCTGCAATGAAGTCGGCGTTTATGGACTCAGACACGTACACTGGGTGGTCGAATTCCATCCA
>SSNR01000167.1:915595-994910 GCA_006937965.1 Callopanchax toddi | reverse complement strand
ACTACCATCACTGGTTCTACCATCTACTACCATCACTGGTTCTACATCTACTACCATCACTGGTTCTACCATCTACTACCATCACTGGTTCTACCATCTACTACCATCACTGGTTCTACCATCTACTACCATCACTGGTTCTAGGTCTACTACCATCACTGGTTCTACCATCTACTTCCATCACTGGTACTACCATCTACTACCATCGCTGGTTCTACCATCTACTACCATCACTGGTTCTACCATCTACTACCATCACTGGTTCTACCATCTACTACCATCACTGGTTCTACCATCCACTACCATCATTGGTTCTACCATCTACTACCATCACTGGTTCTACCATCTACTACCATCACTGGTTCTACCATCTACTACCATCACTGGTTCTAGGTCTACTTCCATCACTGGTTCTACCATCTACTTCCATCACTGGTTCTACCATCTACTACCATCGCTGGTTCTACCATCTACTACCATCACTGGTTCTACCATCTACTACCATCACTGGTTCTACCATCTACTACCATCACTGGTTCTACCATCTACTACCATCACTGGTTCTACCATCTACTACCATCACTGGTTCTACCATCTACTACCATCACTGGTTCTACCATCTACTACCATCACTGGTTCTACCATCTACTACCATCACTGGTTCTACCATCTACTACCATCGCTGGTTCTACCATCTACTACCATCACTGGTTCTACCATCTACTACCATCACTGGTTCTACNTGTAGCGTAATATAACCTGATTTTATCGTTATAGTACGGACACACTTCTACAAGGTTATCAGCTTAGTTTTGTCGGTTTTATGCTAAGCACTGTCAGCTACCTTCACTAAACTGATGGTTATGCAGGCATTCTAGATTCTCTTTGATTCAAAGGGAGACCTACGCACGTATATTTGAAAGGTATAACCCAGAAGCTGACTTAGACTTCAGTTATTTTATTAAAGAAAACAGATTGAATAAACAGACAGATGTGAGGTAGGTAGTTGCATCTTAAGAGATTCTTCTGATGTTATTAAGCTGAGAGTTAATGACGAGAGCCCGTGATATGTTATTATCTAGGGATCTCGGCTAGAAAGGAGGGGAGCTGAGCTAACTGGATCGAGTGTTATTTATCAATAGCCTCGGTTTTACCAGGTCGGGTTGGTACCTGCAGAACCGCTCCAGATCGCCTCGGCGTGAGATGGAGGTGGAGGTTCGTCGGTGTGATCGTTGATCTGACGAACCTCAGAGTTATCCCCGGTGACGTGACGTTACCGCAGGCACGGAGGAGTCTGTCGAGCCGGTCTAGCTGGTCCATGATCGGCTGGTGCAGAGGCTAACCGGCTTTCCCATGGCAGGTGGAAAGAAGCAGACCGATGGTGTCTGGCTTCTTAGCCGGAGCAATGTTCTCGACCGGTGAGGCTGGTTACTCACGAGCTCGGTCGGCACCCGAGGCCTTCCGTGTAGCGGAGGAAAACGGAGGCCGTGTTCTCTCGTCGTGGGGTTGACGAGGACTCGAGGAGACTCTCGGTAGCTTCCAGGCAGGAAGCTGACAGAGGGCACTTTGGACGCGTGGCCCAATGGGGAAAGAGTTACCAAGTCACGTGGTTCTCGTCATTAGAAACCCAGGAAGTTTAATGGATTACTAATATGTTTTAACTTTTTAGCAAAAGTAGAAATCATAAAATAATACTGATGCAACATCAACATTCATGAATACTGGAAGAAAATGAATTAATCACATTAAGACATTTCTGGACAGTGGATTAAAGGTAGCGTCTTTTAGAATGAGACATCAAAGAGTTCTTAAGTTTAATTATTAATTAAAGGAAATCTTCTTAGTCTTCCGACACGACCGGTCCTGGAAGGAATGTTGATTCAGGTTACAACATAATAAAAGAGTCATTTTAATCCAAGTTATTAGGAAAAAAATGAGTTATTGTGGTGGTGAACCAGATGTCAGAAATCAGAGAGATAGTAACGCTTTGCCAGCGCTACAGGAGAAATGATGAAGTTATAGTTGTTTTGGTCAAGTCTTTCAGCATGTACACCACCACATTCTGATTAACATTAATAAACCAAGTTTACTTGATATGCTTGTTTTATATTTTATCTAAAAACGGATGGTAGTAATAGTGTTGGTGCAGTGAGGAGGAAGATACAGAGAAGAGAAGCTGAAAGTTCAGGGGTCAGTGGAGGTGCAGGTGAGACGCTCTTAAAACCAGGACACACGCTGCTAAAGCAACACCGACCACCTGGAGGAGCCCAGTGTGATTGTTGGCTGAATCCCAAGAAGTCCACACCGATTACAGCCTAAAACTCTGGAAATGGTTTGGACACAATACCAGTGTTTCCATCTGTCAATGTTAGAGGCCGTGATTTGATTTAGAAGGGGTTAAAGTCACCAGTCAGAGGTCTGTGAACAGCCAGAGGGAGAACCTGAGATCAAACACCATCCTTGAACCTCAGCAGGAGTTTTATAAAACTATTTACTAGGACACACAAGCCGCTTCAGCTCAGTTCATCTATTTCCTCCCCAGTCAGGCTTGCTTTACCTGTCAGCATCATGAAGGACCACAGCCTCAGCCTCCTCAGCCCCCCACTGCTCAGAGAGTGGGAACAGAGCAGCAGGACTTTCTCTGCTGCAGCAGCTTCAGCCTAGAGATTCCTCAACGTCAGGCCTAACAGCTGCAATTCCTTCCTATGTCTGTAAGAGGCCAGCTGCATGAATTTAATCATTCATTTACAGTAATCTCTGAAAACACTGAGTTTAACAACAGAATAGATCATATATTCAGGTAGGACCAGCTGTGATGCGATGCAAACCCAGCTGAGAGCTGAAGCTGATCAGTCTTTATCCGTGGGTCCTTCCAGTTTTTGGTGTTGTTTTAACACTTCATTTGGACTCTGGTTTTCCTTGCAGCTTTGAGCAAATTCAGTGAAAATTAAAGCACATCAGCGATGCCCTGTTTTCATAACTGTTGATTCCATCTGTAACTGTTTAAAAATTGTACTGAAGGCCAGTCAGTATACTGGCAGTCTGATGACAAAAGCTAGAGGTTAGGAGGTTTTCTGTCCAGTAAAAGTAGGCTCAGGCTGAGAATTGTGGGTTATTTGTGCATAGTGGAGCACAGGGACTTCATTTTTTCCTTAAAAACCAGACCTTAAGGCTACTGGACATGGCTTTATTGTTAGTAAATGTAATAAATTAAACTTTAACCCTTTGAGAAAACATCTCAGGGTCATGCAAACACTTCTAAACTGACTCAGATGTGGATGAGTGGCAAAGAAGAAACTGCATCAAGTTTTTTAAGTTGTGAAGCATCAACATGTGTTCTTTTTCCAATGTGTGTACAGAAAGCTGCACACGCATTTAGTCTCTCTTTAATAGTTATACATCCAATCCTTTAATACTCTGATGTCATCAAACAAGCCTTTATCTGAGTTAGTAATATTATGTCTGTTTGTGTGAGAGACGTCTTTTCCCTTAAAGTGAATAATTCACATTTCTGAGTCATCTTTCTTAGCCGACTATATTTAAACAAGTCGCTGAAAGGGTTGTAAAAAACAATAGAAGGAGAAACTTTCTTCTTGTCTGCCTTGAGACAATTCAACATCATTTAAACATTTTTAGCTTTGAATAAACTCACTGACTTCTTTGACATTTAGGATATGAATTAAACTCAAATCTTCTAATAAATGACAGCGTAAGCAATAGTAAAACATGCACAGTAATCTCATTTTAGGTTTGTGGACAAGCAGCCAAAGACTAGAAAAGATAGGATCAGTTCCACTGAAAAATAATTTATTTACCAAAATTTTTTTTTACAGAGAAATGAGCTCTTAACAAAACTAAACTGGTAAAAACACAGTAACCACTTATACACTAACAAGGGGGACAAACAAAATCATTCAACTTGTTTGAAACAGCATAAACAATCTAAGCAAGTTGTGTATGCTTCATTTAGAATACAGTGTGATGTCATTTAATCAAATCCTAAGCAGTCGTTGGAATAACTGGTCTGTAACTTAAACAAAATGATTTAAAAAAAACTAAAATTGAAACATTTGTTGGGAAGTTCTTAACATCTAACTGTAAAGAAATCAAGAAAAGAATTACTTTCAATGATGTTAAGTTATATAAACACACACACATATATACATATATTCTGGTCCCTGATGTTACATAAGCTGCAGTAAAAGGGGGAAAGATTCTGTTCGGTTTCCTAGAATCTGACTCAGCTTCTTGATGTACGGAGATTTGAAAAATGGCACAATGATGGAGGCATGATCGCAGAAATGAATAATTTAATTAGAACAGCGCAGTAGCTTGTTATGATAACACTTCCTTTTTTTCCTGCAGTACATCACACACTCTTCCCTCCAGTGTATTAATCATAATCCGACGGTTTGCCACATGTCTGTGAAAGGTCTGTTGAGCCATATAGCAAATGTCACTCACATCGTTTCTGATTTCTGCTCTCAGCTGCTCTTAAAGCCACTTACTTTGCTCTGATAATGAATGTCCTTTTTATCACTTGATCCAACAGACGTTGCCTCGTTTCTCTTATTAATAATTACCTTCCTCTCTTTTGCTCTCTCTCTTTTTTGCCTGCCATTCTCAGAAACATATTTCATTTACAAAAAAAGTTTTCTAATAAATGTCTCATGAAAGTAAAAGGAGGGATTTTTATTTCAAATTGTCGACAGAATGTGTTCTAAAAACATCAAGAGCAGAAAACGTGTTCCTCCAGAGCAATCAGCCTCCACATTTATTAAACCCCCTCTTTCTCTGCTGGATGGAGATAAAGATGATAAAAACTTGCTTCAATTTTTAAAAAGTTTCTCTTAAAGGTTTTAGGTCAAGGGGTGGGGAGTGGGAGAGAAGGGATGTTTCTGTAAAAAACAACAACAAAGAGTTCTGATCATAACCGGCCCCCTAAAGGTGGACTATAATGTTTATGCCTCTGTGTGTTTGTATTAGTAAATGAGCCACTGGATGGATTTTAATCACTCATAATGAGATTGCAGAAGATCTTGCGATTTTGCATCTTTGCATTATTTTACTAAAACACGTATAACTCAGGTTATTAGGAGTGATGGACCTAATGTGTTTGTTCATGCTCCGTACACACGCGTGTGTTTTTGTTTCCACAGCCGTGCTACGAGCGGGTGAAGGACTGGCTTAATGACAACCTGGTGGCACTTTGGATTTTTGCTCTATGCACAGCACTTACTCAGGTAGGCACACTGGTTTTTTGAGAAGTTTTGTGTTTTGACATAAATACATACAGCATTAAGCTCTGAAGACAGGAGTTTTGTGGACAGCCTCTTGTGTTACCACTGAGGACCACATAGCGGGGCCTGACTCTGCGTAAAATTCTCTTATCTCCCCTCCAGCTGAGTGATTCGTGACGTGCTTTCATAATCTGAGGGGGGGGGGGGGGAAACACCCTGTTTCTCTGAAAACATCAAGAGCAGAACTCTCCTCTGATGCTCCAGGCTGATTTTTTACTGCTTTCTGTTTTGTTTTGTTTTTAACTCAGCACCATTTTTGAACAAAATAAAATCTGCAAAGAACATGTAATTACTGCAGGGTTTATCTGAATTATCTGAGGAGTTCTCTGACTGAGTCACAGCTTATTTCAGCCTGTTGTCATTTCCAGAGCCTCAGATACTACAAAGACTAGAAGAATCTATGGTTTAACATTGGAAAGCTTCACCTAATGTTAAAATATTTGATGCTTGAATCAAACTCTTCTTTTATGAGATTTATATTTAGATGTTTGTTTGTTTTAGAGCTTCAAAATTGTTGAGATAGGTTGTGAAAAGGTCTCAGATTATAATAACAGTAAAAACCACTATAAACTATCATTTGAGGTAGAATCTGTGAAGTTCTTTTGTTTTCATTCTGTTGTTTTTGCTTTTACTACAAATCTAACTCTGTTAGGTTTCAATTTATTTAAAATGTGCACACACAATCTGAAGATTTTGTTTCAATTACTACTTTGTGTGGAGGGGGAAAGTATTAATAAAAGTTAAAGTGCACATTATTTATGCATTTGGCCATAGTTTCTATGTGAAATGCAAATATTTTTTCTTTTTAAAAAAGTATTTTAGATCATTTATGCCATTATAAAACCTTTAGGATGTCCAAGTATCCATTCATGGAAGAAAAGTAAAGTGAATTTTCGGGACATCTCTTGTCGTCTAAGACATTGAAAATAGGAAGCCATTTTTTCCTCACACCCAGCATTTCATTATGATTTCTCTCTCCAACTAGCCTAATTAGAGCAATTACAGAAGCAGAAAATGTTAAAACCTGTTGAAGATCCCGTGGAAGGAAGGAAGGAAGGAAGGAAGGAAGGAAGGAAGGAAGGAAGGAAGGAAGGAAGGAAGGAAGGAAGGAAGGAAGGAAAAGTAAAATAACAGGTTAAACACGACTCACTGATGAAAAATGTATGAAATCAAATGTTTGTGGGCAATTCAATAAATGAAACAAATGTTTATTAATGAGCCCAAAAGAACCTAGAAGCACTTTTTTGTGCAAGGCTATTCATTAATTTATTTACACAGAGACACCCAGACCACCGCTGCTCTGAGCCCTTTAAATTTTAAAGCTCTGTTTTTGTGCAGAAGTGATTCATGTCCACATTAGCATTTTCATGGCATTTTTTTTATTCAACTGTTTAACAGCTGAATTTTTCCTGTTTGGGAAAGGCTGCTTCTGCCCTGCACACACTTAGACACCAGACTTTCCTTAGGGTTTATAAACAGGCCAGTATAACTTAAGATTTGGGAGCGTTGCTTCAAAGTGTTGAGGTGTACTAACCAGTCAAGCTGCTGACGGGTAAAGGCTGATCATCTTGTGGCAAAGCAAGCTTCTACAGGGATATCTAAGGATTTATATGGCTGTTAGTTCAACATTCGCCACCCGCCTAAAACAATGTTCCAGAATAAGGAACCCACTGGCAAATAGAAAGCACTCACTGGCAGCAGGGGCTTCCCACAGCAGGACAGAGTGCTGCACCACTTTAAAACTGTTCACGCAGCATGAGGAACAAGACAACAGAGCTTAAAGTATTGACCCAGCCTCCAAACTCCTCAGAACCCGATCTGATCCAGCATCCCGCAGAACCTGCTGGGAAAAAAACTGAATTCTGCAGCTGCTCCACCTCACAGGAGGCAAAGCATCCACTGTCGACATCCTGCTGTCGAACGCCGCGGGTCGCCCTCAGATGTCTGTTTATACCCAGAAGAATCAGCTGCCTGCTACACATTACAGTCCCGATCCTGAAGTCTTCTTCAAGGCTATTTTATACTTTTGCACCACAACTCATAAGAGAGCCTGAAATCATTTAGGTTAGAAAAAGATTTATAACTCACTCTCCTGCCAAGATGCAAATTATGCCTTGATGTGTGATGAAGTAACATTAAACGTGTTGATCTGTGTCACAAAATCAATGACTGACTCTGCTGACATGCTCAAATATGCATGCTCACAGAAACGAGGCTTTTCTACATCAGCTGCACCTTGAAATCACTTCAATTTATACAAACATTTAATGATGAATTCAAAATGGTGAACAATCCACACACTGAGGCTTTACAAAGAGTCATGCACTGATAAGCATGCTGTTGGTAGCAGGACAGGAAGCAGGGCCACAGTAGAAATATGTTAGGGTTAGAATTAATTTGCATTGTAACATTTGAATAGATAAAATACTTGGTTAGGATTTAAAAAATGGTCACTGGTTTCACTTTTTATTATTTATGAGACACTGTGTTCCTGTAGTGTGACACAGACGCTGTTCAATATCAAACAAAAGAAGCTCATTGCCATTTCACGAATTCTAGCTATGACACTACTCTGCTTTGACTTTTATTCAGCTTATATCGTCAATGCTGTTCTTTTATTTTTTTTCTATGCTTCAGTCATAGAATTTTTCATGTAAGTAAAACAAAGAGAAATCCTCTATGTCAGCGGTGAGATATGCGTCTACATTTTTATGTTAACTAGATCTTTTACCTATCATCTCCACTATTGTATTTATCTATTTTGAATTCATTAACATTTTAACAAACCTAAGCCTGATAAATTAGATATTTACATAAATAAAAACATCTTATAAAAATTCAAATTGGTTAATTATTTTTAAAAACAACTAAAAGCAGCAGCAGTTAAAGGGTGGCTGCAGTAGATAAACCAGATGTGATGAAGTGTGTTTAGTGTGGACTTTGACCAATGGTCATTTCAGATGAACCCCTAAGCAAGACTCGTTTCTTCTTCTCAGAAATCATGTCATCAACTTTCAGTTCAGACCAGTTTATATGGCGACTGGGGCTTTGATGGGCGACTGGGGCTTTGATGGGTGACTGGTGCTTTGGGTTTGCCTCAGTGATTTCTATCCAGGATTTCTGTGGTTTCTCAGAAACACAAGAAGTAACAAGTGGGTGAACAGGTTGATAAATAAAGTCAAAAGGGATTAAAGGGATTTGCAGCGTTTCTCTTTTTTCCTCATAAATTGGGGTTTGATGGTCAGTATGAGCAGAACGGCAGCAGCCTGTTCTGTGTGAGTTCTGGCTTTGTGACAGTGCAGATTCAGTTATAAACAGTGACAAAATATTTGCCAGTGTGGCAAAACTTAGACCTTTTTCTTAGCTTAAAAACCACTATATTTACATCATTCAGGATGGAAATAAATCTGCAGTATTTTAGATTAGCTGCAAACTTAACTTTTTTATCAAAGTTAGCAATTCTGCATGTTTTAAAATGCTTATTATTTTTTTAAATTACATTAATTGTCATGCGTTGTTAGTTTTTACAAAAATTTAACAATTTAATTATAATTTTTTGACATTTTTCACCAAGTATGAAAGTATTTTCTTCAACAATAGATATTTACAAATAATAAATATCAACTACAGCTTTAATGTGTTCAGCCCAAGTTTACTGGAAAACTATAAAGAATAAGTGTTTTCACTTGTTTTTTCAGAGAGCAACACATGAGCAGGTCATGTGACTACTGACGATGTTCAGTTGGCATCATTTTATGCTTCAGACTTTTTGGTCAGCAGGGGGCGCTACTGAGACCTCAAGCAATGAACCGTCTTCCGACACAGCCAGGTGTAAAACTTCAACATGTTTCATCTGACCTACAAAAAAAAGATAAGAGTAAGCAGACAGAAACAGGACCACACAGGACAAGTATAAAGGAGAAGACATGAGCAAACAGTGCTGGACAACAGTAAGACCTGACATTAAGGAGTATTTATACAGGGAGGGCTGACTGAGTGATGAACTGTAATCGACTGAGTAACAACTATCTTGAAAACTGACAAAGAACAAAATGCAGTTTCTACAATAACAACAAATCCAGACCTAACCAAACACCAAACTCAGGGACTACTGAGAGACATTACCCAAACCAAATATTCAGATTCTCTAGAGATGCTGAAACTAAGATGCTCTGTGTGATATAATTCAAACGTCTGCGATATTTAATCAATGAATGCAGCAGAAATTGGTGTGAGTGGATTCTCCTCTTATTGTTATCATCTAAGAAATGGGTTTTGGATATTACAGCCTCAAAAAATGGATCTGTCTGGGATTTATGGTAAAACAAATGCAGAAAATGAGCTCCTTTTAATTTCACTGCGACTTCCCACAGGGACATCCGATCCCACTAACGTCTGATTTGTTTCTTGTGTTTCTGCAGATCCTGGGTCTGGTCTTCTCTATGACAATGTTCTGCCAGGCAGTGAAAGTAGAGACTTTCTACGCCTAGTGGACCGTTCGACCCCTCTGACCCTCAGAGCACTCGGATTGTTTCTCATCACAGAGGGACGTATATAGACCCCTTTCCCTCCCTCCTGCTGCCCCATTGACAAACTTTCTTTTCCCCAATGCTTGTCCTCTCTGTGACATTTGCTCTCAGATGTCACCAGTTCACAGTTTTCCTGCTAACTACCAGCCAGCACAGTGTCGCTGTTATTCCTCCTATGATTTGCTCTGTGTTTAAAGCTAATTTCTGTGATATGTATATAAATATATTTTATGAAGCAGTATTCCGAACATGTAAAAAAGACATCTGTGTGACCCCCTTTTTTAATATGTGTTTTGTTTTTAAATTATTTTAAAGTTTATATATGTGTTTTGGAAATAGGAGCTACAGTTGAGAAAAGCGCACTGTGAAGTGCTGAAAGTGCATGTCTCCGGCGATGTTGTGTATTAAATGTTCTGGCTCGACAACTCAGCAGACGTCACGTTGTTGTTTCTCGCAGCCGAAGGGGCTTTAATGTCTAATCCTGCTGTACTTATGTCAGGAAAGGGGGAAAAAAAGAAACAGCAATAATGGAAATTTGCTGTGAACCGTTATTTAAAGTAGATCATTTAGCCCCTCCTCTGCTGAGACACACAGGAGTCATTGAAGTATTTTGTGTCACAGAACCAATCGGGCATTAATTCAACGCATCTAAGCATGTACTCTGAAGCGTTTGGCTTATTTAGCAGCTGCATTTACATGGGACATTAGAACTGCACTGAGATTCTGTTGGAGGAATTTAAATGAGGTGTGCAGAGGCAGGAGCCTTGAGACTGGCCTGGGGCGATTTCCCTTCCAGCACCAATCAGAACTACAATGACAAAGATTCATCTGCAGTCTTTGAAGTCTCCTCCGGCCTTCTTTTTTCCATTCTTGTGACTCTTTAAGTTACTTTATTTTATTTATTTTTTAATTTCCTATCTCAGGCCGTCAAGACTAATCCAGGAAGTGAATGCGCCAGAGACACACTTTGATTAAATTGCCCCGTGGGAAAGAAAATGCTTCGTGTTTTTTCGGCTGCAGTTTGAAGTCCAAGTACTGCAGGTGCTGGAACTCCTCCTGCATTTGTTCAGAGTTTCTCTCAGTTGCTTCCATCATTTTACGTTCTTAAACTGTCTGGACCTCAAAGAGTAAAAGTCCCAGAGCAATCAACTCAGTGGAAACATTTCAAAACTCAACCCCTGGAGTCAAGAAAAGAAATTATGGTCAGCTGGCAGAACTATATCAGGTAGCATTTTTGTTTTCAGGTAAGTGCCACCATCTCTTAGGAATGCAACGTTCTTAATATATATATATATATACTTTTACAAATATTAGGGGGTTTTTTTGCAACAAGCAAGGACTTTTGAGACACTGGTCAAACCCTCAAGAAAACCCACTGCAACATATCAAGAATAAACTGAAACAACTTCAAATCATAATCACAGATCAGTTAAATGCCACTGATTTCAATCATTTTCACTTCAGTGAGGAACAAGTCATAAAATTTAGAAATGAATAACTTTTTAGCCTTTTAGTCTTTTTAGCCTCCATTCATCTCAGTAGGAGCACTTCAGGCACAGGCAACTTTATGAGACTTTTTTCTGACATTCATGCTTTTGGATCCATAGAGAATAAAGGTCTGAGTTCTTTAATCAGAGCCGGTTTCTCTCTGAACATGTGCTCTTCCTGCTGGCTGCCAATTTACAAGAATGACCTAAAAACTCTGTAACTCCTGCTGATTTAACTCTAGGGGAAATTTTATTGTACCCAAAGATCAAACTGTGATTAGACAGAGAATTATTCTTATTACAGATAAAAATACTTCACACTGAATTGCAAAGCTTAGAAATGCTTTTATTCCCTACAAAACCTTTACAGCCCTTCAAGTGAGAACGATGCCAGTAGTTCAAAATAAGACGTTCCACAGAGTCGTCACTAACTTTATGAATTATTTATTCCACTTTTAACTGGTGGAGTTTATCTTTTTCACTCAAACCTCAATTATCTTTTGAAACTAAGAGGTTTGTTGACAAATCTAAATCAAACTGTAACCAAAAACTAAGATTTATATTAATAAAAACAAACATAATGAGCCAGTTAGTTTCGTTTCATGAGAATGATGCAGTGAGCGTGTCATAAATGTGTTCTAAGCTTTATGAATGTGCCACGCTCTGAGTCATGTGCCTCTTCATCAGTCTAACGGCATGTGGTGACAGCGTAGGCTGTGTGTGGATCTGAGGCTCCAGGGTGAATTAAGTCCTGGCTTTTCTCACCTCTCCTCTTACAAAGACACCTTTAACGCTCACAGCCTCACCTCTACCTCGTGTTAAAGCACGCCACAATGCATTACATCACATTTTAATAAATGCCTTTGTTTTTGGACGTTGTTTTGTAAACCAAACTAAACATAAAAGACTCCAGCGTCACTTACAGAATGTCAAAGACATGCAAATTTTACTAATTCAATTAAAAATTCAACATGTGCCAGTATACAAAGGGACTGGATCACAGCTGGGTGTATTCTGTTTAACTTGTAGATGAATCTGGAAATGTTTCTATTTTTGGAAACAGAAAAATCTCAGACCCTGATGTGCTGGAACCATCCGGCTTGCCGTAGTAACACATGCTGTTCTTCACAGATTTACAGAAAATCCTCCACGTTGAGATCTCATTTTAAAAAATCGAGACTGATATCATTTCTTGTTTTTAGGATTTTTGCAGGTATAACCATTGCACCTTTGCTCACATGTGACATCTTGAGTATTCTTATTGAGGAAAAAGTTAGTTTAATGCCTCCAGCTATTCAACACCACCAGCATTATGAAACGACTGATAAACCTGAACATTTCTTGGCTTTCTGGGAAAGATGAAAAAGAATTCCATAAAAACTGGATTACTAGAAATAGAGACATAATTTGGTTAATTTACTGTCGTTTATTGCCACTAACAGCTCAGTCACGGTGATCCTGCAGAAGCAAGAAAATTATATTTAAATGCCCAAAAGCTGAGTAACAAAGCAAATGGACAAAAAAAGCTAAAAAAAAAAAAAAAACATGCTGGTCTAAGTTAAGATCTCAAGACAATGAAACCAGAGGATGAATAGATTACTGAACAGCTCTAATGGACAGAGGCTCTTTTTCAAGTTTTTCTCAGCCTGCAGAACTCTATTGATGAAGCATAATATGAACAAAATGAGGTGCAAAATGACTGCAGAGAGAGGGAGAGAGGAAAAAAACGGAACACAAAGAGATGAAAAAAGGCCCATGAAGAGCTAAATGACTGAAAGATGACGCAACCAGACCACAAAAAAGCAACATTATCGTGAAGAAAATGCAAATCTGATGCAAAAATTGCCAGAAGGAGATGCAAACCGTTAAAAGCAACAAAAAAATGTTGATTTAAAAGTGCTGTAAATTGCCAGCAAATACACAATCAGAAAGATGTTCAAATGAGCACAAATGTGGATAATGATTTCAAAGAGGTAAACAACCTTTAATGGTGGCAAAGCCTCTTTCAGCATGTTTATCTTTATGCATTATGGATGGAGGTCCCTGTTGTGTCAGACAAAGACAGGACATGTGTCAAATCAACGTAACAACCTGCAAACGGCTGACGAGCTCTCTCAAGTGCGAGCATCGATTCTAAAACAAGTAGAAAATGTCTCGTTGGCTCCTTCAGCTGCAAACACCACAACAAGTCCTCTCCAAACTCCAGCTCCTGCTCGCATCCTTCTGCCGCTCCTCAAACTCACCTCACCGCTTTGGCAGATCTGTGTTTCCTCTCCCCTCGCCTCATGCATTATTCACTCCCGTGTTCACAGGCTTTCTCCCATCTTGTGCTTGATCAATAAAACATACCTGCGCGCTTGCTCCCTCACCTCTCCATCCTCGTTCTTCTCCGGGAGACCAACTGGAAGCCAAAGCACAGAGTGGATGAAACCTCCTGGATAAGCATCTCAAACTGAGAGGAATCACATCCCTCAATTAAGGTCATCACTTGTCAATCAGCAGCATGGAGTTCCCTTATTGTCACTTGTTTTAATGTTTTCTAATTCATTCTTATTGGGATTTTTGTTTAAGGCAAACAGATTCTCATAAACCTGATTTGAACTTTATATGAGAATCAAATCCCCTGAGGGTGTTTTGCTACTGAATGATAATGGCCACATGTCCAGACAGGTTAAATCTTCTGTTTAAAAACTGGAAACAAAAGCTGATTCAGCATCTGCAGTAATGTGCCCTGCTGTATGCCACAACATCTGATTTAAAGAGGCAGTCACCTGATGCTGGATCAGCTGTGATGCTGTATCGCTCCGGCTGCAGAGAGGCTCACTTTCACTTCCATCAGTTCACCCACATTGATTCATGGCAGCAGATAGAAGTAGGATAATAATGAAGTAATGGCAGATTAATTTAAAATTGCTCTCTTGACTTGAGTGAGTTCAAAAGCTGTTAAAGAAGAATGAGTCATTAGTGGGTTTATGCAGGTTCAGATGACTCAGAGGGCTCCCATGTGGACGTCTTCAGTATCTGTTAACAAACGATTCATCAATTATTAGAATGTTACGGATTAATTCCATACCTACTCAGACAACGTGCTGCCGTTTATAAGGTGTAACATTTCTGCTTTAATAAGCTGCCTGTGAGCTTCACTCACTGCAGCTTAAAAGAGCTTTCCAGATGTTTCCACTTCACAATAAGAGCCCTCTCCTCGAGCCGGGCAGGCACGCCTCATCCAGAGAAAACCTTTAAAAATGGCTGCATCCCATTTATGTGTGCCTGTGGACTATTAGTATGGCACATGCTGACTCTCGTGGCTCACAGGGACACTTTATAAAACCGATGCAGCCTAAATGAAATGTCTCTCACCTGTGATGTTATTACTGTGACAAGAAAAAAAATGTCTTCTGTTTTGCGAATCAATAACAAGATTGAGAGTAAACAGAGTGTTCCAGGGAGGATTTGTCTTTAGGTTGTAGGATGGTGAGGAGTTCAGCTGCCTGAAAGTCTGCGCGGATGAACAGTTAGACATTCAAGAGCGTTTTTCATGAAACAATATTACTGATTTAATCTTCCACTGTCAACAGCTGGATTAAAAGATTCAGAGGAGTCTCTGTACTGTGGAGACATGGATGGAATGCAGGTCTGCTCTTAGGCTGCCAGAGTGAACTGCATTCATATGGGTTGACATGACATTAAATGTATTTTTGGCCATTTTTATTTTATATTTGTGTGAACGTTATAATAAAATCTCACCTGTTGTACATAGCTCTGTTTACCTCCCACAGGGCTGTTGAGCTAACGGTGTAGCTAAGGCTAAAGTGTGATTCTACATAAACAAATGATCTTAATGATAAAACAGAACTCTGGCCCACAAAAACTGTTTACCAACGACCTTAATGACTTGGATCCCTGGGTCAGAGGTCACAGGTCTGGTGTTGTTTTAAGCTCTGGTTTATATCAGTAAAAGTTTTAAGACATTCTTGCATTTTCCTGCTGCTGGTGGTTTTTATGACTAGCTGTTAGCTCATCAGACCTGCAGGATGTAAACTCTGTGGCTGAAATAAACCCTTTCAATTCTGTCAAAATCATTGCTGCAACTTGTCACTTATTCACTGCTCATGAAAATTTCCACAGTGAAATGAAACAACTTCTATGGACATGATTCAGAAATGCAAACACCTTAGGACCCTCGGCTCATTTAATATTTCATCAGGTGCTGTAATTCAAAGGGACTTTGAGGACCAAGGAGCAACATTAAAGCTTCATCGCAGCTAGAAGCTCTTTTACACACAGCACATGTTAAATCTATTACAACATTACAAGAGGAGAAAGCTCAGAAGATTTCATTCATGCAATGTTAAAATTAAGCTCAGTACAAAATAAACTGTTAGGTATGTCATCCTGAAGTCTCCCAGTGTAACATCTGTGGGTTTGAGAGCAGTCATCAGAGTCATTTACACTCTGCCTCCGTGATGCATGTTAATCAAGACAATTTATAGTTTCACATAAACTGGTGAGGAGGGTTTAACTTTATATTTTATGTCTATAGGAATAAATTAACTTCCTCCTGCCTGCCCGCCTCTTGTGATCCTGCTTGGTTTGACTTTGCACCGGTCGTGTGAACAAAAAGTCCGACTTGGCAGTTTCTGCTGCAGGTGGCCATCCATCAAACTCTGACTGGTTTTGTTTAAATATCCACCAATCACCTGACAAAACAAATTACATTGCAATTTGTAAGCAGCGGAAAATAACTTCTGCTTGAATGGAATTTTTATTTTTCAAGGCGTGAAGCAGAAAACCAAAATGACAGACTGCTGACCATTTTAATTGTCTTTTAATTGCTTTTCCACTATGTGTTTATTTTTTGTGTGTGAACTTTGGTTAGCAGTCTGGACCCATTAGCTCTCTTTTTATGCTCAGGTGTGATGTCAATAATAATAAAAACCATCCTAAAGCTGAGCTCGACAAGGAATCCCATCAGCCTGGTAAAAGGGGCTTTGCTCCATTAGAAATCACCCTGAAGTGTCAGCAGAGCTCTTCTTAATTGGTTTCCAATGAGGCACCGGGTAAAAGTAATAAGTGCTTAAGTTATTATGCAGAGCACAGCAGGATTATTGTAATTGTGTTACATTTTCTCCAGTGAAGTTGGTACATTTTGTGCATAAAAATTCAATTAAAGCTAAAAGTCAAGCTCTCGACTTCTTGAATGCAGAAAATCAACACAATTCTAATTACAGTCTATTTTTCAGTTATTTTCCTAAATTCATGATAATATTTGGAAAATTAAAGGCCAAGCATTTCTTCAAGGTATGTAATGTCATTTTTAGAGATTGAGTTATGGCCGTTTTGGTCACATCCTGAGAATGATATTGTGTAATCTAACGTAATCTTATGAGATCAATCTGTTAGCACTTAGAGTTTGTGTTGCAAATAGCTCCTAAATACTACCACCCCAAATTATCCCTAAATATCTGTAATGTTGATTGGGTTTTAGTCATTTTTGTGTTTGCTAAGGTCACTTAGCTGAGGCAGCCATCTTTAACTGGGTTGGTTGACTAATATCTAATTATTACTTCCTGAGAGTTTCATGAAAATTCACCCAGTGGTTGGTGACATATTTACTAATAGACAAATCTTAATGTCAAAGTTTTAAAACTAAAAAATAAATTTAAAAAAATGTTGAGTAAAGTTTAGAGGTGAGAGTTTGTGCCAGGGATGCTTCTCACCTATTAGCATATAGCAAATATCTCAATATTTGTAAAAAGTTTTAAAATAATAATGTTTTGAATAAAAATCCATACAGTGGTTCAAGAAATATTATTGCTTTGCCTTAAATTAATAAAAAGACACAAAATACTTTTTCCATCTAAGTTTATGATGATCAGCTTTTCTGTATGATGTAGAATATTTTCATGAAAACCTACAAATCTCTGAAATCTTATCAGTTCTTTCTGAGCTCCTGTGCAACAGATGACCTGCCAGAAACTAATCTCAGAGCGAGACAAGAACGATCACCATAAACCTGAGGTGTTGTCTTCTGTACAGGGGAGATAAAAATGTTGTCAAGCCGCTCTGTCGGTGAAAATGTCTCTGTTGTCACTTCTGTTTGCTGCTGATGTTTGTCCTGCAACCCACCGGCTGCACCGGAAATCTACAGTTCTGTCAAATGACCTCAACAGGGGCAACACACACAACCTTCAGGTTTAGGTCAGGTATGACTTTAAACTCTAACACTGATGCAGTCAAACACCCGCAGGCCACTTGACAAAATCACATCAACAATTAAAGACTGATATTAAAGCTTGATGCATTCCTAAATGAGCAGGCTTCGTGGGTTTTGTCACAGTGGATCATCACGAGTTGGTGGCAGTGTCAGAAAGAGTCCTCTGTTAGGAATGAAATATCAAGTGTCACCAGCCCAGCTGACAAGTTGATGTGGAACTCTGTTTATACAAAAATAGTTCCCAGAGGATGAATTATTTATTTCATCCAGCTCCACAGTTTGTTACCTAACAGAGGAATCTTCTCTAAGAGTCACATTAAAGTCAGATAAAGGGTGGATGGACATGTCAGTCCACTCTGACTTACGGTCCAGTCACTTATTGGTGGCTGATGAAAGTAAAAATGCAGCTGTTATACAGTTAAAGAGAAACTTGTAAAAATAATATGTAGAAGGGAAGTTTTATGCTCTGTGCAGCCAATTTATCTCACCAGGATGAATGTAGAGAGCGAAAGCTGGAGGCGGCTGCTCGGCTTTTCTCCCACTGAAGAAACAATGTTTAAGTTAAAAGTCTCATAAAGAGACAAATGATTCCACTGGTCTGTAAATAAAGTATTTGCCTTCCTATTTTGGTACCTTTTTACAATAAGAACAAATGCTTTAAATACAGGTTACTGAGTAGTTTGCTGTACCTTTATTTTACACATGTCATATATAGTTTTAAGAAGTGTAAACCTCCTTGAAAAGTGTAAATCGCATCATGACCCCTCATGAATGGAGAGTTTCAGCAAATGTTGGCTCACTATTTGGCCAAAAACATTCCTTTTTTTATTTTATTCTAATGCATTACAGCTGCTTATTTTACTTTCAGTTTATAAAGCATTTATAACAGTACCCATATTGTAAAGTGATACCCAGATTTGTCATTTTTTGTCACTTTCATTTCAATATCAGAAAAAGAAAACCTGAGTAAATATATAATGCTTTTTATATATTATTTTATTTATTAAGGGAAATGGTTATCCAAACTAACCTGACTCTATGTGAAAAAAGTAATTGGTTGAAACACTCCTGGTGGCATCAACTATAATCAAGTGTTTGTGATAACTGATGAGTATCTCATGTCCTGTGGAGGGATTTTGTCCCTCTCTTCTTTGCAGAATTGTTTGAATTTAGCCACATTGGAGGATTTCCAGAAAAAAGCAGCCGTCAGAGGTTGAAGATTCTGCTTCAGGATGTTCTGATAGTCAGCAGAATTCATGGTTCCATCAATTACAGCAGGTCGTCCAGATCCTGAAACATCAAAGCAGCCCCAGACCATCACACTAGCACCAAGGATTAACAAGGAGGAGAATTACTTTTTCAAATAAAATCATCATTTAAAAACAGCATTTTGTATTTACTCAGGTTATATTTGATATGGAAATATGAAGGAAAAAAATCTAAACCACTTGACACTGTTGTCAAGTGGTTTTGCATATTAAGCTGTATCTTCACACACTGCTGCAACATGTTGACTAACAGATGCTGGCCAGTATAACATATGATTGAATTAATGCCTGCAGTTTTATCTGCTTTTTTTTTTTTTTTGGGTCATTTTTTTATATGTTGAGGTCAAAGCTGACCAAAAGTGTCAAAAAACAAGATTGTGTTCTCATGGTAGGAACATGATTCACACAGATTTTACTGTACAGCCCCTTTATTGATCAGCTGCACTAAAAACCAGCTTCTTATTGTTAAAAATGTTTCTCTTCTCCTCTGATGATCCTCATAGATCTGTGATTCTCGCTCTGTATTTCTCCTCCTTGTGAGCGAAAGCGTTCGGATTGTAAACACAGCACCAGAAGATGTCTCAGTTCTCCCTCTGAAATATAATTACATGTTTGGACTGGAAAGATTAGCATCTCAACATGGTTATCAGAGTAGAGGTATCACACACTCGCCTCCAGTCTGCTAGAAGACGAAGGAGAAAAAAAAGATTCACAGCCTAATGTAGGGCACCTCGACTTGAATATTTCATGCAATATGCCAGAGCATCAAAACCAATCCCATCTACGTTAACGTGATTACAGGCACTACATTATTAACACAATTGTGTGGAAATGACTGTGTAGAGTGAGCATCAGTGATCTCAGATGTGTTTCCCATGATTAAGTGTATTATTGGAAAGTTTGAGGCGGTCATTTGTGTCTTGGCTGCTCTTCTTATCACCAGCACACAGAGGGACACAGAGCTTCCTCTTCTTGTCTGATTATGTGCTTCATATGTGTGAGTTCAGCCTGAAATCCTCATCTCCCTCCGTTATTATGGATAATTGCTGGATTGGGAAGGCGAGACAGGAGAGCAACACTCCAATCTGCTAGTAATCCAATTCTATAATGGTTCTGCAGGGTTCTAAAGATCTAAATACATCAATGCAAGTACTCTTGTTTTTTTTTATTTGCAGAATGAGAAATTATTTAAATTTTAATATTTCTACATTCAAAATTAAAACTGAATTTGCTTCGAGACATACAAATTGCAAACAAACAACATCATTTCTAAACTATAGAGAATCTAATTTCCTCCCAGTGGGTTTAGAAAAATACTTCAAACACACCAAGAAGACAAAGAGCCATCAGCCAGGACCACTTCTACTGCTTCATAAGCTTGCAGCATGGCGCTGCAACAGGGGCAAGAAACCCTCAGCTGCTGCAGAACGAGAATGGAAGTTACAAATTATGTGCCAGAAAGTGGAGGCTTCCTGCCAGAGCCAAATGCATTAACCATGCTGTTTAGACTCCATAAAATAGTCCACTTGTGTCCTGAGGGGAAACGCAGAGTTCATCCAGGCAAACTGAGGACTTCTTCTCGCCTGAGTCTGTGACAAAGAGCAGAAGTTTTCTTTGGAGAGACAAGAAAGTGGAATGAAACACTCAAGCGCACCTTCAGTAAGTGCCAGCTCGAAGTCAGGAATCAGGAGCTGCAGCAACACGGAAAGTTTCCCTGAGAAAATCTGGAAATAAAAGGATTGGTTGCTAACATCTTTAAAAAAAAACAACTAATGGACCTTTGAAGGAGGAATATATACGAGAAGTATTCTCACTTAATGCTTTAAAGGGTCATTTTAAAATAAATGTCTGATCTGACCCCAAACAGTAGAAAGTATTCCTGTCCTGTTCTCATCACATTTATAAAGTTAGTAAAGCAAGAAAATACAAAAGCCTTTAAATATTTTGTTGTAAGTTTCAAACAGCAAACCTGACGAATATCTTCCTGCTGAATGTACTCGATTATCACCATCTTTAAATGAACATGAAATTCACCTGCCAGTGCGATTACAGCCCAGCGCTGAAACACTTGAGTTTATTTTGTGCAATCCACAGGCGGTGAGGAATTGATCCAGCACTTAAAGACGAGGGACAAATAGCATTATTTCACTCTATTTTTGCAAGGTTTATTGGTTATTTTTTGTTGGCAGGAAGCGCTGTGGTAAATTATCCCAACTGCAGGGATCAATTCCTATTTGAGACATTTGCTCAAAACTACAACACTGAGCTTCTTTTTAGAAAAAAAAAAGCAAAACAAAACATATTGATGTTTTTGCTGCAAGAATCTTGGGGGTAAAATTAGTATTTTTGCACAGAATCTTGTTTTATTTGAAATGATGCCCATCTTCAAGCTGGATGTGAGCCTGAGGCAGGGTGGGAGAGGTGGGAAGCAGGACTGTGGCACCGACTCCATCACTGGTTTGTTTTCATGGGAGCTTCTGACAGATAGATATGAAGGTATATTGCTGTCACACCTTTGTCCTTTAATCACCTGGAAATGCTGGAAACCACTGGCAGGTGTCAAGTTTATACCTTCAAAGAGCAGAGAGATCATTTGTTTGAAAAACATCAGCTCTACCTGCACGTCCATCATCCACTAGTATTCAGTGTTTGTTTTTTCACAATGAGATGTTTAATGTGGATGTATAATACATCAAAACTAAGATCTATCTGAACGCAAAACACTCAATAAAATAGCTGTGACCAGATCACACAGATAAGAAGCCTCAACTGGAGATCAAAGCTCTGAAACAGAACACAGGGGACCATATTCATCTGATGTGACCACATTAGAAACTGATGAGACAAAAATATAAAACCTGCAGCATCCTCCAAGTTGGGTCTAGATTTAAGACGGTTATTGAGGCATGATCTCAGAATGATGTTGATTTATTTTAACTTTGAAAAGCAGGTTAAAAAAACCTCAGAGCTGATTTTGTCTTTGGACTTTGTGGACGTCACAGATTAACTGTTACATGAATATCTCCTCCTCTGCTTCAGAACCAGCATCTCTTGCCACAAGAGCTGTCAAAAGCCGTCCTTGCGGATTTCTTATTTCTTTGCTTTTAAATCATTTTAGATGAGCAAACAAATTTAAATATTAGACTAAAATAACTCAAGTATAAAATGCTCTTTTTCAGCCAGGTCCTGTGTGAAAAAGCAACTGACCCCTGGGCCACACCCAGCCCTGATTACTCATTCATGTTGTCAGACAGGTAATTTTGAAGTGATTTCTTAATTCTAAAGGACTGGCTGTACTCCAGTCTTGTGGCTAGTGGAACTGACCTCAGCTTTCTAAGAAAAAAAAAAATCAGTTGATTACTTGTGCATTGTGGTCTTTTGAAATAAATTGTATGTAACATTTTATAAACATACATTTTGAAAACACTGCATTAGCAGCTAAGGATAAAACTACAAATATTATATTTTTAAAAGACTGTTAACATATAAGGACAAGATTAAAGTATGTGGGTTTGTAACAGAATTGTTAGGATGATCACATGTGACGATGCTGTAGGAGGAGGATGAAAAAATATGAAGGGAGCAGTCCTTGGTAACCGTGGCAACCAGACCTTTGATGATGCAAGAGGTTCAGAGAGGACAGTGGAGGGAGGAGGAGGGACCATGGCTCTGCTGGAGCTGATTGAGACCGTCGTCGTTCTGGGTTATGTGGTGAAATGTGAGCCTGCCTCCAGAACAAGGTGACATACCTACGGACCTCCTGATTGATCGAGGATATTTCCTGTCTTCGCATCAGCAGGGTTGATTACATTTCCTTAACTTTGAGAGCAGTTGTTTTGTGCAAAAGAACATCTGACAGAACACTTTAAATATTGACTTGCAGCCTAAAGCTGAAACTTTTACACAAAATGTTTAAAGAGTCTTTAAAAAAAAGTTAAAGTACAAACATTAAAGAAACAATAAAATGAATTAACTAAATTTTTAAATGGGGGGAAAAAAAATGAAAAATGTCCTTTTCATAGTCCGTGATAACACTCAGTTTAGGAATGTACAATTTCTTAGAATGCCAGTGATTGTGCTCTTTAAAGGGTTAAACTCTCACTAAGATACCCTAACCTCACCCAAACGATCTCCCAGAACGTTCATATCTGTATTCAATTCCAACTTACGTTTATACTTTTGCATACTTTGCACATCTGTCTTGAGTATTTGCATGTAAGTGATAATAGTGTGCATCATTGTACGTTTTGTTAAATCTGTAATGTTTGGAGGTGAAGATTTGAGAATCATGGAGCTACTTAAAATAGACTCTGTCACACTACAATAGCAGAAGAAGCAGCAGCAGATAGAGATGTGTGTGTCGTGATACAGTAGCTCCATCCTGATTTTGGCAATGCAGACAATGAGAAGCACAGTGTAAAAATGTTTAACGTGAATTTAATCAGAGCAGGACACTGAGTCAGGCTGCTGGTGCTCTCTGGATGGGATGAAAGTTGGAGGCACAAAGATCAAAGACTTCATCACTTTTTGAGTCAGGAAGAGCCAGGAGGGCCGTCTGTCTCCGGATCAGTGTGATTAAAAGATGTGAGATTAAACCGGGGCTGAGACCAGACCAGGATATGGAGCCAAACCCTCCACCGCCGGAGTCTATGACACCTGTTTACTGCAAAGATAACTGTGTGTCAAACAATCTGAGGGGAAATGTTTTGCTTTAGCCTTCCAGCTGCTCCTGTGAAGCTTTTTGCTTAAATTGACATGACACATTCCCCAGAGGGGACTGAATGAGGCTGACCTTCCCCCTTTAAACAGGATGAAGTCTTACATGGAAAGATAGCATGCATTTGTGATGGTTGGCACCTTGTAGGAGAGTTTACCAATGCAAATGTTTTGCTTCTACTACACTTTGGATTAATTACCTTATAATTACATATTTATCCAGTATTGTTGGTTTAAAAAACAGATACATGAATATACTGTAAAGGTTTTCTCAGATTTTTGCCGTGTGAATAAAACATGGTTCTATACAGGCCTGTCAGTGCGTCCTTGGTAGGAGTGTACACATGAGAGCGAACGCATTTGGTTCACATAAAACATTACATTTCAAGCAGCTTATGAGTGCAAAAAGAAAATATATTAATTCAACATCTTGGAAAATGTTTGAGGGAACATCAATAAGTTATTTTATTCTGCCACTCAATGCCAGATTTCACTTTTGGGGCTCATGAGGTATACGACTTTTTAAATTCCAGATAACTTTTGTCTATTGTGTGGATGCAAACAGGCCGTTGTGATTTTCACACCAGAGCAGAAACAAGAGGCGCCGTGCCTCAGGATGGAGAGTCGAGGACAGAAATAGCTACGGAGAACTGGCAGAGGACTTGGACTGCCAGTCACTGACCAGTTTTCTTCAAACCCTCAGCGGGAAAGAATTATTACTGAAAATAGAATTCACTGTCACTCTGCCACAACTAGTCCAGACCTTTGTTATCTCAGACAGGAAACGCCAACGTCTTCCTATCTGACATCATTTACTGCAGATGAAAAGAAATATGCACACAACATAAACTAATGAGATCCTTCAGAGCACCACGAGCAAAGCTCTGAGTTTTCATCAGGTTGGACAAAGACACTAGAGGATCCTTAGAGCGCACACAAAAACGGCTCCACTGATTTAACACATATTAAAATAACTGAAGGGTTCCTGTTTTTCACTGAGGCTGTGAGAACAGGAAGCATCTATTCTGCATCAACTGAAAACCAGACCAGAGATTCTGCTTAAATCTCATAAATGAGGTCAAATGCAGAGACTCTGGAGGAAGAGCTGCTTAAAAACGTTAAACTGTTTCAAAATGCAGCAAATCAACAGTTTAAAGTATAAATAGAATTTTAAATGCAAAAAAAAAACGAAAAAAAAACCTGCCTGTTAACACTCTGCATCAGACCAGCTTTTATTAGATATAAAATTCATAAATGCCCACAAATACTTTACATAATTAAGAGTCATACAAAACATTAGTTACTGGACAATTAGTTCATAAATGATAGATTAAATAAAATAATTAACGCTCAAAACTTTGGGGTTTTCAGTTGGAGATTTTACATAAATGAACAAATACCACAAAAATTGATTTGAATATTTCATGAATAAATAGTTATATAAATTTAATAACTGTATTTTCATATGCAATTAATTAGAAAAATGTATTTATTGAATTAAAATTCCTCTTCCTGTTGTTAAATTAGTTGCACTTTATCTCCATATTGTGACAGAAAACCATTAAAGTTGGAGGATTTTTATTCAGATGTTCCATTTTGTCATTAAAAAGAAAAAGACAACAAACTATTGTGAAAATTGAAAAAACTTTAAAACAACATGTTTGAACTTTGTTACGTTTAAAGAAAAAGTCATTGATTCACTCAGTTCACTTAGATAAAAAAAACATGGAACCACTCTGTAATTTTGTATTTATTTGTATGTCTTTATATCCAAATCAACCTGTAGGTTTTACACCTTGGAGTCGTGGTGCCTCCTATTAACTGAAGTATACGGCATCAACAAGAGAACTGTCAGATCAGTGAAATGATGTAAAAAAAACACAAGAAAATGATGCTGCTGGTTCTTAATGCATGTTAAATGATTCCCCACACCTGAAGAACACATCCATTTAGCTGCTTATCGATCAGTTATGAGTTACTTACATAAATATAAACTTTACTTCAACAGTAACAAAAATCAGCTCTGTCTCAGTGGCACCAAGATGTTCTGATCTTGATTAGCAATGGCAATAGCAATAGATTGAAAAAGATTCACAAGACTCCATCTAGTAAATCTGATCTGGAAGCAGCTCAACAGGAAAACTGGAACCAGGCTGATAAATGATAATACGCCCCAGGAGCTACAATAAACTACCATTCTAATCGTGATTTCTAATCATGATTCCATACTTTCCCCCCACAATTAATCTGAAGAAGTCTATCCTCAATAATGACTTTAGTTTTACAAACCCAGAATATCATACAGTATAATCGATCAATTCTTAAAATATAAGATAAACATTAAAGACTCCATTTAACTCATCAGTTTGTCATTAAAATATAAAATCGTATTAAATATGTTAACCTGGAGCAGTTCATCAGAATAAATACATAAAAAAATAAATTTAAATAGAAGTTAAAAAAAAAGTTTGTTACTGTATTTACTGAGGTCAAACGATGGCAGCACTCTGCGTTAGCCAACACCAGTGTTCAGTGTTAGAAATGTTCCAAGAGGATAAAAGATCACAGAATCAAGGTTCCATACCTTAGGGGATAATCAAAGTGTTTTAAACAGCATTAAATCCAACTGAGGAAACATTTCAGTAGAAATTAAAACATCAAGATGATGAACTGGTGGAATTATTTTAGATAAAAAAGTGCTGCTCACTCCAGGTAGAGGGCTTTAATTTGTGAAAACTTTTAAAGTATTTCTCTGGTAAATGAACTTAGGTAGTTCTTTAAATCTCAGCGTCTGCGTGTGTGAATGTGAGTGTGAATGGGTGAGTGACTGTTGGTGTTGTACAGCGCTTTGGGGAGTGTTCAGCAGCACTCTAGAAAGCGCTCTATAAATACAAGCCATTTACCAATGTTGGAAGAACCGACTGATCATTAAAAACTGAAGGATCACAATCTGAGACACAGAACAGTACTAAACCAAAGTTTATTAGAATAAACAAAGAGAACATCACGAAGACAAAATAGCTATAAATCTATGGTTTTCATCATTTTGTTTCTTATACAGCCTCGTTACTCCAGACTTCAGTAATAAACCAGATTCATACTGTGAGGTGCAGAGGATCGGCTAAACTTTCAACTCCTCTTTAACTGTCACAAATGTCCCAGAGTGGTTTAGATGAGAGAAAATCTTCAGGTTTTTTACTTATTTATATTCACACACCATCGCACGCGCGCACACACTCAACACGCAGACCAGGATCTTTACTTTGGTCTTTCTGTCGACCAAACAGGTTGCACTTCACCTAGAGACTGGTCTAAATCCAGAGCACTACTCATCATGTAGCACCTTCAGGGTCCTAACAGATGAAAACTCACTGAGGGCTGAAGGACGAACACACTCTTTATAATTATTTACACATTTGCAAAGCCCAAAATGCGTTTTTTTTTTTTCATTTTCTTCCCCACTGCTTTTCCTCTGGGCCGTCCTCTCGCTCAGCGGGGGTCTAATTGTTGAGCTGAACTAGTGGATCCTCGTCAGCTCCTCCACAATCTTAATCACCTCGTCCACTGTGGCTTCACGCTTCATGCCGCTGCCGTCATCGATCTGAAATTGAACGACATCAAGCAGTGAGCCTCCTTTGCTGAGAAAACCCCCATGAGCGTCGCTTACATGACCAGATGACAAATGAACAGATGTGTGTAGAAGTAGAAGAGCTGTGTGATTGAAAATCTAACTTATGAGTTCATTTGGACTCGTATTTGAATTAAAACACATCTTAAAATCTATCCTCCTCTAAAACGTCTTTAGATACAAGCATGGCCACAAGTTTATAAAGTATAAAATATCACAAGGTCTGGTCCTCTGGTGTCATAAAAATTAACTTTATCCCCCAAAACATTTACACTGCATTTGAGAAGGAGAGTTTAGGACAACCAAGGAAGTCCAGTCACCATCTGGACCATCTCTATAACTTGAATCAGCTGTGGGATCGGGGCAACAGCAGTACCGAGCTGCTCAGGAACAGCACCACAGCAGACAGGTGTGAATGCATCTACAGCACAGTGAGGAGGAGACTTTAGGAGGATGGCCTGGTGAAAGGAGGGCAGCAAAGAAGCCACTTCTCTCAAAGAAAACCATCAGGGACAGACTGGTATTCTGCTGAAGGTCCAGGGACTGGACTGCTGAGGGCTGGAGGAAAGTCCTTTTCTCTGATGAGGTGGGGCTGCTTCTCAGCCAAGGGGTTTCCCTCAGAACACAGCCATGAATAAAAACTGGTACCCAAACATCCTCTAAGAGGAACTCCTCCCAGCCAGCCATGAAGAGTTTACTGATGCCTTTCCAGCATGATGGAGTCATGTACCATACGGCTTAAGCCAGAACAAAATGGTGAAATTCTGACAAACTCCCACACTGATTAAACAAAAATAGTCAGGATTTGAACTAGATGTTGATTTGAAAGAATGCCAGGGTGACCTGGAGGGGTTTGGAAAACAAAGACCAACAGTGCACAAACTGAATATTTGTACCTATAGATCGCTTGTAACTATACTTTAGTAAACCTTAGAAACATCTGACAAAATGATGAAAATAAAAACACTGAAGCAGCAAGCTTTGTGTAAACCAACACGTGTAATTCTGAAAACTTTAAACTGCCTGTAAGCTGCAGTACTGATTTATAGGCAAAAGCAGATAATTAGAAAATTAAGATTTAAAAAATGCACATTTTCAGCCTTTCTGAGATACAAATAAACTGAAGCTGCTGCAGCATTTGATACATTTATTATTCTAGTTCTAGCAAAGTCTCAGCTTTCAACTAGAAATGCACCGATCCAGCTTTTTCTGTCCCGATACCGATCCAGATATTTGGGCTTTGTGGATCGGTCGATACCCGACATCCACTGATACTAATGTCAGACATAATAAACATTAAACATAATATAACTTGGACCAGAAACCTCTCAAAATGTCTTACATTTGTAATTGGTGAATTCCAGTGTGAAGTAACGTAGTTTGCCATGTTATTTCTCTGCTCATAATTAGGATAAAGTGAAGTAAATACTATCAGATCCAGTATCGGCCAATTTTACCGATCCACTGATCCTGCTAAAAGGCCTGGATCTGCACTGATATCCGATCCAGTATCAGTATCAGTGCATCCCCATTTTCAACAGGAATGTCCTGAAACAACATGAATATTTAGTATCTTTATTGGTTGTTTTCCACACAAAGAATGTCTGACAGGGATGCATTTTTTCTTTGCAATAAAAGTAGAGATGCAAAGCAGAATATTACTTGTTTAGCTGCCCAAACCATTACCTTTTACCTGTAACTACTAATTAGTTTTCTCACTAGATGTTCCTGTAGGGAGTCTCACTTTGAAGACAAGGTCATCGAAACCTGATTCATCAAACAGCGTTTGTAATTTCAGCCATTATTAACTCCCCATTAAGTGTGCCAACTTAAACGCACCACTATTTAAAAAAAGGCATGAACACTTCTAGGAATTTAACACACAAATCTGGTTTCTGCTTCAAAAGAATGGAATGTTGTTAAAGGAGGTACATATTGATTAGAACCGAGTGGGCATTGTTGACAAATAAGACTCCCAAGTCAAATTAAGTTTCCAATTTATAATAAAACAGACACTTTTCTTCAAGGGGCAACAGACTTTACAGACCCCCTGAAAGGCGAGTAAGAAGAGAAAATCACTGGCAATTTTCTAAATCTGATCAGAACCGTTTTCTCTCACGACTTCAGGGACTGGGTCAACAGAGTTTAAGTCCAGACAGCTCTGTGTTCACTTCAAGCCAGATGTCAGGCAAAAATAGTCCAAAGAATCAGCCTTTAAACCTTCTGTCGTCTTGTTTTCAAAAAAGGTTTAGAAGCAAAACACACAAGAAAAAAAAAGAGAGAAAAAATAGCAACAGAAAAAGTATCCTGGAAAAAATAAATGAAAATCTGTTTTGTGACTGACTGACGCAGTGAGACAGATGGATAAATAAATACCCTGGAGAGACAGCACAATGACTTTTATCTGTTTCACAAAAGAAATAATAAAAAAGGAACTTCAGATGATCCGTATAAAATAAATTTTTGATCTGTCAAGTCAAATAAAATGAAGAGAAAATGATTTGGATGAAATTTAGGAAGTGGATATTTCTGAGATTTCCTTGTGTCGCTTCAATTTTAGGGCTTCTGTACATTTTGACAAAAACAGAATAATCTCCAAGGCAGCCAAAATGTGCAGGGGGGGGGGGGGGGGGGGGGGGGGGGGGGGCTGATGACTGAAACCACATGACAAACGTTAAAGACAACAGGAAATCTCTTCGGTTTTAGACAACAAACAGGAAACAAGTGGAATTAATCCGTTTATGAGAGGCGATGGAAACATCTGGACTGTCAGTAGGTTCTGAACTGAATGGTCACGTTTAATATTAGAACACTAATACCAGCAGGGTGTTTGGTTCATATTAAGGTGATGGATACACCATGTTTTCAGGATGAAACTTCTCAGTTGGTGGATTTGAAACCTTCAAAACATCTGAGATTTAAAAAAGCAAAACAACATGAAAACTAAAGGATATCTAGAAAACTGAGCACATGAGCCAAGAGCTGAAAGTCCAAAATAAATGTTTGTGAGAAACTACTAGACATTTACATGGTTGAACAAGTACTGGAGTTAACAGATGGGATGATTGATGTCCTCTACTGATGATGAACGTGAGCTCCTACCTGGAGAGTGCTGACGACCTCCTGCATCTTTGCTCTGCTGAGATCCAGGAAGCTTTCGATCAAGTCCCCGTCGATGAATCCTGTGACTTGTTCCGTCTTACGCTCCGTGTGGAAGGACCTCCAGGTGTCATTTAGTCAAGGGAAAAAGATAAAAACACCACGAGGCCGTTGCTTTGCCTGAGGGTGGCCTCTTGGGTACAACAACGTAAAACTTCACCTCAGGCAGAGTCAACAAATATCCAGCATGATGTGATAAAATGTTCAGAAGAGCTGACAGCTGGTAATCAGTACGACGCGGTTAACCTTTGGAGAAGACACCGAGTGCAGACATCAGGTTTAACAGGGAATGACTGTGAACTATAAGGATTTAATTTTAGATTTTAACATTCATTTTAATAGCAAATTAAATAAAAAAATACCTAAGGGCAGCAGGAAAGATTTTTGGGGATTTATTGCTTAGGTCTGTAATACAAATAATCAGGCCTTTAACACTTATCTTCAGTTTAATTACTGTTTTTGATCATTTTGTTACCAACAGCAGAGGATAAAGCCACTAGCGTTTGCTTGCAGCTAAAAACATTTAATTTAAAAGCAATGATGTGCACATCTAAAAATCCACTGGAATGGGTACTGGAGCCAAAAACAAAGCAAACAGAAAATATACTGAAAAAAACTTTTGATTTTCTGTGAGTAAAAAAAACCCTAAACCCTGGAAGGATCAGTTGGTGTGTACGTAAGTGCTCCTTATCAGGGATTAAAACAGGGATTTTCGAGGCATTTGCGAAGTGTGAAAGCTATAAAGCTATATTGAGACCTGTGTTAAGATGTATAAAATAAAGCTGCATGAATGGCTATGAAATCTGTAAATCATGCAGGTCGAGCAGGAAAACCACTACGCCCAAGTCTGCCAGTAGTTCAGCTCCACAACGAACCATAATGAGCTCACACAGCAGAATGGTTACAAATAGTGCAATCATGAAATATTCATCAAGCACCCTTCAAAGCCAATTAAAGGCACTGTTATTGTTTAGTCACTTTATCTGAGTTTTCTGCCAACGAGACGGCTGTGCCCGTCAGTGCAGGTCACCTGATGAGTTGTCACAGATGGCGAGCGCACGTGAAAATGCGAAAAAGGATATAAGCTGTGCTCGATCTTGCCCACGCTCTTGATGACCTTGGTGAGGCGGTTCTGCAGGTCGAGCAGGAGGCTGTACCAGCCCTCGGACAGGGACGTCACCAGACCTAAAACACGCACACACACCGATTTGTCAGGTGTAAAAAGTCTGCAGATCATCAACATTAGCAAGAAGAAAGACTTTTTGTTTGTATTCATCTTTAACTCGAATAAACCTCCAAATCTATAATTCAAAAGATCACAAAGTTTCTTTTTTGTGTGCAAAAACTGCATTATAGCAAAAAAATGTTATTACTTCAATTATTTAAAGACATGTCCCTCACTTTGAACAAATTTGTAAAAAATAATCCTTCAACCACACAATTTAGGGGGAGTACCATGCGTTCCTCTGTGCAACAAATGAACGTTCCAATACGTTCGATGCATAAATCTGATGCTCTTGGGGAAGTCATTTCTACAAAAACACTAAAACTGATGACACACACAAACAAACAAATAATTCTTCCAATAATTTGTAATGCAGAGTTTGTTTATCTGCATATAAAGCTAGGAAAGTGTTTTGGGACAAACTGTCAGCAGAAGTCTGAGGGGAAAAAAGCAGAAAACAATTATCATAAACATATCTACTTTTCTATTCAGTCATCTGGTGTATTAAAAAACAAAAAGAGGTGTGTATTTCTAGTGTGGGTCTGTTTTTTAAATCCTGTGTTTGTTTGTGGGAGCTAATATTTCATGAACGTACATTAATCTTTTAATTGTTGTATTATTAATTTGACTTTGCTCGTTAAAATCCTCTTTCAACTTCCAAAGCTCTTCTTTATTATAATAATAAGTTAAGTGAATACTGAAAATTAAAATTAATCTTTTTACAAAAGCCTCAAATGTGGTTTTAATCCTTGGCTGAAGGGGAAAGTAGTGTTAATGAGGTTAAAGAAGCATTCAAATGAAAAAAATACCAGAGGTTTGTGTGAAGAACTTTCTACATCACTCTTATTCATTAGAGGTTTGAAACTCCCAGAATTCATTTGTCATTAAACCCTCTAATGACATGTGAGTGGGGACTTGACCTTGACAGATGTTTGTCTTCATGCGTCGCAGCAGTGGGTGAAAACGTACATCAGTCTTTAGCCTGAATGTTTAGGTGAGTTGGATGAAAACTAAACGGGTTTTCATGGCGTGCACAAAGTCTTGTTTTTCAGAAAAAAAGGATTAAAAAAAACATCTTAGAAACTAAATTATATTTACCACTTTTGGAGTCAACCTGAGTAAAGATGGCTGCCACATTAGAAAAAATAAAAATGGCTTCAAATGAGTCAATTTGACAGATATTGATCCAATATTTGGTGCTATAGTAGCCGAGTGTCATCCCTTGATTGAGTGCTACACATTGCACATAATCTATGTTTAAATCTTTGTCGATAATTAGGGGTGGGAATTTAACGTGTTAATTTTGATTAATTTATTAGAAAAAAACAATGCGTTAAAAAAATACTGCAATTAATCGCAGCTTGCGTTTGATGCAAGCAGAACCAATAGTTCATGTGGTGGAACTAATGTTTGGTTCCAAGTTCCAGACGTGTTTTGTTTAGTGACGGATGTTTCCGGTTTTGCGATGTTTAGTGTGTGTGACCATAGATATCCTATATAAAGGCTAGATGGATCATCTGGGGTTTGACAGCATAGCTACAAGGCGGCCATCTTACCACTGACAGCTGACGTTGTGCTCTCTATGATCGCAGATGGAAGGTGAGCGATCAACTTAACTAAAAACACTCATAACTTGATGAAAAATGAACGGATTTACAAACGGTTTACTTTCTTACAAACCTTATTAGGTATAGACTTGAGATATGATACTTTCACAGTTTATGAGTTTCCTGGCCATTACTGATATATTTCACAGCCACATCTCTGATGTTTATAACAAAGCAAACCAATTGAAAATCGGTAAAAAATTGAGCAAGTTAGAGGTATTTAATAATACATGCACCATTGACACCAATGTTAAGAAAGGGGCAGCTGTCGGTGGTAAGATGGCCACCATGTAGCTACGTCAGGGTCCATTGGCGAACAGCGCGAGTAAGATATCTAGCCTTTATATATGATATCTGTGTGCGACATACATAAAAGTAAAAGTAATAGGGAACGAGAAATGTGCAAAAACACACTCATAATAATTCGTATGGTTGTAGGTTTAATTATCTGTCAGCCGCATTTATTGTAATTCTCTAGCGTGTTTAATTCATGTTTTACTGATCTGTGTTCATTGGTGGAGCTAGTGCTAATGCTAACTACTACATACACACCTAAGTTAAATGTTTGTACTCCAGTTAAATGAGCCTGTTGTTTAAGATTGGCACTAATAAACCTGCTAATAAAACAAAGAACTGAGCTTTTAGGTCTGTCCAATTTTAGCCAGGGCTATTTTTGTTGTTGTTTTTCTATTCTTTTGAATTTAAATGCAAATTTTTTTTAAAACTATTATTTGATTCTGTCCCCTAATAAATTTATTTTAAATAAAACAACTGCTTTTGGGGGCAAATTTTCTTGTACTATTAAAATGCAATTGATTGTGATTAATTAATTACAAAGCCTCTAATTAATTTGATTAATTTTTTTAATCGAGTCCCACCATTACTGTTCATTTTTGGACTTTGTTTCTCATGAACCAACGAATTTTAAAGAAACTTTTTTAAAAGTCCTCATTTGATGTGCACCTACAACAGACTAACTTTTGAAGTCAGTCCAATGTAAGATGGTCACCACATCTAGCCAATCTTAGGCAACACAACACAGGCTACAACTGTCAGTTTAACGGTTTAAAAAACACAAAAACTAATATATTGACTGTAAAAATATGACATCAGCCATAACAAATCATCTGCTGAGCCTATTTCCAGTAATTTGCGTAATTACATAAAGATAATAACCTAAGCCTTCAGATAAGATCAAATGATTTGATTCAAGTTGACGTCGTCTCAGAAAACAGACTTCATGTCTAAAACTGATTGTGATCCTTCTTAGATAAAATAATCTAAAAACAAACTAAATTTCTTTCTATTTTATCCACTTGGTTGCTGTTTGGGTAGAATAAACTTGAATTCTTGCTGCTTCTTTGTGGAAACGTATCATACATCACAGCATCTCGCCGGGCGATAAGACCAGCAGTGGTATTTATCTTCATTACAAGCTTGAAGCTCATTTTGGTTTACGAGCTACTGGAAAGTTTTCACAGGAAAATACGATTGTGGATCTCATTTCCTGTGAAACTTTCTTCGGCTACCTTTTAGAGGATCAGAGGAGGTGCTGAGGTGAAATGATGTGGTGTGTGCTGAAGCTCTGGGAGTGCCGAGTTCAAATGATGAGCACTCCCGGCTTTTCATCTCAACCATCATTACTGCCTGGCTGAAACTTACAAGTTTCAATCTGTCTAATGAGGGGTGAAAATGTGATTGCCTTCTATTTTATGCTATTGTCTAGAATGTAAATTTAGCTTTAAAGAAATGGTTGAGACAGATTTTTGTGTATTTTATATTTGTTCTGAGCTTCTTCTACATTCAGCTCAGTTTTTAAAATAAAAACAAAAAAATAAAAACAAACCCAAATACTCAACGACTGAATGTCAACTTTCTGCGATTTCTTTCCTCATATTTTACCTTCAAATCCAATAGCTACTTGGGGTATTTGCAAGCAAAAGTTGACAGGTTTTGTGCTGTCACTGAGAAATATGTTCCAGCAAAATAAAAGACTTCAAGTAGATGTGTGGGATTCATTCTGAGCATCATGGCAAAAGGTTCTCAGGAGACATAAAGCTCTGGAGTTTACAGCAAACCCATTCCTGCTCATCTCCATTAGATCAAACATCTCAGCACTGAATATATAAATAAATCAATAACAGCTGATGGGAGGACACTTCTAGGATATAAACATTTTAAGAAGGCCCAAACACTCATTTTACAAAAATTATTTTAATTTATCACATTGACGGTGGGGTTGAAGTGCTTTTTGCAGTTGATCACATTTCTGTTTGTAAATTAAAGAATCAGGATGGGAGCTAGAGGTTGACACACCTCAGATCCAGACACAGAGCTAATTACACGGCTGAAGGATGCAACACTGTGAAGACACGTGATATGTGTGTGTGTGTGTCTGTGTGTGCACGCTAGGGATTTTAAAGCACTGCACAATCAGCAATGACCCTTTTTACAGCAACACAGCTCCTGATCGTGTCCACCAGCTGTAAAGACTGAGCTCAGAGAGCTCCTCGTCCTCGTGTACAAGTGTAGGATGGACAAAAATGTCTCCCTCTCAGTTCACAGGCCGCTGATTTATAAATGAACAGCGTGCAGGACATTTCTGACCCCTGTGTTAAATGGCACACTAAATGCGCACTACTGACTTATTCCAAACGCTTCCTCTGGTTTCTAAACCCCATAATGTTGAGTGAGAGCACTCACCAGGGCAGGGTTATGCATGCTTGTTTGGTTGAATTTAAATAAGCAAAGACGACCTGAAAGTTGTCTTTGAAACCATACGCTGCAACTGTTGTGTGAAAAAGGCTAATGCTTCTGCAGAACTCCCACAGAAAAGAAGTCCATTACGAAATCTGTAAACACTGACTATTGTTTTTATTTTTTTACTTTAGGTGTAAAGATGTTATATTTTCCCTGAGTTACACATAATAACCTTTTTGCAACATTTGCTGAGTGTCTTTGATAATTTATCCTGCAGAGCAGCTGGATTCTCACAAGTTTCAGCAGCTGTTAATGGTGAGAGAATCCATCTTTAGTCTTTTTGTGCCAGCATTCATCTATTCATTAATTGGCTTTGGTTACAGCACTAAGTTGATCTGATTAGTTACAGTTTGATTGTGAGAATGACAAACACATGCTTCATTCAGTCGTCCTCTAATTATGTAGTGAAAAGGCCTGAGCTGTTCCAAATAGGTCCTACAGGGGAATTCTCAGATAATTCTGTCTAACAAACTGTCAGAGTGAAAACAGTCTGTTAATCCTGTTTGTAGAAGTCTAAAGAATATTTAGAGACATTTATAATCACAGAACTAAGCACAGAAGGACATTGTAGCGTAAAAAAGGTAATGAAATAAAACATTAAATGTCTTTCTTTTCTGACCGAGCCAAGATGAAAGTGCACTTTTGAAAAAGGTGTTAAATTATTAATAGTAGCAATCAAAGGAAACTAAACAGAAGCTAAGATGTTAATCTATTTTATGTTTTTGTAGATAATAAATGGTGGTGAATTCAAAGGTCCTAGCTTATTACTTTGATAACCTGTGGATGCATAAAGAAAGGTTTCACTTTCTTACGCTTATGCCAAAACTAAATTCAAGCACTTTTAATGGAGCTTCCAGCACTTTACGTTGGTTATTTACATAGTGCATACTAGGGATGTCATCATGATACAGGGGCAGTGATACAATATATTGCGATATATCGCGATACTACAAGCAATAAGATATATTGCAATAGTTTTGAATTTAATTGTTGGAAAACTGTCACAACTCAACAGAAAAGTTAGCCTCTTCATTTGTCTTCTGAGCAGAATCAATACGCTCTGTGCTAAAATGAGCTTAGCCATATGTGCTCACAAATTTGTCGTGTTGCCTGAGTATTTGACTCTGTCGTTGCAGATCTCCTGTCACAGTTTTTACTAGATGTCTTTGTTTAGAAACCAAAATGTGTCCACACATCAGCTTTGAAAGCTGCTGGGGCCGGCTGTACCCTCTCTGCTTTATTCATCAGATAGCTGTGTGACGTTAGCAACATCTGCCACTCAGTGGTACTATCACAAGATCATGATGTTCTGTGGAAGCAGAGGACTGCTGAGGACTAATGACTGCAGCCAACAAGCGATCAGAGGTTGAACTGCAACACAAAACTGTTCATTTTTGCATGTAAATTATAATAAGATAAGAAATCAATATTGTGCTTTTAGAATATTGATATAATATTGTGACATGAAATATCACGATATACCAGTGCATTGATTTTTTTCTTACATCCCTAGTACATACACACAGAACAATTTTCATTTTCATGTCTCGTAAATGTTCTTGTGCTCCAAACAAATTCACAGTTTCAAGAACCACTAAGCTTTTAATTCAGAATAAAAGCGCTTTCAAAACCTTGAAAATACCTCATTCAAATTTAAGCATTTTTCCAGGATTCCAGGCATCCATAAAAGCTCTGTAATAAGTGACTGACAACATGGCCATGGGTGTGATAAATGTCTTCTGTTCAGCAAGAAAACAAATATTAACAAAATGCTTAAATTCCTTTTTTAACAAAAAATAAATAAATGGTTTAAGCTTCAGCTGCATCTGTGTAAAAATGCTTGTCTGAGTGTGAAATTGCGCCTACCAATCATGCCGTTAACGGTGCCGAACAGCACGGAGCCCTGGGTGGGAGTAGAGCTCTCCCCGAGGTTCTGCAGCACCAGCGAGCCGTGGCAGAAAACGTTTACAAACTCGCCAAGGTGGAAAACCCCCACCTCCTGGAGGTGCTGCCGCTCCTCATCGGTGGTGGCCGCGCTGATCGCAGCAAGGACGGTAGGAAAAACACACAAAAGAGGAGGGAAAACATACAAATAAAACAATGTCAAAGGCAAAATTGGAGACTGTTGGGGGCAAGACTATCGATTAATCAAATGAAAAACAAGAGGGGCAGAGACATGAGAAATGCTGCAAAAGGTCAGAGAGTGATAGAGAGGTAATGGATAAAAGGTTGGGAAACGGTGAAAAGAGCAACAGGAACAAAGACGTGATACAAAAATAAAGGTCAAAAACATTGAGAGGTCCAAACTGACGTATTAGATGGATAATGAGTCAGGGCATAAATGTAACATGAGCACTTTCAGACCACATTCTTCTTCCATATCCTTAAAGTCAACATTTGTCCAATAGTGAAATTACTACAGAGGAAAAATGGAGCAGAGTGTCTAAAAGCACAGCTGTGAGATGAATCATAATTTCTAAAACAAATGCAAGGACAATGCAGCTTTGCCACATTCATATCAATGATGGTGGCTAAAAGCTGCCATGGGACTCAGCTGCATCCTAATGACACACTGTCTGCCTGAGTGGGCAAAATTTGGAGGTGATTTAGAACATTTTTTGGCAGTTCTGTTGTGGCAGAGCAGCTCAGGGGAACAAGACAATTACAAGAAAATAAATTCATAAGGGAAAAATGATCCTTGCACTTTGCATGCAGCAATGCTTTTCAGTTTTCTCACCTATCCTTTTGGCAGACAAACAAGTTGAAGGCATTTTCTGCCCCCAGGAAGTTGTCGTCATCGAGAATTTCCACAGCGCTCATCCAGTTTGGGTTAAAATCACGAGCAATCTGGAGAAGAACAGGAAGTGTGTCAAAGGAACTGGTAAACAACACGAACATGTTGACCAAAAACAAATAAATTCTGAGTGTCTATAATATCATCTGCGAAGACTGTCCCTTCCAATGCTTCATCACTCACCCTGCACGTTACTGGATCTGTGCAATCAATACTCATCTGTTAGTGCACATTATGCAGAAAGACTTGGTGTTTTCAGAGTGCGCTTTAATCAATTTTAAACTCACTTTATCAAATCATTTTATCTACACAATTACTAATATATGTAGAGATGCAATGATTCTGGGGTTGAGGGCCGATGCTGATTTATGACTCGCACAGCTGATCTCTGACCAGCTGATACTAATTTATGTCAAAGAACTATAATAAACAGAAAGCTTTTTTTTAACACAGTGAAGTGAAAACTTCCACATGGCTGAGCTGTTAATGCTAGTCTGAATTGGCGCACAGCAATTTTACAGGCCAAGACTTTTCGTTGCTACGTCAGCATTTTTAATTACTATATTTAGGGATTTATTTTTGTGTTTTATTTTAAAGTTTGCAGCTTGAAGTTAAACCAATGTGATGTATCTTTATAAAAGACATTAAACATTGAAAATCTTTATGTACACATTAGCAGAAGACAAGCTGTTAATTTCAGGAAATCCTGCAGTGGACAAAGTGAATTGTTCAAACATCCAAACAGACTGAATGCTCTTTCATCTCCCTGTCCAGTGTGTGTAACTAGATCAAAAGCTGTGCTGTAAAAAAGACAAACTGAGGTTCATTTACTTTCTAATAATTTAGTTTTTGATCACAATGACTGTGAAACACTAAAATAACAAGACCTCTAACACTGAACAAAGTGCTGCAGCGTGAGCTCTAAAGTCATCATCAACTCTTTTTATCTTTTCAACACAAATCAATTTCAGCACTTTAAACATCAAAAGTCTGAGTAGTTCGTTTTTGTGACCGTTAGAAAAAAACAGCAAAGAGAACTTGAAGTTCTACAACACCGCAGCCTCGACTCAAAGTCCAAACTAATTTGTGTTTCTGGTTCAAAGTATCGTCTTCCTGTCGCTCAGCTTCCTCACTACTTAAGACTTCTGAGGCGACTTTCTTCACATCTCACCTCTTCAAAGTTACCCTCCATGGGTTTGTAGGCCAGCAGCAGGACGGACCTCATCAGGTCTCCCACCAGGATGAAATCTCCTTTGGTCTTCAGGTAAAGAGCCATGATGTTGTTGTAGTGGTTACACTCAGTCCTCAGCTCCTTCTCAGCCGTCCACTCATACAGACGAACCTGGGGGGGAGGGAGAGTAGAAGAGAGAAAATATTTGTCATAAAAGCTGCTGAAAGTAAGAGGATCAGAAAGTATCTGGGTAGTATTTGATAAACTGCCCTGACATTTCAGCCCACAGCTGCCTTCACGCTGGTTGTGTTGTGTCTCTGTGAGGTTGAGGTGTTGATTAACTATACGAGTTACCAGCTGCTCCATAAATGAACAGTTAACGGCTAATTAGGCCCACCGATTCACGCTGTGCGCACTGTCGAACATTTTAAAAAACTGTTTAGAAGAAGGTGAGTTATGAAGGCAGAGGTGTGCTGCGCCGACCTAATTGTAATTCACCTGGTGTCAAGAGGACCTTCTAAATGATTCCAGAGTTCAAAAGCTCGGAGGGGTTGAAATAATTAAACATCTGAATGTCAAAGTGTGTACAAATATAGACATTGCACTCAAAAGCTCATTTGGCTTAGAGAAAATCCTTAGAACGTTCACGTTGAGACTAATTGTTACTGTGACTTTATCAAATTCTACATCTTTAACAGTGTTTTGTTGCTCGACTTGGAAGTGAAAAAGAGGTGAAACAATGGCCAAAACAGTTTTATTTAAATCAGCCTGAATGTTTTTATTCATTTAGGGGATCCACTGGGAAAACATTTTGTGTAAAAATGTATATTTTGATTTAATTAAGCAGTTTAGATGTGTAAAGGTCAAAAAATGTTTTCTGCTGAGCGTTAGAAGAACGAACAGTGACTAACGGCACGATCAAGAGAGGACGGTAAAAATTCTGGCACAAAGCTAAATCACATTTTAAGACTCGTCATCAAACTGCTGCCACACCTCAAAAATAAAAGGTCAAATAAACAACAAAATAAAAGTTAAATTATTTCTTTAAGTCTCCCATAAAGGTAGTAATAAAACGAAAACTGCCAGAAGAAGCGAGTCACACAGATAAGCTCCAGAAATCTGAAATCCATGACTATTTGCTTCATGATATCTCCAGATAACGCCACCTTTCAAGCTTTTAATCCCTTTAATCTATCTATAACTCAGTGTGGAGGAGCCTGGTATTACAGTGCAGGAGAAGACTGTTTCTTTCACACTGTATGTCAGGTGATTTCACACTTATCCACATGGGACAGATCTATTTAGATATGGAACTATAAATTGAATGAGATGGCTCTTTTCCTCCTCGATAGATCTCATGGCTCTTAAAGAAATTCAAAAGAAAGAGGCGAGTCATCTGTTGGATGACTTGGATGAAAAAGACAGAACTGAGGAACAGTGAAGATATCCAAAAATGATTAAACTGTTCCAGCTTTAACATGTTTTACATAATTTTCAGTAGATTTGTCATTCATCTGTTGTTAGTGATTCAGAGTGAGTTGAGAAATGATTCCCATGTAGAAAGTAAATGTTTGAAGTTTGAAGATATGCAAGGACAGATTTCCTGACACGCGGAGAGAAAAACGACAGAATTTAGAGACGCTGGTTTCAATCTCAGGACCAGATGGTAAACTCGGATGTGGGAAGTGAATGTCAAAAGGAAATCACAAGATTGAGTCAGTTCCCAGAGAATAACAAAATATAGGGCCTGACAGCATTATTAGAAAAATCGGAACATTTAAACTTGTCAAACATTCAGGAAATACATGCCAGGAGCTCTGATGGAAGCAGCATTTAGCACCACTTACTGTGCTATTTATGCTGGCCAGTAGTTTGCCGTTGAACTCCACCATAGAATAGACGGCTCCTTTCACCTCCTTTTCAGCCACGGTTTGCAGCTTGCCTGCAGAAAACATCCGTCAGTCAGCGTTCAGTTAACATTCAAAGTGCTACACATGCAATGTTGAGTTAAATTAGCACCTACAAGATCCCTGTGAGAACAACTGAGATAGATGTGGGATAAATTGAAATTGAGATGGTGCTGCATTGAGAATAAGGGTAGAATGGAGAGCTTGGAGTGGAGGATAAATGAAATGCAAGTAACGCATTTTGAGAGGGACAGTGTGTGAAAGGGGGGGAGGAAATCACCAGTGGTGGGAGCAGGGACGTCTGATGAGAAGTGATAAGAAAATGATTAAGTGAGAGGGGAAACAAGAACACGGTAGGACAAAATGCCCGTGCCTAAAATACAAAGCAGTGTTGGGGGGGGGGGGGGGGGGATAAAAGTGGGTGAAGGATAAAGAGAGCAAAGTAAAATGAGCTGAGTGAGGAAACAAGCATGATAAAACACAGACTGTGTGATGGAAACAGAAAAAACTAAAAGAAAGCTACTGACCGTCGGTGTAATGGAAGACGATGATTCGTCCCTGTTTGGGCTCTGCCTCTTCTGGGTAAACCATGGCAGTGCCAACAACAAAATACACAGATGGGTCTTTTCCCAGACGACATGACACAATGCTGAGGGCATACTCGCTGGGAAGGAACTGATGGGCATGGAGAACTGACAGGAACACAAAAATATCAGAAAAACAAGGTTAGAGCAGCAAAACATGTCTCTATTCAGACTGGATATAGAGGACGGTCCACTCAAGAACTAAACAACAACCGTGTCCTTGACTATGCTCTAATAATAACTTCCTGTTTGGTTCAAGCATAATAAAGTTTTATATTTAATTCCCTTCTCAGATTATATCCCCTTTGTTTATTACTGACTCTATACATGAATAAAGCAGTCTTAAATTCTATTAAATCTTTAAACTTTAATGTTTGCGATTTTATTAACAAACTATTGATATATCCACACTATCTAACATGACAAACTATCCTTATGGCTGTCTTTTGAGGTGTACATAGGGTGATTTTATAGATGTTTCTCCACATTTCAACACAGTAAGATAGATATGGTAGCATGAGTGAACAGTCCAGTACGTTTCCTGCCTTTCCCAACACCCTGATGCTTCATGCTAGCTTTGCTTTAACAGTTTATGTGAGGTTTCCAGCAGAGCTTGTGATCAAGAAATACACCAAGAAATGTATTTTCATACACACTTTCTATATTCATGTTATTTATTGCTACTTCCATATGTTTATTTTACGATTTCCAAACAGCATTTTAATTTTATTTCGATTTGATGATCATTTATTTAAGTCAAACCATAAATTAAGTTTAGCAATTTCTGCTGTAACCAAATCTAAAAGTCCTTGAAAATTCTTCTAAAATCATAATCTTTCTTGCAATTTCTCATATTATCAACCTATTTTTTTTATACATTTTGTATTTTCATCTTCTTTTCAGCTTCTATTTTATAAAATCCCTGTATAATCTATTGCTTTTTACATGCATTTTGTAAATCTTCTATATTTTCAGGTAATTTATTATTATTATTTATAATAAACTGATTTGAAGATGAACAGAAATGCTTTGTAGGCTGTATTAGAGTTTCATCAAACACTTTTTTCCATTTTGAGTTAATTTTTTCCAGGTGTTTTATGGCTTCCTCTGATCGGACTCTCATATCTAATTATATAATCATTCTTATATTAAAGCCCCATCACAATCAAACAATGCAAATATTGATAAATGTTCACTGATGTCATTAAAAAGCAACCCAGTCAATTTGATATTGTTTGTGCTGTTTGTGAATATGTTGTTTATTAATGTGGCTCTGAGCTGTTATTCTAGTTTGGTGATTAATGGATATAAACTCATGATGAACTATAAATCAATAACTTAGTTTATCACTTTAGCCTCATTAGGATTCAACAGATCTAAATTCAAATCCCCTCAAGACTTTGCCGTTTATCATGCAGAACAGCTTTTCCAGACTTCTGATAAATATTTCTTCATTTGAGGAAGGTGCTCTCTAAATACAACTTATTACATTTTTTATTCTCATTATTTTCAGGACCAAGGTCTTGATCAAAATCACACACTGTGATGAGTGAATCTGAATGCTTTAAAGACTTCATCATTGTAGTCATTATTCTCACTAATAGTTTTGTTATCCATAGAAGAGTGTGTATTGATTCAGTTAAGAATCCATCTGAGATGTTCAGACCTCAGCGATGTTTTAATTGTATTTGTCCAGCTCCTCTACCTGCCTGATATATAGCACCTTAGCCTCCTCTGATGACCCAATCAGCTTAATGAACACCTCACAGTTTGATGTCCAGGTAGACTGGATCTTCTTCTGCTTCCTTAAAGGGATATTCCACCAAAAAGTAATTTTTTTTTTTTGTCTGTTGCCATATTCCCCATAGTTAGATAAGTGGGCAAATTTGTAACCAGCCCAGCAGTTATCCTGATCCGGCAGTACTCCTTTAGCTTTAGCTTAGCAGAAAACAAAACAATGTAAGTGAATGGTAACAACTAGCATTGTGAGAAAAATGTCCTGTGTGCATCACTGTATCTGTCTAAATATGGATGCACAAACCTAAGGTGCAGTCAGTGTCTCTCTCGTTTTTGTTTTGCTGACTGTTACTTGTCAATGTCTTCATGCCATCAAACTGGCAAAAATCCAAACAACGAGAAAAACATCAGAATTCTGCAACAACAAAACCAACTTTTCCAAGTAAACTTTCTATTCTCTTCAGCTGGTTTACTTCAGGCCAAGTTTCTCTCATTAAGTACTCAGTTCCTAACAACAAGCAATGAAGCAGCAACAAAGAAGCCTGTTTGAGCAGTTTATCAATGTTAGCCAGTAGCAAATCAGTTCTCAATAAATTTTTGCTCTATTAATATTTTGTCTTGTACCAAATCAGGAAGCAACCTGTCAGAGTTATGAGCAACACCTGTAGAGAACAAACTTTATAAAATAGTTCCAACATATTTTTGGTCTAATTAAGCAGGGTTGAGTTAACTGATACAATAAGCAGAGCACAAATCAAGACCTCCACCCACTGCATCAGTCTGAGGAGGTGCATTAATAAAGTCTAGTCAGCTGTGAGCACAATGTGCTGAAACAATTCCCTAATTTACATATTGTTAACATGTAACTAACCATAATTTTTGTGGGTGTAGTAATGACTGGAATTTTAAAAGTGAGGCTTGGTGCACCGAAATCTGCATTGCAAAACAGAACGGAGCAAAAACAAGCCACATCCACTAGGCTTCACCATTAAGATGATCTGCATGACGTCAAACATGTTCAATCATTCATATAGAAACTCTCTGTGAGCTGTAGATTCTGGGAATTAACAACATAGTTTATAATTAAGTCAGGAAATGTAAGAAACAAGTTGAGAATGAAATATTAAAACTTGTAGTTAAATGAATATGTGGTTGATTAAATGCATCTGAAGATGAATTATTGTGCCAAGCTGAGCATGTTTTACCACCAAAAAGCCCCATATGAAAGCCAAAACTCTTGAGTTCAAATAGAAATGCACGTTTGAAGCCGCCTCACCTTCAAAGGTGTGCTGATCCACGACTAGCAGACTGTGAACCTCCACCTCCTCACCAAAGGAGGTCTCGTGTGGAGAAGTACTGCTGGGGAAGAGCTTGCTGGAGCTCACGCTGCTGGAAAGCGCCTGTAAATTTATGAGAAGGAACACAAAGAGAAGTGAGGACAAAGACCAGTGTAGTTCAGAGCAAAAAAAAGAGAAGACAATTCTAATTTCTATTTTGTATGAGCTGCGGGAACAGCTCAGTCGGCACCATCTGCAGTGGCAGATGTGCAGCATTTAAAATCAGGTAAACATCATTCTGGTCATCACATACGAGAGGCTCAGCGGCAGTAAACACAAACACGAATAAAGTACACGCGTGTCCCTTTGGAGAAGCCACAGAGCCAAGCTGAAAAGACAACACATGCAGCCTTTGTAAACCTGGCTGAGAGGACAACACATGCAGCTCTCCCAGTGACCTGCCTGCTTGTATTATTCATTGAGGTGATTAAAGCCTTATTGTCTGTACTGTCAAAAACTAAAGAGATGATTATGCTTCATGTAATTTGATTTTAACTCAAACAGTAGCTACATTTAGCTTAATTAGGCTAAGAGCTTGGAGAGATTGCTTGAGCATAAAGTAAAATGACCCTGTCTGTTTTCATTCAATGTGAAATACTTTGAAACTTTGCGTAAATCAGTATAGACAGGCATCATGTTTGTGTGCGCAGAATTAGGTCTCCTTTGAAGCAGTGCTGGCACAAAAACAAAGACTTTTTTTTTTTTGCACAATACTAATTGGAATCACACTTTAAATAAAAATTTTAAAAAAGCAGTATGTTACACAAATAGACAACATAAGATGAACTGTGCTTGGATGTTAAAGCTGCACAAACACACAAACAGTATTTATTTGGTAAACTGTAACTCAACAACTGCTGATTTGTCATATGCAGATTTTCCTGCTGATGCTCACAATGCCATATTGACATATTTCCCCCACATAATTACGTACAGAAAACATCAAGACTACTCAATGAAAAATTAACAAAATTTGCCTGCTATTATTCTAATTGCTCACTCACATGAAATATTACAAATGTGCATATTTACTGGGTGAAAACCAGAAAGCTGCTTACATGTACGACACACCATTTAAACAAAACGGTGAATTTCTTCCTAATTTAATAGACTTGGATGATGATCTCTCAAACTCAGACAAGTTGTCAATAAACACTGTCAGGATAAATTTGACTGCGTCCTCCTGATGATGTTAAATGTCATTTTAGAGCGTTTATTGGTTTTTAGCGAGGCTGCTGCATGATCAAGCATCCCTGCTTATAATTATAGACATGACCTTCATTATGGAGTGTTGCTCAGTTATTATTATTGTGGTGTTATGGGAAGGTCAGCTAACAAATTAGAACAAAAGGGTTTCAGTTTCTATTACGATAAAATTTTAAATTTAAGACTTTCATTGATAAACCCACCGAAACTGTGATAAGATTCAAATGTCAGCTTGGGGACTTTACTCTAGAATCTCAGTGTTTATCTAAATATTTATCTCACTGTTGAGTTTCCAATGTAATAGTAATGTTGTTATTTAAAATGCCTGATCAGATAAGCAGTGTGACTGCAGTACAAATATCAGTATAGGAATCATACGGGTTTACCACAACAGGATAACTTTTATTTTTTAAAAAGACGATAACTCTCCCACAGGCCACCTGTCAAACTAAACGTTAGACAAATTACTTAATATGAGAGAAAATTAAAAAAATACACAAATTGTCAGCCAAGGATGACTCAAAGTACACAATTTATGACATAACTGCTTGCCAAAAGGGCAACATACTGATACTTGAAACCAATTGGAAACAGTCTTTCCTTTAACCTGCGTGTTATTCTGAAATAACTGTTCACGTTGTTTGATGTAGAGAGCCTTTACCTCCTCTGATGCCTTTTTGTTGTAGCAGTTATCAAATAAAATGTGCACCCACTTCTACATAGATCAGCTGTGACTAATGTATTAGTCATATATTCCCATGCACCCATGCCAAACGTCTTGTCACAGGATGTATAAATGTACCATTACATCACTAGAAAGCAGTGAAAAAACTTTATTATCCAGTTCACAGCATACAGTACCTGAGTGCTAGCACTGGGTCGGACGACAGAGGTTGTGCCACTCACGTCCTGAATCTCCACCCTGCTGGACAGAACCCCAAAACACTGGGAAACCTCCTGGTAGCAGATTCGCCTAGTGGGGTGTCAAATAAGATTAGGAGAAAAAAATAATTAAATAAACACAAGCACATGTACGGATGGTGAAAAACCTTAGTCTAAGTTGAAAAAAGTAGCTAACTATTAGTATTGAGTTGGAGTGAGTGTTGAAGGGAAAAAGGTAAGCAGAGAATCCAGCAGATTTGAAGACAAGAGATGTCAAATGTTTACAAGTTCAACTCGGCATGAAGAGTCGACTGACCTTGGAGACTCGTAGAGTGGAACTGTGCGAATGTGGAGTTTCTGAATCTCATCGATGGTTCCGATGGTCAGAGTGCTGTTATTGGCCAGAGCCAGACTATTAAAAAAATGAACAAGAAAGTTGGAGACTTAATATGAAGAAAAAGAGGGATCAATGCACTTGTTCAACAAAGCAGAACAGTGGGATTGTATGTATTTCTGAGGTCAGAAGGGAGTAATTCTGAAACAGCTGTGGAAGCTCAAAGGTTACATCAAAAACACAGTGAAGCGATCAAATGGAACACTTTAAACCAGAGAGGAAGAACTCCATAAAGCTTCAGACTGGAACATGTCCAGCAGAAAAAGTTGTGCGACTGACCTGTCGGGGTAGCCCTCGGAGTTGAGCGGGCACATGTAATTGACTTCCTTGAGGTTGACGTTGGAAAACACCAGCTTGTGATTTGAGGAGTAGATGACAGTGGGTCGGTCGGAGCAGGCGAAGACGTTGGAAGTGGAAAGGGATCTGAAGGTCCTCAGCACGGTGGGCTGTGTGCCAAGAGTAACCTTTTTACGCTCACTGAGGGCGCCTGGGGAAAGGAAAGAAGGATCGAGGAACATATTTAACTCTGGGTGAAAGGTGGGTGGACCAGACAGTTTGGGTCTATGGAGCAATTTGCAATAATGCTTGTCCTTGTTTGCTCAGTGAGCCCTTGGGCTTTGTAAAGAAGCACCAACTTTCCAATGTTTTTTATCCATTTTGTTTTATTTGTGTGGAGCCAGCAGTTGTAATAATAGCATCCTGTGCATAGGCTCCATTTTTTCATGTCCTTGTGGCTCGTCTCCTCTTTGACTGTAATTCTAGGATCCGAGCGAACCAAAGCAAACTTAATAAGTACATTTATATGCACACTCATATCGTGGATGTGAGTCCTGTCCTGTTTTCATTCCGAGTGCTGGTAGTTTACAAGGAGAGTGATCTGATTATACTCAAATCCCTGTGTGCATTCTTATAACTCCTCTGTCTCCTGTTTGTAAAGAGGTTCCTATAGCTGGGATTACACTAGAACTGAAAACTGCCTATTAACTGTTCCCTTGACTTGATAAATAGTTTAGAACCATTTTCAAACTTCTCATTTCTTAAATATGATTAGCTAAAGCCTGCCTTCGAGTTAAATGATTCAGAATTAATTATATTCACTTATACAGCTGAATGATGAATTTGGACTGAACGTTTGACAAAACATGCAAGTGACAATGTCATTTTGGACTTCTGAGAAAACGGTGTTAGCCATTAATCAGTAATGACAATAAGATGCATCTGTAATGGACTGCTTTTAAACACTTGACTGCACTTTGCTTTAAAATCTCATCACTTGTTAATGTCCTGATGGGTAAGAGAACTCTAATGTTACCCCTGTCCTGATTATTCTATAAAGAAAGTAACAAAAATAAAGAAGTGTTTTATGGAACATCTCTAGAGGTCAAAATAAAAAGGACAAATATATTCATGTAATTACATTTAAAAACCTCTCTTTAATGTGGTCTATAATCGACCATTTTTATCTGACATGCAATCAGTTTGTTTTACTGCACGGTTTCATTTCAGTGACATCATCCAGACCATTTCTATGGCTTCAAAGAAACTTCATCCCAAACTAGAAGAGAAGAGTTTGAACAGGCAGCAAACATCTATAAAATAAAAAACAACCTGTGAGACTATAGAAGGTGTTTATATTTAAAATGTAGGACATATCAGCCTCTACTGATACAATTTTAAGCAGCAAAACCACTTTAGTGAGCTGCTGTGGTATTCCTAAAGTGACTGGGGAAAAAGTATCTGAGATGGAATGATGCTGCAACCTGAATGAAACCTGAGGATCTTTCTAGAAGCTCCTGTGATACCTCTGCAGGAATGGTTTTAATTGTTAAATCCAGTAAAGCAAGTAGCTCTGCAGGATGATTACACATGGAAAACTAATGTAGATGTATGCACGTATGAACACATTGGCAACAAGCGATTAACATCTGCCATTTAAATTAGCATCTAGAAGATTTAAATTAGTTGGAGACAGAGGAATGGACTAAATAATTATGTTCCTCCTGTTACTTGATGTGTAAAAAAGAATATTTTCTTTACCCCCCCAAGAAAGAGAAAAAAATCATGAGTTTGGCCAGTCACCCCAAACTAACAACAATTATACAGTTAAATGTTTATATCTAAATTGTGTAATTTAATTGCATTTTGGAAAGTGAGAGTCGAAGCTTTTATTTTAGAAGATAAAACCTGGATCAATAGCAGCTTGTGAATATGTTTCTGCAGCCTGCAAAGTTTCTCTAGTATCCTACCTGCAGTCTCGCAATTCTGCACAAAACAAGATTCTAAAAAATGTCAATGTGCCCTGCAGGGAGGCCCCAATCAGTCTGAAAGGTTTGAGCAGCACACATCTAATGGGTGTAGTGATCGCGGCGGTGAGAGGGAACCTACCAGTCTGCAGGTCCAGACCAAAGTAGAAGAGCGCTCCGTCTCCCAGAGCGCACAGCAGGTAGTAGCTGCCTTCAAAGGTGGTCATTAGGATCGAGCGAGGGATGATTTCTGAGGACACACAAACAGGTCATTTGTTTTTCCTGCACTGTGGAGTTAAAAATGGCTGTCAGAAGAATCAATCTTTTGGTTTTTGGACTGGCTGTAAACATTTTAAAAGAACAAACATCTATGATACAGGATAAAATGTTTTTGATTTTATTTGTTTCAAAACCTTTTGTTTCTCTGACTGCAGGCTTATAACATCACTGCAAACTTCTCCAGAAAGCAGCAGTGTTATGAAAAAAAAGTCCTCCAAACAAAAAGATTGAATTTTTCTAAAGGAATCAATCAAAAATACAATCAATTGTGACAAAACTAATACATCTTAAGGCAAGTGTGTAATTCTGCGAAGTAAATGTCTCTAAACTATCAATAAACTGAAATGCATAAAAACTTTAAATTTAAAGTTTTCTCCTTGCCCAAGCTCTGCATGCAGGCTGATGTTTTATTTATTTTTATTTTTTCAGGAAGTGTGAGAAAGAGTGAATACACTTAAAAAGTTTGAGCATTAAACAGCTGTCAATCAAATGCAGTTAGAAAACTGTGGCCCTGCTGGAAATTGCTGAGCTATTCCTCATGGATGATGAATTCTAATTGGACGGGTAAGTCCTACTTTACCCCACCTGCTGACTTTTTCTTAAGTGTTTAATGGTGCACTGAATGCATGCGGATTAGCAGCATGGTTAATGCTGAAGACATCATCAAGTGCATACTAAAATAAAAAAATAAGGTACCTCATTTTGTAGGATGCCATTTACAGCTATTAAATTAAATTAGACCCTATGTCTCAAACTCTATTATTAAACTTTTAATTCCAAGACCTGTACTCTCTATCAATTAACAAGCAAGACCCAGGAAAGTTGGTGTTATGAGATGTTAAATTATGATTTTATAGCTGCTGCTGCTGCTGTTCTACCTTTAGGGAGATAATTGAGCAGCGGCTCTGGCGTTATGTTTATCTGACAAATATATAAATAAAACACAGTTTGCTTTGGATTCTTAAAAAAGGTCAGGACAACTATACATTTATTTCCTCCACTGTTAAATTCAAGGTGAAAATAAATCATTCAGCAAAGTAAAAAACTATTTTCCACACCAGGCATGATTGTGAGGACCAAGTAGAATCAATTGCATTTATTTATTAGTTATTTAGTTTAAAACACAATAACAAATGCTAATTTATAGGAAGGTCACTGAAAATGTTATCTTTCATTTTCAGATGGTGTTTTTTCTGAAGTCTTGTATTAAAAACGCTCCTGGTCTAAAGGCACAAACAGAAAAGCAGTCTTGTTTTACGTTATATTTTGGTGAATTTTGTCACACATTAGAAGCTTTTAAGATATTTTCTTCTCTTCTTGAACAGAAATGATTGGGTCCCAGAGATGCTCAAACAGAAATACTGCATTAGATTTGACATGAGCTCCTCCTGCCTGTTTTCTTTTCAGGTTAGTAAGACGAGTAAAAGCAGCATCTCACTGGGCTGTGGTTCAAGGTGACGAGTTGGAGAAATAACATATTGGGGAAAAGTGGCACAGAATTGTTGTGTACAACACTTTTGTGACAAGATCATTGCAAACAAATGGTAACAGCCATGCAAATTGCTGTACTTTAGTGTCATACGTGTGTCTCAAATTGCCGTAATACCTTCATTTTATTTGTAAATTTGTTGCAGACCCTTCTATGGTTGTTACCGGTTTCTCACACTTTTCCAAGGATATTTTTCTTGCAAATGTTTTTGAAAGTTTAAAATTAAAGCGACATGACAGTGCGGCCACGTGACTCGCACGAGGAAACCTTCGATAACATTTGAGATCCCATCCTGAGAATGAAATATGATGTAAAGTCACAGTCCAGTGAGATAGACCTAACAGCTCGCCCTGTTTCCCCGTCTCCTTTCTCTCACCTCCACCCAGCATTTCCTTGTGCAGTGGGGTGAAGCAGGGCAGTTTGAGCACACGTGCAGAGATATCAGTCCACAGTCCCACGGCGCAGAGCGGTGACTCTCCTCCGCCCTCCCCCAGAGGCGTGATGTCCAGGCAGGCCACCTCGTGCTCCATCTCTGTGGTGCTGGAGAGGAAGATTCAACAACAAACATAAGCAAGCTTTCCTGTGAATGGGCATGTAATGTAAAAACACACAGCGGGCTAAAATAGCTCATGAGATAATTGTGTTAGAGACACAGAGCAGAAGTTCAAATTGATTTTTGATCTCATGTGAGATGCAAATTAATTAATTTTAAAACAGATGTTGAGTCAAGTCGTGAGGTCACACCAGCGCGTTATCTGTAGACTATTATTGCCTCATAAATCTGTGCTGGGAATTTATCTTCCTGTCCTCCATAACAACTCATTTTTAGTGTGAAAATGTGTTTGCCTCCTTGCACAATGCACAGTTAGGGGTGGGGATATTTGCATGAACACAACTCATCTAAATTTATAACTCTATATAAACTTAGAGATCATTTCAATTATGATTTGGTAAAACAACTCATTTTAAGCAATGCAGAAATAACAGATAATCCCTGTTTCCTGAGAGCACTTAAACTGCTTTAGAGAGAAGCATTTAAGAATTCTGACTTACAGAAACTAGCTACTAACTGAAGTAATCCAAAGAGTATTTCACAGCCCCGATGAGACATTTGAGTCTTTTTTCATTGTTTCATTATTTACAAATGCAAACAAACTGCTTCAAGAAGCCCTGGTGGCCCTGTTACAAGCTGCAACTCAGAGAAAATAAACATTTTGCACATTCTGCTTTAATGCAACAGAAGGCCGAAGACGGCATAAAAGTAAACATTTAAACTAGGACATGAAGGTGTGCCGATCCTGGCACACACCTTGAAGTTGCACCAGGATAACACAGCATCAAAGTGAGCCTGAGGGCCTTTATCAGACATTCAGACTGAGGCAAAGACACTTAATATTCAGAATGCAACTAAACGAAGGCAATACAATGCAGACTCATAACACATTCACAAAGCTATGAGTCTCAGAGAATTACTGGGTAGATAAAAAATGATTTGTTCAACTTTTGCACAGCTGTTCTGTTTAGACATTTGCATAATTCATATGTTGGTTTATTCACTGCTCTACATTACCTGACAAGTAGCTTCATTTTCAGACAAACTCTAAGACTAAAAAAATAAACTAATTCAAAAACAAACTACCTATTTTTTTTTACTTCTACATTTTCTATCCTTAAAAGCAAAACTGAGCAGCTACAGTCAGATATCGGCAAGGGAATTATATTTTCTCACACACGGTAAACAAGATGATCTAATACTGCCAACTGATTCAGAAGTAAAATACAATAAACTTTTAGGTGCGAGTTCCAAACCGTCTCACCTGATCTGTTTGAGCTCTCCAGATAAGATCTGCAGGTAGAACAGGGCCCGTCCCACAGCCAGCACTACCTGTGTGTGGTTGCAGGCGGCCACGCTGATGTTCTTGCCCTGTGGCTCCTTCCACTCGCTCACCAACGCCTTGCTGTCCTGAAGCACCAGGCGCACGGAGCCTGATGTGATCTGGGGGGACATGTAATTTTAGCTTTCAACTGTAGTATCATTTCTGGAAAGGAGCACAAGCTGATAAGAAGGCAGAGTTATAGGGTTTACACTATAGTTTTATTTCAGTTGAGCAGGATTGTGGTCTAAACTTTTAATAAAGATTGAGAGAAAGACTTATTTTTGTTGCAAAAGAAGCTTATTACAATCTAATAGAAAGGAAAGAAAAATTGCTTTCTATTAAATCCACTCCAGTGATTAAAGACGACGAGCACAGAAGACGAGATGAAGACGACACGACTGAACGGAATAGGGCAACTCCCAGCTGCTTCAGCAGATAAACACGGAATGTTCAAAAAGGATAAAAGTGTGAGATCTGAGCCAAAGACAAAAGAAAGACTAGACTGACACGTTGTTCATGAGAGATTCATGCAAATTATAGTCTGTTATAAGAAAATCCAAACTGAAATGCAAGAAATAAGGTTTTGGGATTTGGGGGGGGGGGGGGATCATCAAAAGTTCAGAATTCATTTTCATAACAATTACTTGAATGCATTTGTAAAATTAAAACATAAAGCACCTCAGTCTATGGAAATTGAAAACCTATTATTCTAAATGTAATAATGTAAAGAAGGAGCCACATGCCACAAACAGGAGGTGCAGAAGCCTCATTAACAGCCTCCAGCAGGCACAAAGGAAGAGTGAACCTATAAATGGAGGTGTTGAACTATTAGAACGGGAAAATAACATGACGGTGTAATGAGATGTGAAGCAAGCAGATATTCAATATAAGATCCCTAATAGAATCTTTGAAATCAGTCTCAAAAGGACAGAAAACTAAATGACCACATTTCTGAGGTTTGTTTTGGTTTGTAGTGAGCTAAAAGTCAGAGGTTTCAATTTCCGTGACTCTTTAACTTTTCCTTTTAATTATTCTTTATACAATTCAAATCAGAAAAGACCCATAAAAAAACCACACTTTTTTTTCCATTAAGTTCAACGCTTTTAGCTAAATGCTACTATCTCTAGCCTGAAATGCTAAAAATTCAAATGCTGAACAAGCTATTTTTATGTCACAACACTGCTAATTTTGCAGTTTAACATGAACAACTTTTCTAATTAACACTAAGCATTAAATATGGCTGATTTAGCTGATATTGAGTAACAAAACAATTGTAGGCAAAATTGGACATTTTGTCCTGGGGACTGTGCTGAAGAACGAGAAATCGCCAACATCAGTGAGAGTTATTCTGAAGGTGGCATCAAATCTTAAGTCTAGATTTCTCTCTAAGACAATCTGTTATAATCACGTAAAGCTTGGAGGAGTTATTGTAAGGAAAACTGGAGAAAAAGGGGGACAAGGAAATGTCTTTTGATTTACTAATTTATTAAACCTTTTTACGATTTTAAAGATCAGGACCTAAGTGTGAACTTGTCCAAACACCAGAAAGCAAATAAACCTATACAACATTAAGTACTAATTAACAATGTCTGTACCACAAATATACTCCTGAAGTGATGTTTCTGACCAACTGCTCAGTCAGTTCTCTGCTCCCGCCTCTTAACTGAAATGCTCTCTGATTCCTTGAGTGGAGACATTTCTCAACATGCTGCATTGTTTACCCCCTGCATATTTAGATTTTAGCCATAATGTGCAGAACGGCATAGTCGACTTACTCCAACTCGTTTAATGAAATGAGCTGCATAGAGTTTTTACTGTGAGGTTAATTAAAAGAGCAGAGCTCAAGCACAGTGTATGCGTGCAGGATGATGGGCCAAAATAATGAGCTACAAGGCTAAAGGCTGCACAAGGCTGCAGAGTCAGGAACCAACTCTTATTGGGTGTAGCGCTACGAGCAGCACTTTCATGTTGCATGCACTCCTTTAATTCATTGTTTATATAGAAAAACTGCTATGTTCACAGTTTCTTATGTGAATATATTGTATGCAAAACCAAAGAAAATTGGCTGACAGCTCTGAAAATTTCTGAAGTCTATTGTTTTTAGTCAATTAATTCCAGTGTTCAAAGCTAGAGCTACCAAATTAAACATTTCTAACTTTATAGTTTGCAGCTTTATTGAAACTTTTTAAAATATTTAAAACTTTTATTATTTAAATGGCTTTGTGTGAGCCCAGAAAGTAAGAGTTGGGTAAAAGCATTCCGATAGGAAATAATTTAAACTTTTGTTCAATGTAAATAATGCATTTTTATTGCGATACAAGAGATTGTAACATTTTCTGGTATTAAAATGCGAGCGGAGTTGTCATAACAGCCTAAAGATTTATGGCTGAGGTCTAACTTTTGGCAGGATTCCCAGCAAGTCTCAGCTTCATTTCAGAAAGGCAGGCTAAAACTTGAATTTAAATGAAGTACAATATTCATTGCAGGCAAGTGTAAAATACATGAAGTTCTTTTTGCGTCCTTCACAGTCAGGGATGCCCCTCTCAATCATTTATGGCTCTGCTTCAGCAAAGTAGATCTTATGAAATAGAAAAAACCCTGGCGTTTACGATTATTTTTTTATTTTTTACAATAAAAAAAGGAAATTTTTGTCAGTTTTTAAAACATCAGACATGAACATGAACACAAATATGCAAAGGAGTATGTACAAACTTGAATGAGTTGTTGATGTGCAACGTTTCCACAATAAAATGTCTGCTGGTTGTCCACAAAACCTGGCAGCTCAGTCTCCTCAACCTCCTCGCCACTCAGCATCAACACTCTGGGAAGACAACACACTCCTATGATATGTCCAATCAGAGCTGACTCTATATTTTTCTGGCATGTTGCAGAAAAACACTCACCGTGTCTGACCCACGAACGACAGAACCAGCATATCATCTGTCTCTCTGCCTGCCTCAGACCGAAGGGGCCACAAACCTACAGGGGAATTCGAGGATGAGGGTTATTAAAAAAGTTATTTTCTGCAACAGTATAACGGAAATACAGACTCTAGCCAGAAGCCAATCTTAAAACTTTTGCACCTGTTAAATGCAAACGTTTTGGAAGATGAACAGGTTGCAGATCCTAAGTCATTGATTGGCTGAGTAAATAATTGCCCCCCATCTAAAGGCCAGGGGCAGGAGCCAGCAGCTGGGACTTTTAGGGTCAAGAGTGTCAATAAACACCTGAAGCTGTACAAGAACAAGCAGACCTTTTACTGGCCTCTGCCTCATTTAAGCATCACACAAATCCTTCGAGAGGAACTTAATTTTGTGGGATTAAGAGGTCGTTAAAGCCCGATGGCATCTTTCTATTTGAATGTTTACTACATCAGGCGCAGAAGGGTTTCTTTGGTTCACTAAAGCAAAACAAATACCATCAAATGTAATACTGGAAATGTCCCTGGCATTTTAAAAGTAACAAGCCAAGACCTATGACATGTGTGCCATCTGCTCCCGTTCACGTGCCGAGCCTGGACGAGCAACAGCTGGCATCTTGGCTGGCAAGACAAACAGATGCGCCGGATCAAATGGGTCTACTGAGGAGTCTGTTGAGGATTAAGGGCTAGATAAAGTCAGGACTTGAGAGGAAGATGTTGGACGAGACACAGACTTACACATACAGCACACACAAACCTTTGATTCCCGGTAGGTCAATGCTGGCATGCTCATGAATCCCAATGCCGTTACGGATGATCCGAAGAGAGCCTTCTTTGAATGCACCTGAGCACGTCACCAGCTGAAATCAACAAAGACAGACAAGGACACAGAATGAGATATGAGTCTTTTTCCTTAGTACATGATTAGTCATGTCAGTGTCTTGACTATAATTTTTTTGTTTAAAGGATAACTCTATTCCCATACAGCCTGGGTCTTATTCTCTAACTAAATTCATCATTGACATTTGTGATAATAAATCTAGAACGCTGCAGTCTTTAATCACTTGAGACTGAGCATTAACTGCAGACATTTCATTGACATTAACAAAGAGGAAAACTAATGGGGTAAATCATGAGCAATCAGAAGCTGAGCCTTTGATTTAAAGCTAAATCGGGCTAAATGTTCTCATAAAGCCTTCATTTATTAAGGCCTCAGCAATACAAATTGACCAAATCACTGTTATAATAACATCAACTGATCATTAAATTTTTAAATCACTTATTCATTTGTTTGAGCTATAAAATCCCTCACATTTTCTTGTCATACAGAATGTATGTTGTGGTGGAGAAGCTATTATCAATCACAGCAGCAGAGTAGGACTGGTGAATCCGCTCAAAGTAGAGCTTCTGAGATTGTCCCTAAAAATATGGCAGTGTTAAGATCTAACACCCTGAAGGTTAATAATTCTGGTGTCTGCACAGCCTGACTGGAGTGCACCAGAATGTTATTTATTCATCCAGTCACGCTACAATAACAAGATTAATACCAGAGCTCACATAATCTCAGCCCATACCACCTGCCACCCAGCAGCTCCACCCTGATGGAAACAGTCACGATGAACCTGGCAACACATTTAACTCTCTCGAGCGTGCTCCCAAATGCCCTCGTGTACTCGACTGCATTCACACACGATGCCCAGAGTCCTGATAATCTTCACACGTTTGCTTATCTGTTACTCAAGCAGGTTTTAGTGGTGCTCAGCTGCACATCTGGGACCATAATCTTGAGGTTTGACTTCAACCTTGTGGTTGTCAGGTTTATTTTCTTCATTCTGAGAAAGGTCAAGTTCCATTTTAGTCCTGCAGTTTGTGCACCAGTCTTCTATTTTTTTCTAACAGTCTTGGAATGCGTCTATATCAATTAGCCAGGCCAATGCTCTGTGGATTTGCAGCAAATGGCAAATTAAAACAATTGGGATTAGATTAACTTCTGGGCCTAAACAGAATAAAATGAGTTAGACACTGTGTATGGATGAAAACCCGTCATTGGCTGATCGCGTGCTGGCTCGTGCCCAGCAGAGCGGTTCAGAGCTCTGGTGGACTGCTGCCTTTGGAATCACATTCAGAGCCCCAAAGCCTGGTGTCAAACGCTGCCAACAGAACCTTCTGCACAGCATCTCTTTCTTTTTTATTTCACTGTTTCATCTCCCACTGCTTCAGCGATTCAACACAAAGTAAGACAAATGATCCAACAAACAGCAACAAAAAAATCCTCTTTTGTCAAACTATATTTCTGTAGTAGATAATACACTAAAGGGTGACGTATTCTTTGGCCAGCTTGTTGCATTTATTATAAAAATAAATATTGTTTCATATTTGACTGGTGATATTTCAATAACAAGAAAAAAGATAATTGGTGTCTGCCTTTTAAATGGAACATTCAGATGCAATACGGGTTATTTCACATTATTTCCACAATACATACTGTTTGACATTTGCTGTAGGTAAACAAAATTAACCAAACAGTACTGTGGGGCAGATGGATTGTGAGAGGGACAAGCAGCAGATGACCAAAACATAGTTTAAAGTTTCAAAAAGTGCTGACATTTTCAGCTGAAATAACCAGAGTTTAAAGTTTTGCACTCCAGATGCATTTTATTATCAGGAATCAATGTAATCCGGATTAATCAAAGTTAGATATAATGGACATGCTACAGCAAATTCAACAGGAGAGGAGTCGTTTTTTTAAAATTCTTTGTATTTGATTTATGAGACACTAAAATGGTAAAAATAAATAAATACAAACAGCAACTTGATGTAAGCAACACACAGACTGAACTAATATATTCTACCCAACATCTTCTAAAGGTTTTGAATGTACCTGTCCCTGGCCCTGCCTCTCCAGGTCCACCACACACATGTCCACAATGGGTCCCAGGTTGGTGAACGTCTCCATTACTGTCACATAGGAGCCCTGCTCATTGCTGTCCACGTTGAGCTGCAGAGAAACAAAATACCTCTTTATAAAGTAAAGGATGGTGCAAGGTGGACAAATGCAGCTAAAATTTGTATAAAAATAAAGGTTTAGTCATTCAAAACATTCAAAGTAATTATAATTCAATATATTCTGAGTAGGACAATCTAGTAATTATAAAAATATTTAAAGTTTAATCAAATAAATTTAAAGCATTTTTAAACTCTGCCAATGGTTTATCCAGATTTATTTGCTTTTACAATGAATTTTTTTAGTTTAAAGTTTAAGTTGGGGTGGGCAATATGGCAAAAATATCATATATTTATAGTAAAATCGCAGTCTATTATATTGTTTTATGGCTGCAGTAGGGTGCCTAAAATAAAAGTACTAAATATATAAAAATATATATATATAATAAATTTGGAAGTGTGTGTATAAAGACACAACCTTAAAAGAAAAAATATGCATGCACGTCTTTTATTTTTTGGGGCAATTTCCCCAGATGACACCACTCTCTGCTCTGACAGATCATAAATGTTCTAATCCTTCACAGTCAGATATTGTCATTTCAGTTTAAAGAGCAAAATTAACTTTTTTCTTAAAGATAAATGTTGCATCAAACTTTGTTAGTTTACCTTCACAAGCTGGGAGTCACCCAGTCTGGAGCCAACAAACACCACACCGTTGTCCAAGTAGGTCAAACACTCAGCAATAGAGGTCTGTCAACAATAAAACACACACACACACAAAAATCATTCCCAGCAATACTACCAAGGACAGCATTCACAAACGTCAATATTTCCCAGATTGTCTGACAGACTTTAATTTCCTGACACACTGACAAAATGGCTGGGATTCTCAGCTCAGTTAATAAGAATGAATATAAAACATCGTATTTCTGTTGCTTCGTTTGTATTTTGTTAAAAGCAAATATAAACTAATTTATGAAAACAACCAGAATTCCAACCCTAATTACCAGACAAAAAGCTCCATTCTGTTGAGCTACACTAAAACAGATTCGCTACATTAATAAATGATGCAATTATTGCTGTTTAGTTTTTGCCAAATAAAATAAATAAAAGGAAACTTTTTAGCATTATTTTAAACCTTTTCTAATACAAAAACAAGAACCGTCTCTGAGAAGCATAATTATGCGTTTAAGACTCATTTATTGAGCATAATAAATGTTGGTATTGGTGCAACAAAACAGTTTCTTGTCTGAAAGTTTAATCGAAAGCGGCACCAGCTAGACTAGCGCATTATGAATTTTTTAGAAAAGCAATCCATCCCTAGCGCTGCAGTCAGCCTGCTTGATTGCTTCTAGCTTTAGCATCGCTCAGAACTGGAAAGGTGGCTTTTCACCCCTCTAACCTCCAAGGAAAGTCATTATGAGGAAGGTGTGACAAACAAACGCTGCCCGTCTTGAACACAGGATTAAGATTCAAGCACAGTATTGAAATAGAGTCATTGTCTACATCCACTTTTAGGGGGTAAATGACTACTTGGCAAGAAGGAAACAAAGAGCAGTAATCTTTTTTGTCTCATCTTTACAAATGTGGACAGAATCATTAGCTGTTCTCAGGGCCATAAACCATTAAAAAGTCAATCTTAACACAAAGGGGAACCGAAGTAGTGAAAAGACAAAGAAAGAGGAGGAAAATCAACAAGCAAGAAAATAGATGGTTGAGACAGGTAGTGAAAAGCAAATGGGAGAAATGCCAGAGGACAGTTGGGTGGATAAACAGAGCGGAGACAGACGGCGATAAAGCAGCAGGAGTAAGATAAATGAGCACCTCTCCGAGCAGCTCCACGTGCAGGTCTTTGAGCGCCACGGTGCCGTCCATTAGCTCCTCCTTCTCCAGCAGCAGCATGAACAGGCGTCCCTCCATGTCCCCCAGCAGGTAGCGCGAGCCGTTTGGGTCCACCCGGTTGTGGCAGACAATCGTGCTTTGCTGCGATCAAGAGCAAATCTTTTAAAAAACTTTTACAGGCTGCAAAAGATAAAGTCATCATCCTCATTTTAATTTGTAAAAAAAATAAACAAATGTTTGTTTTTAAAACATGGTAAAAGCATTCTTCAAGGTTCAACTGTTTTTTAAAAAAATTATAAAAGAAGGAAAGCAAAGTTTGGATGGACCTCCATCACACATGTTTACGACACAGGTCCAACAATCAGCTTCTAGTGGTTCATGTCAGTCAAACAACAAACATTCAATCACAGAAATGACACAGACCGCAAGTCCAGCATCCTCATTTCCATACTATGGTCAATTCAGAGCGGACGGAGTATCTCAACATTCATGCCTCTCAGCTGTGGAGTGAAGCCAGAGCATCTGCAGAAAGTCCATGAAGACACAATCAAGGAGGACACCAGAGGCTTCTTGCTGTTTGGACACACTGCTAACATCATAAGCACCAAGCTGGTTTGGATGCTGCGCTGCCTGAGTGATTTTTGCTAGTACTTCAGGCATTTTTTAACATCTGTTACACGATGAGTAACCATGCCAACAAGAGAGCTGTTTACACGCAGGAGAAGCTGATTGAGCTGTCCAAGGCCCAACTAACACCTGGAATAAATGACTGAGCACACCAAGGATGATGACTATAAGTAGGAAAAGGTGGTTGTGAATATTGTTCCAATTTGAGTGGGTGGCAGAGTCTAAATCAAAATGATCAGCGCAAACAATACTGCTGGGACAAATTCAAAAGCAATTTGATCAAAGAAAATACACCCACAGCCAATAAAAACACAGATAGCATTATAATTTTACCTCTACGGTTTTTAAGGGCGGAGAAACCCATGGCTGTGCTTTGCCGTCTTATTTTTATTCATATTCTTCTGATAAAAGCTAATTTACAGACTTTATTAATGACTCTGGCCCTCTCTGGTAGAGGGGGAAACTGATGATGCTGACAGTAACACTTGTACTTTAAAATTACACAGGCAGGCTAAAGACTTCCACTTAATCTACTTTAATATTAGGCTGAACATTACAGACAAAAAAAAACCCCATCAAATTAACTGGGACACACTGCCAAGTAGTCTTTGGAAACCCAAAGTTTAGTCTTTAATTGACTTAATTCTTCTTTGACAATTAACAGGAAAATATGAAACGCTAAATCTGAATAAAATGACCCTCAAATAGATTCTCCAGAACAGTAGCTTCTCCTAACGCTGAGGTTTTGTAGAATCTTCATCCTTGAGGCATTTCTCTTTTTTCTCCTCTATGAAACAGACCACAGTAACAAATATATACCATCGATTCTGGGGCCCAGCTACAGATGGAGTTTCCAGCAGGGACTTGGCATCACTGTCCAGAATGTTATCGCTCAGCAGTGTGAACAATGTTATCCTTACGGTTTAAATATTCTTACTGTGCTTGGTGTGGACACCTTCTAAAACCCCAAATTTAAGGAAAATGACAACAAAAAATTCTAAAAGATGGAGAAGTTTCAACGATTTCAACCTTCAGTCTAACGTTACCCAGTCCAATCTGTAGATCTTTACTCCCTATAGAGATATAGCACATATATAGCATAGATATAGCATAGATACAGTGCTTCAAATCTATCATTTATGACTTTTTTCCTAAACCACCTGCCTCAGCTGCTCTATGAATAAATTTGTCTAAAGGAGAAACTGTAATTTGCCATTCCTTCAGCAAAGACAGCTCAGGATTTTGGATCAATTCATTTTCAATTGAAAGAAAATCACAAAAACACTTTTAACAAAGAAGAACTTCATGATCAGGGCTTGTGCAGAGCAGATAATTAAAGGCCACAAATTAACTCATCGGTGCTCTCTGGAGGACTACCTTTGCAACAGCAGCTCTGAATAAATAACCTAAAACATAATTTCTATTTCTGTACTCTGTATCTTGTGACTAATTGCTGTGACATGAACTTGACACTGATGCATCTGCTGATACATCAGAGATATGCCAGTATGTGTCAGCCATAATTATATGACTGACTGATTAATGTTACTGAGAAAATTGCAAGGCTGCTTTAAGTTAAATAAAATCTGGGCGAAAACTTGATGCAAGTGACTGTTTCCTGAGAGGGGGTTGTAGAGTATGACTTCCCTTATATATGCACTCGGTCTTCTAACAAGTTTTCTTAGAAAACAGCTGCACTATGTTCAGATTTCTCTAAAGACACAAAACAAACCAGACAGAGTTGCATCAAAAACCCTTAGGAGTCACAGAATAAGAGCTGTCCCTGCTGGAGAAAGCAGGAGACATGATGGAAACTGTTATTAAATTTATATACCGTGACTCCGTTTGCTCTTCCTTTCCTTCAAATTAGGATACTGTGATTGTAACTGTCTGCTGTACAAGCAGAGTCAATTTTTCACTCGACTGAGCCTTTACAAAACTATTTGCACAATCCTTCTTGTGGAATTTTCCCTTTATTTTGTTTAAATATAAATCCAGTTATAGATTGATGGTTCCACAAACCCCTGACACTCCTCTCAGCCAGATTGAAGTTAATCATCTAATTAGAGTCTACAGGTGAATCAGTCACTAGGGCAACCAGAGACGGGTCTATATTCAGTATCATACAGTGTGAGAAGACTTTATGATCAGCAAAATTGTTCATTTCTCCAAATCTATTTTCACTTTTATGCTCAACATTGACAGTGTATTAATTACCTGTTGAACGTGTGGTTTTAGTTGCAATTAAAAATCACTAAAACAGCAAATAAATAAGAAAAGATACACAAATCACTGATGTTTAAAACAGGGACGCTTAAAATTGTATATTTCCTGATACACGGGGATGATAAAAAGTTATAACTGAACAGCCTTTTTGGTGGAAAAAAGCTATGACTGCAAGTTCAATACCAAGTATTCATCTATTATTAACCACATTCTGGATTTTTTTTTTCACAACAGGTAAATAGGACCACAGACCGCCACCAACTTTTACTATAAATAAAAACTAGTTAGAAACAGGAAGCAGTTGTGAAGAAAGCATGAAAACATATCCTGATTTTGAAGAATATAGATTTTATTTTTCCAAGATTCAATTTTCAATTCAACAAATTCAATTATTTGAATATTTTTCTTTTAATAAGGCAAATATATGAGACTAATGTTTCAAATCTATAGCTTTAAAGACAACGGAAATCTTAAAACTCTTGTTTTTGTTATAATATTGCGGTTTTACTTAATTGTTGAGCATATAAAATTATAAAACTGCAACTATTTTTGCATTTTTAAATTTTAAAAAATTCAGCTTTTTGGGGGCCCATGACTTTCTATAGCCTACACCACACTACACCAGTTATAATAAACTAGGGCAACTGTGCTGCAAAATAACTTTAAGTTTATTGTAGAAAATAATCATCATGTTATCATTTTCCTGCGATGGACTGGCGACCCGTCCAGGGTGTCCCCCGCCTCTCGCCCCTTGACCGCTGGAGATAGGCACCAGCTGCCCCGCGACCCTCTGTGGAGGAATAAGCGGCTACAGAAAATGGATGGATGGATGGATGTTATCATTTTATTGTAAATGAAACATTGTTGCCATTCCTTGTTTAAAACAGAGCCTCAACTGTTAAATATGTCCCTAAACTATCATCTAGCAACAGAAGAAGCACTCTAACAGAGCTGTAACAGAAACATGACAGCTGGTTATCCTGGAGGCTGTTTGGGGCTTTTAAAGATAAAAACATTTGAACATGAATTCAGGCAGATCATGAAACAACAGATGGATCAGCAGCATCTGAAGTCTTTACGGTTCTGAACATTTTTGTGTTGATATCTTGGTAAAGACAACTTTCAGGTGTTGCAAACAAACGATGAACAAAAAGAGTTGGAAAAAATGCTAAAAAATCTGCAGTCTCGCTCCGATACTAAAACAACACTATGAGAGTATTTTCGTGGTAAAAAGATTTACACACTTGTATCGCAAAATGTGTAACCACAAAGAAAACAGCTTTAGAAGTTTTTTACTTGTATATTTTTCTATCATCTACAAATACACAACTACAACTCAAATCTGTAAATACAACTTTCCAAATTTTGTTCTTTGAATCACAAATCAATACAATTCTAACAAATAAAAAAACTTTTCCCCCTCTGACTACAAATTTCATGATACAATTGTGTACATCTTTTCACAACTAAAATACTCTCATACAACACCATAGTGCCACAAACTGTAAGGAAATATATTATATTTTTACATTGTCATCTACAAGTGGCTGTAGATGCCATTGAAACTGTCTGACTTTCTGTGAGCTGCTGAGTATTTTTCTAAATGTCAGACGAGCGCGAGCTCTGAAGGTTTGGCATTGCATGAATGAACCTTGAAGAGGCACAAATCCCTCACCTTTAACTCCTACTGATAAGCTACTTAGCAGCAAAGCCAAAGGCTCCAACATAAAAACACAAGAGAATAACAGCTACATCACTCCAAATTAGAAGCTTCTAACATCAGGAATTTCAATGCTCCTTCCAAAATTGATGAAACACTAGAACTGCAGCACACAAAAAGAACATCCTCTAATTATAGCAGCAAGCGGCTGGTGAAAGAGCTCCTTTGGGCATCAAGGACCTGAACAAAGTGCTACAGACTGCAAGTAAATCTTAAGAACACTAAAAGCACTACAGCATGCTTTAGTTATGATCAGTAATAAACCTGCTTCTAGGTGCAACCCAAGATCCATTACAAGATTTATAACAAGTAAACATGTTCATTTAAAGTTTGGCAAAAAATGCTGATAAATTATTTTACAAAATAAAACAGCATCAGTCACCATACTTATTTTATAACACCCTACCAACAGGTGACATTAGAGGCATAACTCCTTGCAGAATTGATTTCAATTTAAAATTTCTTTAAAAAAGCTTTAAATTTTGTAAATTCAAATTACTATTCAAATGACTATTTCCTCTCTGCAAAAGCTCAACTAGACACCCGATTAATGCAATGGAGAACTTTCCCAGTGACTTCAATTTATCTTTTTAATAACATCAGTTTGTTTTTCTTGACACACAAATGTTTACTTGCTGGGAAGTAATGACATGTAGCACATAAACATTAAGAAAATGATGGTTAAGCCTGTCTGAACAATGTTGTCAAGTACTATAGCTTTATTTTTGGCTGAGCTAATGATCTGTCCTGTCGTTTGCTTTACCTCCAATATGCAGGAGGAAAACAACATCACCTCCAAATAGTCTCATTATACTTTGCCATTTCCTCCTCTTATTTTAGCAAGTTTTATGATATTGGACTTTGCATTAAATTAAATGTATGACTAACTGCCTTTTCTGGGGATGAGGAACAACAAGCTGTTCTTTATAATGAATAGTGTGTCTAAAACATAGATTTTTAATATTTTTACCTTGTTTTGATCATTTTACCTTGATAGTGGGTGGTGCAATGGCCAGGTATTTATCTCCATTGTGGTACGTGATAGACTCCTGTCCTATGATTATAGCTCCACCAAATGGTTCTGGCACTAAAATACAAGCAGAATGGTGAAAAAACAACATGATTAAACTTGCAAATTTTTAAACAAATCACTTAAATGCATTGTGAATATTTCAACTGACCAAACTATTTATAGATGAGATACACAACATTGTAAAAGATAATGTCTCCATATGTATTCTTTAAATGTTTTAATTGAACATTCACATAATTATTTGAATAGTTTTTTGTGAAAATATTAAAACATTATTTTTTTTTTTTTGGGCTCTCAAGCCTTCTCTCAGTACAACATCAGATATGCTTGAAATGTACAGCTTTAAAGGGATACTCCACCAAAAGTGATTTTTTTTTTTTTTTGTCTGTTGCCATATTCCCCATAGTTAGATAAGTGGGCAAAAACAATTTGTAACCAGCCCAGTCGTTTTCCTGACCCGGTAGTACTCCTTTAGCTTAGCAGCAAACAATGTAAGTGAATGGTAACAACTAGCATTGTGAGAAAAAAAGTTCTTTAAAATAACTCAGTAGTACTAATTCTCCCTAGTGACCTCAATAATCAGATCGACTGCAAGTGAAAACAGAAAGTAACACGAACGAATTACAGGTACTATTTTAGACTCTGGACTACTTTATGACAAAGAACAGCTGTAAGTCTCCACTGAACGGCACAAGGACATGACGCACCGACCCCAAAGACACCTACGTCTGTAAACACAAATACTGCCTACTAGGCTAAACCTGGTAACGTTTGTTGAAGATAATCTCTGTGCAATTCGTGCCTTTGTGTTATTTTTGTCTTTGAGGTTTGAAAACAACTTGCAGATACGCGTTTATGGAAGTAGGTGTCTTTGGGGCAGCTGCATCATGTCAGTTCAGCGGAGGCTTACAGCAGTTCTTTGTCATGAAGTAGCCCTGAGTCTAAAATAGTACCTGTAATTCATTGTGTTACTTTTTAGTTTCACTTGCAGTTGATCTGTTTATTGAGGTCACTAGGCAGAATTAGTATCATTAGTATCACTACTGAGTGAGTTTTAAGGACTTTTTTTAAATCATAATGCTAGTTGTTACCATTCACTTACAGTGTTTTCTGCTAAGCTAAGGCTAAATGAGTACTGCCAGGATAACAGCTGGGCTGGTTACAAATTGTTTTTGTCCACTTATCTAACTATGGGGATCGGGGAATATGGCAATAGAATAGACATAACATTACTTTTGGGTGGAGTATGCCTTTAAGTTTCAGTCACAAGTCCTCTTTTCCACTCATCTGACTGGAGAGTCATTTTTAGACATTTTAGTTTCTGGTGTAAAATGCAAACGTGAAAGTTTTTTGAGGCTTCATGTAAAAAACAGAGAGAGCTGGCAGAAGAGACACTCTTTACATGGAGGCAGGACTGATTTCATCTCCCTCTCACCACAGAAACGTGCACAGTCCAACAAAAGGGTCATGATAAAACGGCTTTGTGTCTTGTTTTTTCCAGGTCTACCCCAAGTGCAAATGTAAAGTGACTGAGCCATTTAATCTGGAGGGTCTACCTGCTCTTTTACGAGATAATTAAATCAACTCACGCAACTTCTGTATCAAAACCTTTTAAACCAGAGTAAATTAGTGATATGAAAAGTATTTACCTCCTTACAGATTTATTCTGGGTTTTGCTTTTGTTGTCTCACTAAAATGTTTCAAATCAGCACACAAATTTCAAGATCAGATAAAGATAACCCGAGTAAAGAAAAATAATCCGTTTTTTAAATATAATTTCATTAAGTGCTGTCTTAGGAGGTCAAATTGACCCCCTAAGACTAGAAAACTCCATTGGCCTCCAAATAAGGACAGTGTGAGGGTTAAGGCTTTCCAAACCAACCTGTTCCTATGTAAAAAGGTAACTGACCCTTAAACTTATTAACTGGCAATCCTGCTTGATGACGACAACTGCAGTCAAGAGTTTCTGATAAGTCGTAATGAGTCTCTCATATCACTGTGGAGAAATGTTGTCCCACTCTTCTTTACAGAACTGTTTTAGCTTAGCCACACTGGACAGGTTTCTAGCATGAATGGCTCAAAGGTCAGACAATCTCCTTCAGGATCTCTGACAGAACAAAGCGTAATTCATGGTTCCACCAGTTACAGCATGTGGTCCAGGTTGTGAAGCAGCACAGCAGCCCAGACCAACACACCACCAGCACCATGTCTGACTGTCGAGATGATGAGGTTTTTCTGATTTAGTGTTAGTTTTAGTCCAGATGGAACAGGACAAACACCTTTCAGAAAATTACACTTTTATCTCATCAGTTGATGAGAATCTGTTCCCTAGAGTCTTGGGGATCATGAAGATAATTTTTAACAAATGTGAGATGGGTATTTGTGTTCTTTTGCTCAGCAGAGGTTTTGGCCTTTAAACTCTTCCATGGATGCCATTTGTGCTCCCGGTTGACTCCAACTGTTGAATCATGACCTCTGACCTTAACCTTGATCAAGTCAGGCCTGAAGTACTGCTGTTCTGGGATATTTTGTTCTCAAAGTTATTTAGAACAGAACATGATGTGTGTATTTTCTAGCTCTTTTCGCCTGCTTTACATTGTTAGAAAGGTTCTATTGAAGTGATTTCTTAATTCTACCGGTCTGGCAGTAATAAGGCCCAAGTGTGGCCCATGGGTCAATTACTGTACTTTCTCTACATAGAGTCAGGTTGAATTGGATTATTTTTGTCCTTAACATATGAAATTATCATTTGAAAACTATTTTGTATTTACTAAGGTTATCTTTGTCTGATCTTGAAATATGTTTGCTATTCTGAAATATTTAAAGGCGATAAAGCAAAAGCAGGAGACATCTTTAAGAGGTGAAATACTTTTTACACAGAACTGTACTTTAGATCAACTTCTTTGGCATATTAATCACAGAAAATGTTTTGTTTTACAGCAAAATAAGTTGCGGTATATATATATAAAAAAAACAAGCAACAATTGCAGGACTTCTGCTGTGTTTTTAACAACTGAACTTGTTTGATAAGAGTAGTACATCATTTAATATTTAAAAAAATTATATACAGATATTTTTAACTGTCTAATTTTAACTAACAGATTGTTTTTGTTCTTTTTCTTAAACCTAAAAGGGAATCAATTAGCACTGATTTACCTGGGATGACCATTGATGCCTCAGCCTCCACGTTCTCCTGTTTCCAGGGACCCTTGTTGAACTCCTTCTCTCTCAGAGAAACCTCGTAGGTCTTTACATGACGTCCTTGTGGGTCCTATGATACACAGCATAGCATATTTTAAGGGTGTCAAGTCATTAAAATTTTCTATTGATTGCCCAAATCTGAGTCAATATTCAATATGATTATATTAACACTATTTCTTACTCCAGTAAGTAAAATCAAACACTTTTATTTGTCCAAATTGTATGAGTTTATAAAAATAGTCTTATTTCTAGAGATACAAAATCTTCTACCAGAAACCCAACAGTACCTGATAGATGAAGCAGACCGTAGGGGCCTGGCAGCCATACAGGAAGTGAACATCAATGACTTGCAGCTCCTCCAATCTGATGTTAAATGCCTTAAGCTCACGGTTGTCTCGGTCCAATGGGATCACCTTGAACAGTCCATCGTACAACCTCAGACCAATCATGCGACACTCTGGGTCTACAATTCCGATAATTCCCGTCTCTGATGGACGCCCAATTCGATCCTGAAAAACATGTTTAAATAAAGTTGGTGATACTTTTTATACAAATCCATCCTTGAGACATTCTGTGCCCCCGACTAGGAAAAAACAGCTGATCAACTTCAGAGTAGCTTAATTCACAAACAGTACAGAACATTAAAAAATTATGATTTGTATTTCTGTCTCACCCACCTGGACATTCCCATGGGCACGTGTGATGATGTCAATGCTTTCCCCATTCTGTTTGTATTCAAGGATGCAAGCATTGTATTTGGATGTGAGGATAAACAGCAGGTCTTTGCTCTCACCCTGAAAAAACAATAATAAAACAGTGTCATTTTATTATAAGATTTAGAGAGTTAAGCCTGGGACGCACAGAAGACGGATACGTTGCGCCACAGAATCGCCGCAGTCTAGAGGGTACACAGGACGCGCTATGCAGCCTATGAAAGGCTGAACGCTGCTTGGAAAATCGCCGTATTAAAGCCGTAAATGCCGCGGCTCTTGAGATAGAACCGGCACCGATCTTTAGCGGCACCGATCTTTAGCGCCTCCGCACGGACCGGCATTTGCGTTGCGCTCTCCATGTAGCCACTCTCAGTAACTATCATGTTTTCATTTTTTTTAAACGGTGTGGGCGCGACGCATCCATCTTCTGTGTGTCCCAGGCTTAAGGCTGTATCACTGTGATATGCTGTCAAGGCCTATAATTTTTAAATCTATTAAAATATAACTACAAACAATTAAGCAGCGGCAACCTACAAGAACAAGGATGCTACAGACAGTTTGACCTTGGTTGGATAATAAATCTGACCTGTGCTACTTTTCTGTCAGCCTATTAACTATTAATAACAAATTTCTTACACACCAAAGTTAAAAAACAAAAACAAAACAAATGCAATCCAGGCTTGAAATTGTATACCATGATGCAGCCAAACAAACAAATAGCTTTTCAATGACTCTCACATCACACCAGTTAGTCAAAAAAAAATTTAAACAATTATTTGCACCACATCTACCTTGGGTCGGAAGAGTTCCATGACAGCAATTTTGCCATACATGCCAACTTCCTTGACAGGCCTCAGTCCCTCTGCTGTGACCACATAGATCTCCAAACGTGTGTTTTTGGCTATGAGCAGGTTGAGGTCCTCTGCCGAAGTGAAGTGACCTGTAAACACAGAAACATGCATTATTAGCAATTACATATTACACTGTGTATGAAGGGGGTCTGCAGTAGAAAGGCTGAACAAATGTTAACATTTTGTGACATGATTTGGGGTATGTCTCAAAAAGATTTACCGGTATGTTAGGACTCCAACTGCCAAGTATTTTTATTTTAATGTTACATTCGTTATAGCTTTAAATTATCCAAATAGCACATTATCATTGCATACTACGATACTGCTATAATTCCTGAAAAAAATGTTCAGGTCAGAAATCCGAAATCAAAGCTTGCCCCAAAATCCTGCATTCTTTAAAAAAAAAAAGAATTTTTAACCAACTCTGTTTTTTTGTATTCTAATCTTTACTTTTACATGTGTGGTTATTTTAAATTTGTTATAATTTGTTTGCTTTTGTTCTTTATTTGAGGAAAAACAGTCTATATTAATTGCATCTATTCCATAAACATTTTGTGATTTTCTTCATATACATAGCATATAGATTCAGAGCTTATAAGATAAGATAAGACTATTGATCCCACAGTGGGGAGGTTTGTGTGTTACCACAGCTCAGGACAGATAGCAAAAAAGAATACAAAAAGTGACCAAGAAAATAAAAAATAGGACAAGACACTATTTACAACAGTAGTTCCAATGTAGGCACATACAAAGAGGCAATATGGATGGGGAGTTAAGAAACAATGTGCAAATAATAATACATACATAAAGCAGTATGAGCTGTTTTACTACAACTGTCCAGGTGGTAGATGTCTGATGTTATAGATGTTATATATAGATGTTATAAAAGAAATATGTACAGGGTAACATTTCACATAACTGACACGTTTCTAATTTATAAAAAAGGGTCCAAATATATGCATTAAAAGCAGCCATCAAACAGATGAAACCTTACAATAAGCTAACAAAATACAATTACAGATTTTAGAACCATTCTTTGCTCCAAATAGAAAGCTCTCAAGGAAATATAACTACAATCAAAAAACAATTATTATAAATAACACTTAATACACGTCAAATTCAAAATTATAACTTATTAAATTAACAGGAAATAGAAAAATATTGATGATTAAGAAAACAAGTCTATGTAAGACTTGATCCAGGGGCTTTGCTTTAAATATTTTCCAGTTTCATCAGAGTGCTGTATTAATTCCCATCGTGTGGTTTATATGTACCAAATAAACCGAGATAGTTTATTTTAAATCCATGTTTACAAGTGCTGTGCGTGTGTTGTTTGTCAGCACGAGGAAACGCATCGCATCTGGTTACTTAAAATGTCTACCGTTACATTCAAGAGAATATCTGATGCAAAATTCAACCCTCCTATGCACACTGAAACAGAATTTGGAAACGTTTCAGCCACAGGCTGTAAGTCTGTCTTGAAGTAAACATCTGACTATGAAAAACAACAGCTAGCTGCTAAAGGCCCCTGGCTGCAGCGCGGGAGCTCAGAATACAAGTCTTCCATGACAGCAAAAAACAGTGTCTATTTACCTGTGATGCAGGCGTTTACTGCTGTAGGTTTCTGCGCTGTTACCACGTAGTTGTACGACATTTTGACAACGAAAAAAGGCTAACACTAGGGAAGTGTTTTAATCTCACACGAGTGACAAAATCATTGATAATAAAAATCCCGGAAGTACTGAGCTGATCAGGCGAGAGCTTATTTTAAGTTTGAGCGCCTCCGTCTGTTATGGAGGGCATTGTGCAAGTACACTGTAGCAACCCTGGACATTGCAACCATGATTCTCTTCCCTGATGTGTTTTTAACAAATCAGACTTTAAACAAGGACTTCTTGTGAATCGATTAGGATGTTTTATATTTACAAAAATACATTATTTGTTTCACAAAAATTCAGGTAGTGAGGCAAGCATATGAAAAAAACAACATGAAAGGCTGTCTTCACAATTAACATTATATAATATATATTTTTTAATTCACCCATTTGGTTATCTATATAGCAATAATAAGAGAGGTTGTCCACTGACTGGGAGATCAGGGTTCAATCCCATCTGCAAATATCTTTTGGTAAGACACTGGACCCCCAACTGACTCCCAGGCACCGTGAAAGCCATCTGCTCGTCAGGGATGGGTCAAATGCAGAGAACAAATTCCACTATGTTGCACTGTGGTATGTGAATGCAAATTACTTCCTATTTCCCCTTAATTTTTGTGAAATGTAATTTTTTTTCTGTTATAGTAAATATTAACATGTACTCAAACATGCCATCCCAGTTAAAGAGTACTGCACAGCCAGTGACACTAGCAACATGTGAAAATATATTTGTGCATATAATGATAACAGCAGGGATGTAATTGTAAACCCTTATTCAGTTTGTTGGGAGCAGTGATGGTTATAAAGTCTATAATGGCTGCTGGGAGGAAGGATCTGCAGTAATGCACCTTTCTGCACCTAGGATGCGGCTGTCTGCCACTGAAGGAGCTCTCAGTTCTGCAGCAGCATCATGCATGGGGATGGAGACAGTAGTGATGTTAAATTGCCAGCATTTTAAAAGCATCCATCTGCAAGAGAGATCTAAATAGCACTTCATATTGAAATGTTGCATTTCAACTTTGATTGATATTCAAAATTAAAAATACGTTTAAATTGCTTTTTGCTGGATTAAAATACACTTGTTCTCTAAAGACGCTGTGGTGTCTTAAAATGCAGCATCAATGTTTTTCCTACATGACCTGAGAGTATTGACATCACTTTGGACTGTTTAGAAAAGGTAAAGGCCTCAGAGCATACGGAGTCACGAGGCGCCACTCCTCAGGGCAGATGCATTTTGCCTTTTTGGGTGCATCTGAAGACAACTCTACCAAAAATGGAATCTCAGAGGGGTTTGGAGATGAAATGTGTGTGTGTGTGAGTATGTCCCAAATAACTATAAATGCAGGCATTTGGGGAGAAAATGGTGAGGTTCTCTGATCTGGCTTCAGGGCTCCTGGTTGATGCTTTGATCTGTTCTGATGTGGTCATGTTGAAATAAAGATCCAACTTTCAACTAAAGTCTGTATCAGCAGCCTTTCTTTCACAGCTTTGACATGGCCAGAAATACACAACAGTACAAAAACAGGACAAAAAAAAAAACAACTTTAAATTTACAAAATTTGTCGTATGTTTACAATAGGTAACTTTTTAAAAAATAATGATTTTGAAGTGCTGGCTGTAAATAAAAAAATAATAACACATTTTATTATATTTTTATTTGATTAAAATAATTATAAATACTTTAAGCTATTTAAAATATTAAATGTAATATAGTAATTACTAATATAATGTAAAAGTAATTACTTCAAATACATTTTCTGTGTTGTTCTATAGTTCGATGCTTTTTTGTTCCAGCTGTTATTTTTCCGAGGTTCTTTGAATCCACCAGGACCTGAAGAGCCGTTGCCCGGGAAACATAATTCCGTTTCGGAAACAATCACTTAAATAGGAAATCATTAGTTTTTAAACGCTATTTAATTCTACAAAGTCGCAATGGGGACACCTGAAAGAACGACAGAAACAAACCTGGACATAAAAATAACAGTTTTATGTGGACATAACTTGGTAAGCTCGTAAAATGAATTGCTAAACAAGTGAACTAGCTAACATTAGCTGAATGAATGACGCCGTGTAATCAGCGATATGTTGGTATTTAGCAACAAAAATGCATTTATATCGGGTTTTTTTTTTTTTTTTTTACCTTAACCAAGAAGTCTGAGGAGAACGTGGTTCTAAGAATGTTATCTGTCGTCCTTATAAGAACTTACTTCAATCACAAAAAACGTCATATATATATATATATATATATATATATATATATATATATATATATATATATATATATATATATACATATATATATACATATATATATATATACATACATATATATATATATATGTATATATATATACATATATATATGTATATATATATATATATATATATATGTATGTATGTATGAATAAATATAAGAACTTACTTCAATCACAAAAAACGTCATATATATATAGAGAGAGAGTCACAGAACATTTTTCTAATAAAGTTTTTTATTGACATCATGAGAACGTTTATCAATCTCAAATAACATGGTTAGGACGTTATAAGAACTATGTACTAAGAACGTTGTAGTTCAACATTTTAAGAACTTTCGTCAATCCCAAATAACGTTGTAAAGATGTTAAAAGAACGTGGTTCTAAGAATGTTTTCTGTCAACGTTATGAGAACTTTTGTTAATCACAAACGTCATGTATACGTTCAACGAACGTTGTTCTAAAAAGTTTTCTATTAACATTAAGAGAACGTTCATTAATCAGACCAAACGTCATGAAGACGTTCCCAACACATTCTTCTAAGAACGTTTTTTAGAAAACTTTACAAGAACATCAATAACGTTTAAAGAACGTTGTTGTGAGCTAACATTCACACAACCTTTAAATAACATTAGCCAAAGTTGTTAGAACGTTCCCTGTTAGCTGGGGAGGTGCAAATTTATTGTTATGTCTTATTGTTAAGAGATAAGTGCAGACTGATACATTTGCAGGTAACAAAAAATTGCACATAAATACTGTTAGAAGTTTTGTTCTTATCTTTACAGCAAGGACAGAAGACAGAGCATTTGAGTTTTCTGCAGGTTGCAATGGACAAAATGGTGCTAGGAGAGTCAGATAAGAAGCGGGTCAAGCGCTTGGACCAACGTGTTGATTACAACTTTACCTGCAGCTTCAGTCCTCCAAATGACACACAGACGCTTAACAAAATAGCCCAAGAACCAGTCATATGTAAGCTGAGTGTGTATGTGTCATGTCTTGTTCTGTCATTTATTTTCAGTTTAATTTTATTTAACTTCTGGTAAATCTAAGCGTAACTGTGATGTTCCACAGATAGCAGACTTGAAATTCACACTGAAATTATTTTGCTTATTTGACACAGCTAGAGTTATTGACCATGTACATAGAGAGACATTTTCTGTGGCATTCATACTCTGTTTATGAAGAATGTTACACATTGTTAGTGACATTTATAAGCTCAAATTTAATACTTGTAATAAAGTTTTTACTATGTTAATTTTTATTTTGTAAACTGGAAATAGTTTTGTATTTTCTCCTCAGTCATTTTATTTTTGCATGTTTTATTCACTTGGTTTTGTTTTGCCTGTTATAAACATACATTGTACTTTAAACTGAAATTAATTTGGTCAATCATTATGTAAATAACATTTGCACAGGCAGTGATTTACTGGGAAGTTTGGAGATTTGATCACAACACTGCTAAATGATTGTTGATAGTAGCAGTAATAATAATTTAATATTAATAATAATTTTTTTTGTGGCCAGTTACTGTTGTAGAAGTCTTAAATGAGGACAAGAGAGGTAGGGCCAAAACCCTGGAGCTGGGACAAGCTGTTATCGACCTGCTGCCACTTTTACAAGGTACATCTGTTCCCATTAGACTTTTTTTTTTTTGTGGTAAAGATAAACAAGTGCATCTTCTCAAGTAACAGATTTGCAGAATCAGAAAGCACAAACTGATTTCAAAGAGCACTTATTGAAAGGCACGAATTTCACTCCTCAAATGATTTTCTGTTTGTCTTCAGGTCAGTGCAGCTTTTCATCTACGGTCCCAATATGTCCTTTAATCAACCCCAGAATAAAGGAATCGCGTCAAAGCTTGGTTTTGAAGGTTAGTTAGTTAATCACTCCACAATGACATCTAGAACAGAAACTTCAGGGACAGGATAGACAGAGGCTTCAGTCAGAATCAGAATAACTTTTTTTCTTTCTAAGGGGGATTTCCTCATTCTAAAATTGCACATGCAAGCACAAAATGTCACAAATAAGCATGAGCGGACAAAAACAGAAAAACACAGAAAAATAATTTAATATAAACAGTATAGCAATAAAAAATGTATATGGTATAAAATAAAAATGTAAACATTTAAAGAAAATTAAAGTTAATAAGATAAATGTAAGAGCTACACTGTGATAAAAATATTTCTCAGGGGAGTGATTCCAGTAAGTGAGTGGCTCATTGGTTCAGAGATTTTTGCACTTACAATTTGCAGTTTGCATAATTGCAGAATGTTGCAGTATTTGATCATTTGATATCATTGTGCATATTTCAATTCCCCTTTAATTAAATTGTACCAGTTGCTTAGTAAAATTTCATACCCCTTAATCCCATTCAGCAACCAACCCTGGATGTCTGTGTCAGTGCCTCCAATCCACTGCTGTCTGAGGCTGAACGTTCAGCCTCTAACCTCCTTAAGGTTACCGTGGAAACAGCCTATTCTGTTCCTAAATCGTGGATGCTGCCATCAGACTCTGCCCCCAGCCCCTTTACATACACTGCTGTCCTGGAGGTCCCTCTTACTGCAGAGGTGAGTTGTATGTTTTGATTCTTATCCCGTCTCTTGGAGCTCATTTATTTCCATAAAGTGACAGACACATAACATGTTTCATGTTGCTTTTCAGGAATAAAGAAAACACAAATCTAAATCTCTTGATGGTAAAACACTAAAAAAACAATAAATATATTATTCCTCTGTCTGTTATAGCAAGATCAGGTGTTGAAGTTCTGTGAAGGACAGCTGAAGGCAGGGGGTCAGAGGGAGGTCAAAGGTCGTCAGAGGAAGAGGCTACATCAGACTGTGTTAGTACCAGGGAACCACTTTCTTCCTGAAACCTTTTTTCAGCCAGAGCCCATTGAACAGGAGGACGGGGAGTTAACTGGTGTAGAGGTAATCTCAAACACACACTTTTATTTACAAGCATGGACAGACTGATTTAAACACAATTTACTGATACCTCAAGCAGTTGTAGAAACATGCTAATATTGAGACTAATTGTATCAAAAGCACACTTATCACCTCAGAGATGACATGCTTAGTTACAAAACAGGAGATCTAAATGTTCCTGCAGGACCGGGCATTTCGTAATGAGGCGGAGACCATGAAGAACAGGGTGAGCTGGGACACGGAGATACGCTGCTTTTTGGATGCAGGAGGAGTTCTGAGGTGAGCTGCACATACAGTCCCCTTCTCCCCTGCTTATCACATTTTCTGCTGTCCGTGATTTTAAAGAATTTAATCTGCAAAGATTAGTTAATGCAGAAACCGCTATTGTGCTTGTACTCTGCATCAAAGTAATTATTATTGCACCTAATAAAATAAAATGACTGTATACTTGCAGTTTGCACAATTGCAGAAGGGAGTACACTACTTGAACATTTGTACTCCAAAGCAGATTAACTTATCAAACCATTTCAAATTAAATTTCAGGCAATTTTTACATTCAACATTCCACAAAACTATGTGTGTGTGTGTGTGTGTGTGGGGGGGGGGGGGGG